>JBDJHY010000001.1:11614615-11628286 GCA_039654485.1 Withania somnifera | reverse complement strand
TGAGACAGGCAGAAGGTATGGGACGAGCAGTTTCTTGAAGAGCGAATTCGATCCTCAAAACCCGTTGCCTTTTTACTGGAATTTTCCGCGATCATCTTTCCTCTCCACTTACTCGTAACAGGCTTGCTTAGTCCCATTCTTTAGAATTGTCTTTCTCATACTGTGTAAACGAACTTCAAGTCTGAATTGTGTATTATGTCTTGTATTTAGATGTCTTCTGTACTACTAATACCACGTCTTGGGGATAGTTGTTGTCGTAGCTTTATGTTATGTGTCCTTCTCTTTCTCCTGTGAGTTATTTCTTCTTGTTGGGTCTTGGGGTTCTCGTCCGTTGCTTGCCACTCCAGATGGAGGATTTAGGCTTGTCTACCGGTGGAACTTGGTAGACACCATCATGACCCAAATTTTGGGTCATGACAACATCACTGCCCTCTTTCTATCTGTTAGAATCTTTAACAATATTAACAAAAAGGATCCAATCTCAAAAAGATCATTTTAAACACCATTGAATATCAAAATTCTAGCTCACTGAGCAAAAGTTAGTCCCATAACGAAAATGAATACAGATGACTTTCAAGAAATTTTAAAAGGTATGCACATAAGTGTTGGCCCTCACTCGGTGTGATAAAACTAGTTACTCAAGTTCCCATTTACCATTATTGCAAGAGATTAAACGACAGTGTTATCCCTTTATAGCTTTCCTTTGTTGTTGATAAGTCGTACAATTTCATCAAAAATAAATCAAGTCGGTCTTAAAGAATGCGGGCAATATATGAATGCCGCACAAATTAAACTACACCTTTACTTTTGAACGACGACATACATACTCGTATGGATCACCTGGGCTCAGGGTCATAGGCTTAAAAGGTATATTTCTGACTGAGTAAAGTGCTTATCACTAATCCTATATCTATATATCCTGGCTGTGGAAGGGTACAATGAAAAACAATTAAAAGCTAGAAGTCAAAAGACAAGTCAAAACAAGTATAACCCATAGCATATCAGGAGTACTTAACCAGCACCAAAGGAAAAGAAGATAAGAAAATACCAAAAGCCGCAGCTTCTGATCTCTATATCGGTTATCCCTGATTGAACTTTGCAAATCTTCAACGTTCTTCCTCTCCACAATAAAGTCAAGAATGTATTCAGTGCCAATAACTTTGTTACGAGCTATCCAGATTGCATCACCAACAGGCAAGCGCCTAACCTATGGAAGATCCAAAATTAATCTTATGTCTATCAGCTGCTGTGGAATATTTAGGGAGGCAATAGTTTTAGGAAATACGTTGTATGCTTATTATTGCTTCAACATTGCGCATGGCCACCAGAGGACTCTATGAGACCCTAAGCCTTGTTTAGAAAGTATGTACCAGGAGACTCTATGAGACCCTAAGCCTTGTTTAGAGAGTAAGTACCGCAACTACAATGTTAATACCCTATAAAAGTACTTTTTTTCCTTCTTTATTCCAGACGGGTGTGAGGATCCATCATTTACAAATTGTGCAAGTTCCCTTAAACGTAATGAAGTATTAGATTCAAATATAGATGAAATTGCTAGAAACCCTTTCCTTTTTTTCTTTCTTTTTTTTTTTAATAAATTGAAATTGCTAGAAATATAAGAAAGGGAAAGAAAGAAAAGAAGAAATTGCCAGCAGTCCTGTCTCCAATTATAAAGTACTAGCATCTATCGCTAACCACAAGGTGATCCTATATCTTCTTTTCTCTTTATTGTCATGGAGGGTGTTAGCAAGATATTAGTGCAGTACAAGCAGATTGAATCTCGGGTTTTCGAGCGGACAGTAGAGGCAATGGGAATCTAAAGATCACTAACATTTTATATGAAGACAATACTTTCATCATGTGTAATACAAAGGAACATCAGATTTGAGTTTGAGGATGATTCTAATTTTTTTGATGCTGTATTGGGGTTACACATTAACTACACCAGAAGTTTTCTCTTGCCAGTAATTAAAGCCAAATTCAGTCAACTTGCCAACGGCGCAATGTCAAAACTCTTCTGCCGAAGTATTTGGGCTTACCTCTGGGAGAAATATATAAATCAGTGAAAATATGGAATGAAGTGATTGAGAAGATGGAGAAGAAGTTGGCAAGCTGGAAGCAGCAGTATATTTCATTAGGGGGCAGAATCTCTTTGATCAACAGTGTGCTTAGCACACTCCCTACGTACACAATTTGTCCCTTCCTGGCTCTTTCCTTGGTTTTGAAACGATTGGATAGATTGAGAAGAGACTTCGTTTGACAAGGAAATAAACAATCTTATTCTTTGTCTTGTGAATTGGAAATGAGTCACCCGACATAAAAGGTAAGAAGGCCTGGTAACAAGAACCTAAAGAACCAGAACAAAAGCATGTTGATGAAATGGAATTGGAGATCCAACAAGGAGGTAAATACATTTTTGAGGAGTTTTTTGGTGGAAAAATTCACACTTGGAGCTCCTGGGGTACCAAAATCTCTACAGAACCTCATGGTACCGGACTGCAGAAATATATCTAAAGATATCGGAACAAATTAGAGCCACATATGGGCTTTACTCTGGACAATGGGAGGAAAATCAGATTCTGGGAAGATTCATGGTTGGGTCAGCTCCCCTAAAAGACCCATTCACGGATGTTTTAGTAAATTGCAGTATTTAGGTCAACACAAGGGTGGAATCTCTTTCTCATAAGGAATAATAGTGACTGGAAAGTGGAAGGACTACGCCTTTTCTTCCAGATGTAAAGCAATATAACCTTAGAGATCAGAAATAGATTCCATCAGTTGGAAAAGACATTCCAAGGGTCTCTTTCAGCAAGAAGTTATAACTGCATGCTAGTTTCTGGCATAGACAGGGTTTTATGACCTCGGAAAAAGATGTGGAGAAACAAGGAACCTTTGAAGGTCTCTTCTTTTTCCTGGAGCATTGCTCAGGAGGCTTGTCTCACCTAAGCAAACCCGTAAAAGAGGGGATTTCAGCTTTGCAGCAGATGTGTCTGCTGTGTGAAGAGACTTCTGAAGAAGTTTGTCACCTCTTCCTGTAATTTAGGGTCACTAGCCAGTAGTAGAACGTGTTTTTGGTAACACTTGGCATAAGTTGAACCTTGCCAAACTCCACCATTGAGTTCTTGCAAGGATGGAAAAAAATCTCTAGAGACTTGGAATACTAACTTCTGGTCATTTGGTGGACTATCTGGCTTGAAACAAATAGCAGAATTTTAAAGATAAAGAGAAATATTCACAGCCTTAAACAGAGATGTTTTTTTGTTAGCTTTTTGGTGCAATCTGGTGTTGCATTTGAATAGATGCAATGCTAGACACAATAGAATGATGCAAAACCTGTAATTATGCCTTATTCACCGGCTTAGTGAAAAGATTTTTATAAGGAAAAGCATCTACAGTGTTTACAAATACTTATTTCATATAACTGATCCTGTTAAGCACAAAAAACAGAGAAACTTAGAGGGTGTTTGGATTGACATTTTAAAAATAGCTTACAAGCTAAAAGCCATAAGATGGGAATACACAACTTACGGCTTTTAGCTTATTGTTGTACTTTTCTGGCCAACAAAAGTAAAAAAAAAGGGAAAAAACCAAAATCACTTAAAATAAGTCAATCCAAGCACCCACTTAAAGAGGAAAGATTCCAGACACTCACATCTATTTTTATTTTAAATTGTGTGCTGATGTTCTCAACTATCTTCCTGGATCATGACCTGAAAAGGCACAGATTTCAATGAGTCCACAAGAAAATTTAGAAAAATACCCAATTGAACATCGGTTTAAAAAGAGTTAAAGTACAGGATCGGAGAAGTTTTAGATCTACACAATCAAGGATGTCGTTTTACTGCATTTGGTAAGTTTTTGGTCATCCTGGATTTTTTTCTTCTCTTTATTTTGCGGGCACAGACATGGATGAGGGGGTGCATTTAGGAAATAAAAAGGGGAGCTCAACAACTGCAAATTTGATGACATCGTTCTCATTCTCTACTTTTAATTAACACTAGCAGCTGAAAACAGCACAGTCTAGACATTCCTATATTGAATGGTTACTCCCTAGATCAGCAAAGTTTCAAGGATATATGAAATAACGAATAGCCTGAGGACAAATCAAGCTTTGCTTTCTCTGGGAAAATAAGTTTTCATATGTTTATACAAATATCCTTTTAATATTCAGTATATATAGTACTTGATAAAGAAAAAAATCTGTAAATATAGTGATATTATTTTTCCACTTCCTTATTAGCACAACAAGGTTGTGATACTACTCGTGATCTTTCAATTAGCAGCAAGTTAAAAACGGCTTTATGATGGTAGATTCTGTTTACAGAATTTAGTGATAGGGAGAGTCGAATATATGGCATGTGTCAAAGTGCAGCAATGCAGAAAAGCTAGAAGAAACTTGGAGCTGGATCAGAATTTTTCTTTTATTTTCTTTGTCGGTGGGTGGGGGGTTGGGGAGGAGGAATTGGCATCATTGGAGTGGATCCGAAATTCAATCCATAAAGATTGCCATCTCTAGAGAACCAAGTATACAGTTGAGTGCCGATATATAAGATTTTTAAACTAATAGGGTAAGCGACACACAAGCCTTCAAAGATAACCTGAATATGAGCTTTTTGAACTTTATATCACCACATTTGTGGTCTAAGCACACATGAGAAACAGAAATAAATTGTAATAGTTCTTAGATTAAGTACCAAACAATCACAACAAATACTGCTTGTTTTTTATATGGTTGTCATGTCTGGGCCTTTAGCGTCAGTTCGACTATTCCACTGAGTATCTGCTGGGATATAAAAACCTTGTCTCCGAGGTCTGCATCCCCTTTATTGACCACTAGGCTACACCCTCTAGTGTCACAATAACACTGACATTAAGATTGTTTTCAGAAAAGAACAAACTGAAGCTTACTTACCCTCGAGAAGTAAAGTGCTCCCGGTCATCTAATATCAGAACTACTTCATGAACATCTTTAAATTGCTCTCCGTTGTCAAATGGTGGCGCTGCCAAGCTATTGGATCTAGTTTCCAGACATGGTAATTGCTCATCAACAATCTGAACACACAATTGAACAAAGATATTACGAACAGAAAACAATCTAATGTTTACTTGCATCTCTTTAGTCTTCAGTAATACATCTTAATGTGTCATTAAACTCAGATAAAAGCTAGCATCACTCTGCACTCACACTGGATGAAAATTGGCACGACAAGAAGGTTTTGCACTATTTACTGCTCCATTGCAAGTAGACTCAAATAGTGTATCTTCAATTCTCGTACTACCAACTTGACCTGGCCATTGAGAAGCACTAAAGTAATGAAAAAGGACACTTAATTATAGCTGTTTAATTTAGCACCTCTAACAATCCAAACTATGAATTCTTAAATCTTAGTATTAACTATTTTATCAACATGATCTTATCTAAACGGGTTCAGAAAACAAACCATAAACATGATCTTCTCGATGACGACACAGAACAGAGATTAACGATATATCTTTCTTCTCTTATGTTTCTAAAACTCCAGAGTGAGCCTGAATTCCTTGTTCATTGGAGAATCCCATTCGAACAAACTACAAGAAACTAATCAAGATCAGATGCATAGAACAAAAGAAAAAACACAAATTGATAATTGAATAAGTTCAACAAATCTCAGCATTACCACAAAAAGAATCTTAAAAGAAGAAAATGAAACAACTTTGAAGGATATTAAAGTAGAACTCAAGGAACAACTTCCAATGGAATGAAAAGAAAAGTTGCTGAAAGCAAATACTTGTGTATAATAGAATAGGTTAGAGATGACATATCACCGACTGAATGCGGATAGATAATCAAGGATGAGGACTGCCATCAAATATTGGACCTTTAGATCTGCTTGGAGGTACGCCTAAGATAAAGATACTACAGTAATTCGGGTAAATCTTTCTAAGATAGCAGAAATTAACAGTTATTCAGTCATTTTCCAGTTTCTATGAGAAAACTCCGTACTAAATGCATAGACAAGTCCAAGACTTGCACAAGGTGGAAGGGCTTACTAAGAGGTGAAAATAATAAGGATTGAATGCTTTAACGTATTCAAACATAATTTCTGAATGGAAAAAAGACGGGGATATCTGGATGCTCGATGCTTAGAAGACACCTTTTACTGCCTCTGCAGCAAACAATAGCCAAAAATAGACTTAATAGTAGCAGGATACAGGAATTGATTTACCTCATCTAATATGGTAATGGCAACACCATCAGCTTAGACCATATAAAATGCATTCTACATGAAGCCAAATTGGAAACTAGAAAGCATTAAATAGAGCGGTTTGATGTTTACATATCTATGTTTTATCTTGAAGACTGATGAAAGAAATAAATCCATTTTGCTGCTAAACGAGACACCTAGATGTAAGAGAATCTAGGTGCTCAAGAGTTGAGATGGAGCTTTTTTTTTTCAGAAGAGGGTGGTAGGTCTTAATATCACCCTTATGAAATATGCAGTCTCAGAAAATGAAGTATGAAGGGGTATGCCCCCTTCTCTTTTCTGTAGTGAAGTTCAATTTATAAAACAGTATCATTTATTTTATGTGGTTAAACCTTATATCTTTGTGTTTTCCGATGAAATTTATGATGTGGAACTTTCATTTAAGATTGTAATTAGGAGCACTTAGATAAATTAGTGCACTTGTTTTATAGACCACACACAACCTATAGACCGGCAAGATATGATATTATCTATACGATCTATAAATGCTCTACGCTGATTGGTTATGTTAAACATGTTGCTTCAAACAACTTCTGGAGTCATCCTTTAATTCAGTATATGATGAAAATGGCTTGTTGAAAACTAGAGAAATGTTAGTCCATCGTAATTCTCTTATCATACATCATGCACCAATAAGAAACACAGTATCTTGGGAGTCAGTTATTCCTAATCCATTACCGAAGTCTTCATAGATCTCGTTCTCTTGCATTTCAAAATATTGTAATCCATCACTAGCTAAAAGCACCAACGATTAAAAGAAGAATTGCATGTCCAATATATTGTTTGTCCTCAATCTGTTTGGAAACTCAATCTTAACTTATAGTTTTTTTTTTTCTTAATCAGCATCTGCCATTTATTGTGTTTAGGTTAGCGCACTTTTACGTGGTTGTTCTTGTTCCCTTATTAGTTACTTTCTTTTATCTACTGTCGTTTTCCCTTTTTAATACCTACTTTGATATATGGTACTCGAGCCAAGGGACCTCGGGAAACAGCCTCTCTACCTCCATGATTTAGACGTAAGGCTTGCGTACCTTTACTCTCCCCGGATCTCACTTGTGGGATTTCACTGGGTATGTTGCAGTTATTGTGAGGGAACAAGATGATTTTAGCAAAAGCGTGTCATTTAAGGGAGGGGAAGGAAAGAAAGTCTTCGAGGCACAAGTGGAAGCCTGAAAAGAAAATACAAATATCTATAGAATTTTATGCCAAAAGGAGATGGGAGTTCAAAAGTTTGGAGGCTACAAGATGTAGCTTTTGAGATTTGAGGTTTAGAAGGAATTTTCAAGATTGGGAGGTGACTAAGTTTCAAAAACATGATTGATTTGTCTTATTAGTGTAGCCACAATGTATGGATATGGGATGTCGGGAATATAGGAATTCTTCATTTAAATCAGCATGAGAAGCTTTTGAAGGTTGAATTCCATAAAAAGTAGTTTCAACAACTAAGATTTCAAGAAAGGTGTTTTTATTCCTTTGGCTTGCAACTAGAAGAGTGATCTTGCCAATTGAGGTAGTGGTATGGACTGGGACTGTGTACACTCTACCCTCTCTAGACCCTACTTTGTGGGAATATACTGATATGTTGTTGTTGAAGGTTGTTGATTCTTTAGTTTCAAGGGACCGGGTGAAGATGTCAAATATTTCTTTCTACATCGTTGGGGTGGCTTAGAGGTTATGATGAGAAGTTTTTAATTGTTGGAACTATTTGGGCAATACGAAGTTTGGAGTTATGGTCAAATGAGAAAAAGGCGTCGGACTTTGTATGTTACTCCACTAGCACTTGTGTGGATCAATTAGAGAGAACGGAATAGACTTTTGAAGATGTAGAGACAGACTATGCACATCTGAGTAGTAGCCTTCTATCTCTTGGATAATTTTGGTGCACCCATGAGGTCCCTTGTTGTATAGAAGATTGAGCATCACTCGTAGAAGATCATATCTTTGTGCAAGTTTTCTACATTTTGGTATACTTCTTGCATACGGGATTCTTTGTCCAAATATTAATGAAATCTATCTCATTTATCCCAAAAAAAAAAAAAACATAACCAGAGTCTAAGTAAATCCAAATCAAGAATTTTTTTTAATTATTAACATATGATACAACCCAATAAATTCTTCCATATTCTTTGATTTTTTGGGATAAGCCTGCAAGAGTTCTTTAGAAAATTACCAGCAACAGCAAAAAATTGTGTGGCCTTTCTAGATAAAGTCAGTGATAAGAAAGTTGAAGAGTATCCTTTAGCAAATAACCAAGGAACAATAAGATAGTACTTCTTTACGGCAGAATCCTATGCATCTGCCTTTGGTAGCTATCAACTATACATCAGCTTCTCTACTTATCAACAACAACAACAAAAAAACTATACATCAGGTTTTCTTTGTTGTTTTGTCATACATGATTTACAGACCTTTATCGCAGTATTTCACCACAAGAACATAAAAGTAGGTAAATCAGTTCTTAAGAGCTTCATGAATAAGAAAGTCTTTTGGGGAGTAGGAAGGCAGATCACGGAAGTACTTAACTGAATCCCAAAAGATAGGTAACACATATACAAGGAACATTAAGAATTCAGAAAACAATGAAAAAGACAGACTTTTTGTCTTTATCATTCTTTGTGTGTGACACACTTACAATAAGACTAGATAGTTCTCAGCTTTGTTTCCTTCCACAACACGTCTTGGACTAATTAGAAGAATGAAAAGGCCAACAGAAAACAAAGAATAATAATAGAACTAATGGTCTTCACAACTACCACGTCTTGGGCTAATTAAAAGAATGAAAAGGCCACTAGAAAACAAAGGATAATAATAGAACTAATGATCTTCACAACTACCACGTCTTGGGGTAATTAAAAGAATGAAAAGGCCAGTAGAAAACAAAGGATAATAATAGAACTAATGGTCTTCACAACTACCAAGTCTTGGGCCAATAGCGTGATAAAGGCTACTAGAAAATGAAGGAGAATAATAGAAACAATGATCTTAGAAAACTATCACGTCTTGGGCCAATTTAAAAACAAGATAAATGCAAGTAGAAAAAGAAGGTCAACGATAATGATAATAACAAGATTCATCCAAAACAGCCTCTTTGTTTCATAAGCTGGTAACAGCAAGAAGAAGATAGAAAATGGAAAACGGAAAAGGAAAAGAGAAGACAAACTGAAAGTACCGCTATTTTGTCATTTTAGCAAGCTTTGTTAATTTATATGAGAGATCTAACCATTATAGTTTAGCTCATAACTTTGAGGAGGTTTGTGATACTTGAAAATTCACAAGGGTTATGCGCAACAGATTCAAACTGATGGAGGTAACCAATAGGTCCCTTTAAAATTAGCCATGACTTTCTGATCTTAAAGCAAACTGAAATTTCCTAACATGCACATAAACTACCTTGCAAGAAATGGAATGGCCATTTATATTCAAAATATAAGTATAGCAGTCAACCAGAGTTCCAGGAAAACCCATGAATCTAAGACATGGCAAGCATACTTTGCAGGGCAGCTTGACTTAGCAACAAGTCTTTTGCTGATTAATTTCCCCATGCAGCTCCATCCGCTGTACCAGTGACTTGGTGAGCTAAATTGTCCAGCTTTCCTTTGCCTTTCTCAAGTCTAATGCATGGCATATAGCATGGAGAAAAGAGCATAAAAATCCACTTAGTACATACTAAATTAAATGCAGAAGGAAAAGGGGAAAAATAAGTTAAGCAGCAACAGGCATACACAACAGGTGCACGTGAAAGACCACTAGCATCAGTAGCATCAATAAGCTCCTCCTTATGCATAAATATTTCACCGGTTGTTGTACTCCTAGAATCATGAATCGTGGCTGAAACAACAATTTATTGAAACAATGAAAGGCAGAATGCATTAAACTAGCTATTCACCTGTACAGCGTGATCAATAAGGCATAGGCCACAGAACTCTTGTGAGGCACGTAACACCTTGTTCCCTTATTTCTCTTCCTTGGAGATATGGGAAAGAATTGAGTAACTTCCAATTGATCCAACATCCATATCCTCCACCAGAATACAAAAGGAATAGATAAATAAAGTAATTAACTAAGAAAACTCAACTCCACATACAAAAGTCTTCTATTGTTACATTCAACTCAATCATTGATGTTTTGTTTCTGAAAACCACCAGAACAGTCAATCAATTAGTCCAATAAACAATGGTTCGAATTATCGAGCAAACAAGTGTAAGCTAATTTAACCGTTAACTAAAATTGCTGAGTTCATAAGCAGAATCCGTAGTCGATCAGCTTATTGAGAAAACTCACGTGAATCAATAAATCAGCTACTCAAACAACCAAACACATTTGAAAGGGCAAAACGAGCATAAGCTAATTTTGTCAAGAATACACTACAACGGCTCCACCTTTATATACTCCACTATAACTACAAAGACTCCACCTTTATACACTCCACTATAACTATAAAGACTCCACCTGTTCCTCCGAGTAGTGCAAAGACCAGACATGATATAGACATAGAACAAAACATAGATAGAAAAAAATAACTTCAAGATTTACCTTTCTCAGCAGTGTCATCAGTCTCCTCAGATGATGAAGCATCACGATCATCAGCTTGAAAAAACCTTTTCATTAGTCTCAACAACCATTTTCCAACACCCCTTTATATGAAAGCAAGTCAACTAATGATCACAATTCCAATATTCACTCACTTTAATGACTCAACAACAACAACAACAACAACAACAACAACAACATACCCAGTGTAATCCCCACATGTGGGTTGAGGAGGGTAAAATATACACAGACCTAACTTCTACCTTTGTACAGCAGAGAGGTTGTTCCCGATAAACTGTCGAACTCATTTTAGTGACTCAACAACAGCAACAACATAATACTCAGTGTAATTCCATGAATGGGGTCTGGGAATGGGAAGGGGAAGGGTAAGGGTAAGATGTAGGCAGACCTTATGCCTTTGTGGGGTAAAAAGATTGTTTCCGATAGACCCTCGAAAATATTTCAGTGACTCAACAACAACATACCTAAGAGTAATCACGTGGGGTCTAGAGGGGACAAGATGTATAGACCTTACCTCTACCTTTGCTGAGCAAAGGTTGTTTTCAAATAGACTCTAAGGCTTATTTTAGTGACTCAACAACAATAACAGTATAAGCAGTGTAATTCCACACGTGGGATTAACCCTTTGTTTGGATGGTAGTTACACATTGTTTTATAATGTATGGTATGGTATTGTATGGTACTATATTATTTTTATGAATATAATTTTTGGATAGATTGTACCGTTTTCTATCATTACATAATCTCATAGATTAATAATTTGAAGGATAAACCTACTAAAGAAAAATTTGAAGGATAAACCTACTAAAGAAAGTAAGATATAACCTAAGGCTACTATAAAAAGATAGAATAAATGATAAAATAAAATTATTAAATAATAAATAAAAGTAAAACAAAAAAATATAAGATAATCACGGATACCATCAAATTGGTGCTAATATAAAATGGGTCTTTTCTTGTTTACTTAACCATGTATTAAATCATACCATACCATTTATTTTAAATTAACTTACAATCAAAACAAATACGGTATTGATAGAAAACATACAATATCATAACATGTATAACCACCACCTAAACAAAGTGTTACGGAGGACAAAATACCCTTTGCAGGTAGAGAGATTATTTCCAATAGGAGTTCGGACTCGTTAAATGGGTACTAAGATCTTTACTCACTTGATCTCAGAAAACTGTTTGAGAGTCTGAACCGGGGTCTTGAACTTGCAGAGATTGGTATAAGCTTTTTGAAGTCATTGAGATATTATTAGAAATTCCTTTAGGGGTTTGAGCCATTTCTTGCATTTTGTTCCACATGTAGGCTGCTAAATCTTCGTTCTCCGGATACACCACCACTTTCCTTTGATTCTCTATCTTTGTTTCTTCAAGCCAACAACACTTGCTCAACGTAGGGTTTTTTGTCAGTTGCAACGTTTCTTTTCATTCCAGTTTAGGGTTTTGATTCATCAGTTGGTGGTGGAATGAGGAGCTTGAAATGGCGCCATCACTCTCATTTCAAAACCTGAAAATTGACTTAAAATTTAGGAGTAAATACTATTAAAAAAAAAAATATTTTCAGTTTTCATATCTAATTTTTTTAAATTTTTTAATTTCATAAAAAAATCAGAAAATGCATTTAAAAGTGCACAATTTTTTAGTTTAGAATAATGGAAAATTGAAGCATATTTTATTGAAAACTTTTGAAAGAGTAGTTTTAGAAGTTTTTCAAATTTAATGTAATTTTGAAAAACTGAATTTTCTATTTTTCTTGAAAAAAATGGATTTTTAACATGTTTTCTATATTTTTAATTTTCTGAGAATAATTTTCTTGGAAAAAGGAATAATTTTCTGTTAATGAACGTGAGTGTTTGTCATGAAAAATTTTACACTTTTTTCCCGAAACCGGTTTGATAATAAAATTTGGAAAACAAAAAATAGTTATTTTCCTTTTTCGCTTTCAAAATATTCACAAAAATTTTAAAATAATTATAGTGACACGAGAATAATCTTGCATTATTATTTTTTAGAGAACAACATAACCAGTAATTTTCCACCAAGTTGGGTCTAGGAGGGTAAAGTGTACGCAGTCCATACCACTACCCTATCGGTGAGATAGACAAGTTGTTTTGGAAAGAACCTCGGTTCACGACACACACCACAGTCTAGTACAACAATAAACAATATATAGTTTTGAAAATGACAGAAAAATAACAAAAATAGTGCCACGTAAAAAAATAACACAATAATCAATATAAACAATAAAGACAGGATATTACCTTACTATTAGCACTAGAAACACCCTACTGCCAGCAGAAACTCACACCTACAACCCTAGTTCGTGTCTTCCACAACTTCATATACTGGGTCACGTCCTCGTTAAGTTGTAACAGCTCAATGTCATATCTAGTCACCTCTTTCCAACACTTTTTTAGTCTACCTCTACCTCGTTTGAAACCATCCGAGCCCCTCCCCATCATATGTCTGAACCATTTCAATTTTACTTCTCACATCTTATCTTCCACCGAACTCACCCCCATCTTGCATGAATAAACTAATTCTTAATCTTATCGCTCCTAGTGGCTCCACACATCCATCACAGCATTCTCATCTCTGTCACTTTCATCCTTTGGATGTGAGAGTTCTTCACATACCAAAACTCTGTCTCGTACAACATAGCAGGTATAATTGATATCCTTTAGAACTTACCTTTGAGTTTAGGGGGCACCCTCTTATCAAATAAGACCCCCGAAGCGAGTCTCTACATCATCCACCCTACACTAATCCGGTGAGTGACATCCTCATCAATCTCCCCATTTGATTGAATCATAGACCTAAGTTACTCGAAGTTATCTTTCTTTTGAATGACTTGACTGGCAAG
>JBDJHY010000001.1:11591209-11605734 GCA_039654485.1 Withania somnifera | reverse complement strand
TAATTCTCTTTGAAGCAATTTCTGGTCTACATATAAATTAGAGAAAGAGTCAGATCTTTCCAGTTAAAGAAGTAAATAATATACAAGAGCTGGGGATATATTAAGAGGAGAGATGGGAAATACACCAACCATGTATTTAGATATGCCTCTTGGGGCAAACAGAAAATCCATAAACATATGGAATGGAGTCATTGAGAGGTGCGAGAAAAGATTATCAAGATGGAAACCTCAATATCAATCCTTGGGAGGCAGATTGATATTAATTAACTCTGTTCTGGATGCACTTCCCACATACATAGATGTCTCTATTCCCCTTTCCAGTTAGGGTGGAAGCGAGGTTGGATGCATTACGAAGGAATTTCTTGGGTAACAAGGAGAAGAGTGTATTCCACTTGGCTAAATGGAAAAATGTGATTAAAAGCAAGAAAGATGATGGAATGGGAATCAGAAGCTTAAAGAAGCAGAATAAATGTTTACAAGTGAAACAATTATGGAGGTTCACCAGAGAAGAATACAGTGGGATGTTCTCAGTTGGATCTGCATACAAAGATCTAAATCGGGTGGATTTCAGTTAAGCTTTTGGCCGCAAAGTCAAGATTCCATATAAGGTGGTGTGTTTTACTTGGTTGGTAGCTAGAGGAGCTGTTTTGACTCATGAAAATCTTAGAAAGAGTGGAATTAACCTATGTTCAAGATGTTATCCATGTGGAAAGGAGGCAGATACAATTAACCATATGTTTTTACATTGTACATTCACAAACCAGCTATGGTATATGTTCATAAATTTAAAGGGTGTCAAGTGGACAATGACAGGGACCACTGTTGATCTCCTGGCAAGCTGGAGTGAAAGAAACAGTGGCAACAAACAGAGATGGAAAATTGTCCCTGCAAGCATCAGGTGGACAATTCGGAAAGGGAGGAACTCTAGATGTTTTGAAGATACAAGCTTCTCTTTATAGACGATTAAATCTAAATGCATTCTTCTTTTTGGATTTTCATGTAAATACCATGATGTAATTTAAGAAGTACTACGGTCCTTGTAAGAAGAACAAGGATGTTGTAAATATCCTTTTGAATTCCAGCATTTTAATGCTGATGATTACTTAAATCAGCTTTCCAAGAGTAATAGCTTTACGAATCCACAACAAGTTATGATTAATGATGCAGACTTATTTATAACTCACCAGAAAGCTAAACGTACTACGTCATCAAGTAAGAAAAATTGCTACTAACATATCAAATAAGCACATATATGAATATTTCAAATTCAACTTATAATATCCTTTGTTCAATAATTACACCAACAAGGCGTTTCTACTTACCATTAGACGGAGAACCGGAAGCTACGACTCTGTAAGGGCGTTTAGAGGAGAAATAGATAGTGCAAATGCTACCAGAAAACCGGAAGCTCCGGTATAGTCTGAGCCCTTGGCGGTGCTTTCGAATAAATGGAAAGGAAAAAGAGCGAGGAACTTGAGAAGCGAAACGGGTCCAGTTCAGAGAAAGCGCGGTCGCCATTGGAATTCGGAGGTGTGAAAGCTGTTGAAGCTCATATATGGAGAAGATAAATTTCTTTTCAAAACCTCTATTTTGTTTATAAGTTTTTGTACACCCCAAAGTTTTTAAAAAATTACAATGTGGTCCAACCTTCTTTTAATTTTTCCTACCCTAATAACTAGACATTTTAGATTGAAAAAATTACCTAAAATTAAACTCCAGAGCTCATTATTTCAATTTGTCCCATTAATTTCATAAAATTTTAAAAATCATAAAAAAGAAAAATTTCTTTAATTCATTCCCCGAATAGCTATTTTTATTGTTTTTTTATGAAATTTCGGTGATGGTGAACCGGTTTACCCATTTGCTTACTCTTTGTCTTGAGAAAAATAATTTTTCTCGAGTTAATCTACCTAATCTCCAAGTCTCACAAGCTTAAGAGGAACTCAACTTTTTCTATAAATTTGCAATTCATTTCTGAGTTTACTCCTATATTTTCTTTCTATATTGACTCAAGTTTTTAATTACCATCAGAAATGTGATCGATAGGAAGTGTTTTGCATTCTGTAGCCATCGGAAAGCCAAATCTCCGGTCAGCATTCGATGTTTGCATCTTCTCTAAGTTTTGCCAATGAAATATGCAAGCTTGAAACCAAAAAGTAGTCACCATAGTAGTGGTAAAAAGTTTTAACAGTGGCATTCCGGTAGAGATAGGAAATCTTTGTGAAGGAATTTATGGTACCGATGGAAAAACAATGGAAGGGTTTTCGGTGGGAAGAAAAATGTATGTGACTGATTTATTGCTCAATGGAAAATATTTGTGACTTATTTAACAAAATTTCTATAAAATGAGAAAATATTTGTAATTTATTTAATAAAATACATATAAAATAATAAAGCATTTGTGATTTATTTAATAAAATATTTGTAATATATAAAATATATGCGATTTTGTAAATAAAATATCTGTAAATATATAAAATATTTGTAAATGGACAATAAATCTGTGAACATATATGTGTATTTGTGATTTCATACAAAATATCTGAATACAAATATTTGTTAATTATGGAAATTTTAAAATTTTGGAAATATATGAAAATTTTTTATATTATAATCTAAAGACGTGGGATTTATGTAAGTTCCCCTTTTAATTTGCCAAGTTTCCAATTAAATGAAACCAAAATATGGCAAAAGAAATTGAAAAAAAGAAAATCAAATCTTAAATAAATTATTGATACAACTGTTTATTTAATATTTGAATATGAATTTCACTTTATAAAATTATTTTAAAAAATAAACTTAAAAATTCAAATACTCCTCTAATTTACTTTTCGAAATTAAAGTTAAAGAAATAATGGATCAAATTCATAACCAAACGCATAACTCTAAATTACAAGTTATGTTGATAATATTGTAATTGCATTTTGTTTTGGTGGATTCTTTTCATATTCTTAACAGTTTATTCTATAATTTATTTAGTTATTATTTATATTCTAATTCATGTTTGGGTGGTTTCTTTTTTCGAATTTAATTGAATAATGAGAGGGTTGTTTAATATTTCTCATCTTTTTTTCACTTTTATTTTTTTTATAATTTTTAGTGATTGAATATCTTTATTATTCATATATATATATTATATTAAAAGTGTGAAGTGTCTTATGTGAAGGGCCTTCGAAATGTTGATTGAACTTGTTGTCCTTCATTAAAATTAGTTTTCTATTTTTCTTAAATTTAAAAACTCTAATATTTGATGACTAAAAATGTATTTATTAAAAATTAAGCAATTCTAAAATTATGACAGAGGAAAATAGACTCCTAAATTATGTGGTGAGAATAAAAACTTATGTTAATTACTTTATAATATATTAGATCGTTCCCTACAAGCGAAGAACTTATCTAACTCGAAGGCATTGGTATGATATTCAAAACTTACAAGCTTAATTGCATGAGTTATTCATTTTGTTTTTCATCTTACGTGATTTTTTTTTTTTGGGGGGATTACACATTGCTCCGATTCAAAAATTTGATAATAGGTCCTTAGTAAGTTCGACTTCAACTTCACAAGTTTATCAAACATGCGTTTGACAGTCATTTTGCTGCATAAATATCCTCTTTTCACGTTCCTTGCACTTAAATATCAAGTTATATAGTCTTACAATGTAAACTACATACACTTATTATGAAAAATCATCTTTCGTTATAGGTTAGCATAGTTTGACGGTTTAGAAAACTTAATATTGTCAATATATAAAACTTAAGCTCGATATTTAATAATGCTATGCAGATACAATCGTATATTGCGTTGAAGAGTTTTTTAAAGAAAAAGCTTAAAGCTATCAAAAAAAAAACCAATATTTCAAATTCAAGAAAAAAAAAAAAGAACCACATACACATAATATATTTTTCCTCAGAAGCTATAGTTTTATTTTTCATATACATAATATACATAGAACCACGTAATAATAAATAACCATAAATTATATCTTATCATTCGAAATTTCACTTGAAATTATTACTTGTTATTGTTGTTGTTTGATAATTCTTGCACTCAACTAATCATTTTGTACAGTGAATGGTTTAAATATTTACTGGCCTTTGGAAATATATTTTGGCCAAAACTCTTAAGTAATGATAATAATAATTTAGAAATAAACAATAATAACAATCATAATATGCATAATTTTCTTATTTGTCAATGACAATTCTTTCTTAACATGTTTTTCCTATTAAAAAGTAATTCATGTCTGGCAATTATAAATTCAAATAAATTGTATGTTATCTATTATGGTCCTATATTTTAAATTATTAACATATAATATTATTTTTTTATATATATAATATTTAATTTACTAGTTTTCCTGATAATTAATCCATAATGTCACTACGAGCAAGTTATGTGTAGTTACAAAGTACTAAGCAGAGAAATCTTTATATATTATTTTGTATAAAACTGAAAATAGGAACATCATTGGCAATCAGTAAAATTTAGCAGGAAAAAACAATGGGAAGGGGAGGACGGAGCGGAGGCGGTCGGAGGCCACTTTCGTCGTCGTTCGATAAAGAGCTTCGCCGGCACATTGAGTCCAGTAAGAACTATTACCTCTCCGTAGAAGATCTAGTCGACCACCTCCGTTCATCTTATCACAAGTATTCCCGTGAAAAGCTACTGCCGTTTACCAAACGAGTCCGAGATGTTCTGCAGATATCAAACCCTAGTTCAACTGAAGAAGTAACGCCTCCCAGAAAGAAGCCAAAAAGAGGAGACCGTAGCGAGCATCGTTTGCTTCAACTTGAGAAGAAACACATGATGATTAGCCAAAGAAAGAAGCACGAAGGTGAGGGCTCGTCTTCGACGACTCTAGCCAGTACTTCCGAAAGTGATGATGATGATTCGTGCTCTTCTCCGTCTTTCGAAGCTGTTTACGGAGAGGAATTAGATGAAAACCCTGATTTAATGAAGTCTATGCTTCGGAACACGTACAATCAACAGACAAATAGTGCTCATAAGTCGAAAAAAATTGAATACGAGGTGGTTCACGACAATAATGATGAAAAAAGGAAGAAAATTGATATATCGAAAGGAGGACAACGAAGAAACGAAGCCACGAGGGATTTAGGAGAGGGGGGAAGGTTCGGGGACAGTGATGGAAATGCTGATGGGCCAATGTTTAAAGATTTAGGAGGAATGGATGGAGTGTTGAAGGAATTGGAAATGGAGGTACTTGTTCCATTGTGTCATCCTAAACTTACTAAGCATCTTGGAGTTAGGCCAATGTCAGGGATACTCTTCCATGGTCCACCTGGCTGTGGGAAAACAAAGCTAGCTCATGCTATTGCCAATGAGACTGGAGTTCCTTTCTATAAACTTTCTGCTACTGAGTTGGTCTCTGGAGTTTCAGGTGAAACTGATTCTTTCTTCTTTTTGATTGTTCATGTCGTTATTTTATGTTTGCTAGCATAGTTTATCACAGAATTGGTTTCTGGAGTTACTGGTGAAGCTAGGGTGTATTCAGTATGGAGGAAAATGTTTCCCATGACAATATTTTTCCAAGAAAACATTTTCCAAGAAAACATGTGGTGTGTTACTTGTTTCTTCTATTCGGTAGACAAGTAAAGAATGTTATCTTAAAAGTATTTGCGTATATATACTACCACAAAACTATGAGGATGGATGGGGTAGGGTGATGGGTGTTGTGGTGGGGGAGAGGGAGTACAAGAGGTTGGGGGTGGGTGTAGGGGTTGGGGTTGAGGTGGGTGGTTGTGAGGGTGGGAGGAGTCAATGCCACTTGTTTTCCCTACTTTCATTAGGGAAGTCACTTCTTTTTTTATTTTATTTTTCAAGGAGCTTGTTTCCCTCCATACCGGACACACCCTTACTAATTTCGTTCAGGTTACTATTTTCTATTAGCAGTCATTTTTGTAGCATTGAGTTAGTGTTCCCCTTAGAAAATGAATATGCTCCCAATGTCCACTTTGGAGTACATGCTTTGGCATCTGTATGCCTGTTATTTTAGCAGCAATAATGGTGCATCATTCAGTATTAACACAGCCTTGAGTGTTCTTAGAAGGAATGGGTGTGTGTTTTCTTATTGCTGTTAATTTACGAACATTTTAATTAGGTAGTTCTTCATTTCAGGTGCATCCGAAGAGAACATTAGGGAACTGTTCTCAAAAGCATACCGGACGGCACCTTCTATTGTGTTTATTGATGAGATTGATGCAATTGCTTCCAAAAGAGAAAATTTACAGAGAGAAATGGAGCGGCGCATTGTAACACAACTGATGACGTGCATGGATGAGTCACATAGACTTGTAAAACCTGATGATGCAGAGGGAACTGCTCTACCCACTGATAAAAGAAAGAGTAAAACAAAATCAGAAGAATCTAATGGTGAACCTGGTTATGTCCTAGTAATTGGGGCCACAAATAGACCTGATGCTATTGACCCCGCATTGAGGAGGCCTGGACGATTTGACCGCGAAATTGTCTTGGGAATTCCAGATGAAAATGCAAGGGTGCAAATTTTGTCTGTGCTTACACGTCACCTAAGAGTTGAAGGTGCATTTGATCTCATGAAGATAGCTAGCTCAACCCCTGGATTTGTCGGAGCAGACTTGGCTGCTCTAACTAACAAGGCTGGTAACTTGGCAATGAAGAGGACAATGGACGTGAGGAAGGTTGAGCTTTCAAGAGAATTGACAGATGGTGAAGATGCCAAAAAATGGTGGAAAAAGCCATGGTCACCTGAAGAGATGGAAAAGCTCAGCATTAATATGGCTGATTTTGAGGTACAATGCATAGAATATTGTATGAGAAATATTCCTTGGGTTGCGACCCTAAATTACTGGATGTAATTGGCATTTGACATTTATATCCTGTCGTAAACCATGTTTTTCATTTACGCACCTTTTCTACTGTCTCAAAATTGTAGTTGTATAATAAATTACTTTACTTGTGTTTTTAGTTCTCTTATTGCTTATAAGCATCACATGGTAATGTTCCAATGATGATGTATCCTCCTTTTAGACTGAAATTCAAGATCAAGTTTGGCAGTCTAATAGGGAGGGTGCATAATCCTTTAAAAGCATTATCTGATGAGGCTTAAATGTTTTAAGAGAATTAAACAATACATGTATGAACAAGGATATAACCTAGCGGTCATGACCAGGGTTCACATTTCAACAAAGGCACAAAAGATTTGATTGATTTCTTTCCATTTTTCTAAGTTTTTGGTGTATGGAGTTACCTGGAACGTTGCTCGTGGAAGTAGTAGGTAACCGGTGAACTCATCAGGTGCATGAAGTTGGCTTGAACACCACCGTTATTGGCAAAAAGAGGATTAAGTTTGCATGTTCAATATATATTTTATTTTTTAGTGATCTAGCCTGTACCTGAGCTCTAGTACACCGGGCTGCCCCCTTTTATTTAGTGATCTAATATCTGCTACTTTCTTTCTGGGTACTGCATTATCTTCTATGTAAAATCTGGCATAAGCTGTTTCATATAGCCTGCGAATAATCATTTAACAATATGCAGGAAGCAGCTAAATTGGTTCAACCCTCATCTAGAAGAGAAGGTTTCTCTGCTATCCCAAATGTAAAGTGGGAAGATGTTGGAGGTCTTGGTACGTTAAGACGTGACTTTGACCGTTACATTGTCAGGCGCATAAAGAATCCTAAAGATTACATGGTCAGTAATTCTGTTAAACTATATTGAATGTGTAGATATAAACACCGCCAGTGTCAGCTAATTTGCTTGATAATTTTCACTGGAGACCTCCTTATGTTATTCACAGAACATTTCTTCGAAGTACACCAAGTATAGAACTTCTAAATGCTGTTCCATATTTCAGGGTTTTGGAATGGACTTGGAAACAGGATTCTTGCTTTATGGTCCCCCAGGATGCGGTAAAACATTAATTGCCAAGGCTGTTGCTAATGAAGCTGGAGCAAATTTTATACACATAAAGGTTCCTGCAAATTTCTATTTTCCTAATGACTGGTGTTTCTAATGTTTTGCATGACTCCCCATGACAAGTTTTCTCATTCACTGATCTCCATCCAGGGACCTGAAATTTTGAACAAGTATGTTGGTGAAAGTGAGTTAGCTATTCGGACATTATTCACCCGTGCAAGGACATGTGCTCCATGCATTCTATTCTTTGATGAGGTGTCGTCACTCTTTCTAACTTAAACACACTTAGTTCTGTCTGATAGCCATCGTCTTTTCATTTATGAGTCCATCACCTTGAAAAGACTGCAGAGGCTTTTACTCATTTTATTTCCTACGAGAATTTAGGTACATCTTTAAGATGCTTCCTACTAAGTCTAATATGTAGTACAGTGTGTTCAGATATGAATGTTTTCCGGTATTGCTTCAGTACCCAAATTCATAATAGAACAACAACAAAAAATCCAGTGAAATCCCATAAGTGTGGTTGGTAGTGTGTATGCAAACCTTATCCCTACCTGGAAGGTGGGAGGTAGAGAGGCCCTTTCCAATATACCCTCGACTCAAGATAGAGTATGAATTAAGGAATATTTATGTTTAACAGAAAAAAAGCTATACTTTTGAATCCCATTGTGATCAGAGTGAAGCCCAGTATGCCGCAACGACCTCCAGTAAACAACCAATCCAAACCCTGTCTGAATTCCAACAAAATCCACAACTTTATGCCTCTTGTACTCTCCACCTAAAATCCCACTTCTTCTTCCACCATATCTCCCCCTCCATTTCCTCTACTCACAGTTCTATCCCAAGCTGCAGAAGCAGATCTGAGTTTAGCATATTTACAACTATATCCTTGACCCCTTCCCTAAATCGCAATAAACCTGAAAACAAACCCAGCAAAACCGATGAGAAAACATTTTTTTTTTGTCAATTAAAAGACATTTTGTTAATGGCCAAAGTGAGAACATTACAAAACTAAGGGGGTCAAAACCTAATCACCCTTCTCAGTAGACCTGATAGACAAGAAGAAAAAACCTCTATCCTCACTACTCATTTTATCCCACAGCTCACAGTTACTTCCAAGGGTGTTGATGTATTCTTCCAACGGTTTGTTACCTCTTTACTCTGATGCACAAGTTGAGTTTGGTCTGATGGATCAGGACATTTAGAGTCCTATATTGTTGTTGGAAAATTCTCATATTTCTTTCATTCCAAGTAGCATACACCACTGCAGCAAAGCTAGGAATAATTCCTCCTGGATGTCTGCCTCTTCCCTTTTGTTTCACCAACTTCCATTCTGTTTCCCAGTCATTGATATCTCTATACCATTTTTGCCATTCCAACATGCTTTTCCAGAATTGCCTTGTGTATGGACATTCAAAAAATAAATGGGCAGCTGTCTCATGTACTACACAACACAGCTCACATTCAGTTGATACAAGAATCTTCCATTTCATCAAGAAGTCTTTTGTTCTTAACCTCCCATGCAGCTGCAGCCATAGAATGAAAGTCTGTCTAGGTTCAGCACAATTATGACATACTAAAAGGTTCAGCACAATTATGACATTCTAATTCTCTCCAGTTGACAGCAGGAACAACCCCTCTTATTTGTGAATAAACTTTTGATATCATGAACTTACCCTCATGGATTAATTTATCAGTGTCTCCCAGTGTCATCCATATCTTCCTCATAGTAATGATCTTCCTAATCATCCAAGCTGCCTGTGTAGGAATAGACATAGTATTTATGTCCCGATTCTTTGTATAGTAAGTATGAACCCATGCAATCCAAAGTTTCTACTTTTTCATACTCAGTGCCCATAGGAGTTTGCTAGCTGCCTGGTTCCACAATCTTAAGTTTAGCAAATTTAAACCACCAGCACTCTTCAGCAAACAGTTAGCTTCCCAAGCCACCAAAGTTCTTCTAGACACAGTAGCTTCCCCTGTCCATAAATAGCTCCTACATGTAACCTCTATCAGCTTTATGACTCAAAGTAGTTTTCCCCGTTCTAAGCACTGTTCTGTTGATTTCCTCACTGCCATCCCCATTAGCTTCTGCCCTCAAATTACTTCCCTTTGGTGTGCTCATAGATGCCTTCTTAGTGGCCGTCACTACTGCCTAGTCAGGCAGTGAAAATCTTTGGATTTGAAGGCATTTCTAGGCAAATGGGGTTCTTGCAAAAAATCATGATTTGATGTTTAAGAAGACAATATCGACTCATCCAATATGGGGTTTAAGTAGTGTAACTGAAATTCAAGTTGGGGTTGTTTAAAGCAGAGAATCGGATTGCAGAGAGTGATAGTTGCAGATTTCTACTCAGATTTACAAAATTTTGAAGTAAATTTCATGAGAATACAGATACAGCTTTTACAATTTTTTGTTCTTAAGTTCAAGTCAGTGAAGTTCATCCAAATGCCTACATAATTTGTAATAGAACAAGACAAAAGGTAGGAACTTCCAAAATTCTAGTGCACTTATAACATCTTGCCACAAAGTCTAATACATAGTACAGTGTTCGGATAGGAGTGCTAAGCTATTTAATGATGGTTTTATTACTCAAAAAAATAAAACATTAGCACTTTTGTGAAAACACATGATTGTCTGCCTTTTTTAAAACTTTTCTTTTACATCTCTTTCTATTCTGTCATATTTTTACAGGTGGATGCATTGACAACTAAGCGTGGCAAGGACGGAGGTTGGGTCGTTGAAAGGCTTTTGAATCAGGTTTGCGTGATTGAGCATATGTTCTTGGCAAAATTTGACATTACATTCTTCTAATCCTTTGTAAATATAAAACTTTTCTAATTATTGCAGCTACTAATAGAACTAGACGGTGCAGATCCACGAAAAGGTGTTTATGTGATTGGTGCCACAAATAGGTATTTTTCGTTCTTCTGGATAATTGTGTTTTGGAATGGAGATTGGAAGTAATGATTCACATCCTATTTTGGTTCTTATTTTTATTATCATGTTTGCAGGCCTGAAGTCATGGACCGAGCTATTCTTCGACCAGGAAGGTTAGGGAAACTCCTATATGTCCCTCTACCTAGTCCAGATGAGCGTGGACTAATTCTAAAAGCTCTTGCCCGGAAGAAACCTATAGATTCTAGTGTCGACTTGATGATCATTGGAAGAGATGATGCCTGTAAAAATTTAAGTGGAGCGGACCTAGCAGCACTGGTTTGTTCTTCTTTTGTGTTAACCCACTTGTACTTGCCTGTACTACCCTCCCAGCCACCACCACCAACCACATACGCACACACCAAAAAAAAAAAAAGAGAAAAATGTGGAACTTGTCACATAACTTCTTTTCATGGTTTTGTACTTTTATCAAAGGTGTGTTTCCTGTATTGACTTATACTAAATGTATTAGATGAATGAAGCTGCAATGCTTGCACTTGAAGATAAATTGACAGCCATGGATATAAGTTGTGACACATCATCGGTTATTAAGGAGTCACATATGAAACGCGCTTTGGAGAAAATTTCTCCATCCGTCTGCGACAAGGTACTTCTGATTCTGTGAGCTGGTATCATTTACAGTCAAGGCATTTAAGATAGCATGCTAAATCTTAACATGGTCTGTTATTTTACTGCTTTTGTTTTTTCTTTTTGGGGTGGATGCAGCAAATAGAATTCTATCAGGTTTTATCAAAAAGCTTCATTGCAGCATGAAAGCCTTGGTGAAGGAGTGGAAAGAAGATGTATGGGGTGATAGTTGTATCTTCACCTCTAGCCATAGAAGAAAGTTTCACGAGAAATGTTTTGGGTATTGCTGTTTCTTTTTGGTCTTCTTTGTGAATATCCATGAGCTACAGTGCGGGAGCAAATAGACTGAAGAGGGAAAGCAGAAAAAGCATTAATCTTTTCCTCTGTTTTATCCTTGTCCCTTTTGGTTCGGCGGATTTTGCAACTAAAGAGGAGCTCTCAGTGTCATGGAAGGTTCAATGGAGTAATGTAAAAGAGGAACTCTCTTTGTGGTTAGTTCCTTTTTTCTTTTATTATTATTTTAGTAACATAATTCTTTGCACTTGGCAACATGCTATCATAATGGTAACGGTTGTCCAATGAAGTAATAGAATCTTAGTATTTATTGTCCTAAGACCATTTTGGATGCAGTTGAATTGAATTAAGCAATATCTTATACTTGAGTTAAAGTGAAAATGATATACAAAATTGTATTTTTGTTTGGTCTATGTTAGCTTTATAACAGAGCTAAAATCACAGGAGATGAAAGAGTTGGAACTTGGTAAGGGGATTGGGAAGAAGAGAATAATTATTTCAAACATGAAGGAAACATTTAGGATGATCATTTTAAATAAGGCTATTTGTAATAAACTGATATTTGTGAAATTTATAAAGAGGAGTGAAGATTAATGCATCAATTTTTTGAATTGTTTCTCCAATTGTAGTCTCTTTTTTATGTTTCACATACTCACTAGATCATTAACAGAGATAAGAATGACCTCTGAATTGTAAGGAAAATGAGTATATGTTGTGGTTTTATCAACGACATTATTTTATTATTCTTTCTAACCTATTCCCAAGTAACAGAGGACTGATACAATTGGTATCCTAACCCAGGTGAAAATTTTGATAGCCATTTATATGAAATTCATATACCAACAATAATAATTCTGAAAGGGAAACTGACAACTTCAAACAACACAAAGGTTCTTCATTTGACTGGCTTGCCACAATACAAGGTTACTCCTTCAGAAAAGGAAAACTGTTGATAGTATCACATGCTATAACATTTGACCAAAAACAATTCACTCTCCATTTTTCACTGAATGCAACAAAATGATCAGCATACGTCCCTTATGCTGCAAATATCGATATTGAATTTTCAGCATCAATGACAGGGATTATAATTATTTTGGAACAAATATGACCGCCTTTAGCAATTGAAATTGACAAAAGTTTATACTTCTCACGTTTTGCTTCTCGTGAGTTAAATTGTATGAACTTTAATCAATATTTTAAGATACATTTTTGGTATAACACATAAATAGAATTCAAACTTGGCCTTGGTTAATAAATAAACACTCCCAACTTTAGATATGCACATCTAGACCTCTTAACTTGTTTTCATTGTGTCAGTTGAACACTTTTAACTTACAAAATGATCATCTAGACACCTTCAGAATTTGTGTCACCTCAGCATTGGGTGCCCACGAGATCACAGTGTGATAAGCAGTGGCTGAGCTAGGTACTTGGCGAAGGGTGTGCAAATTTTTTTTCCAGTTGTGTTAAGAGTGTTCAAAATTAAATATATATTAACATTTAACCTTTATACTTCACATAATATTCCGACAAAAGGTGCGCATTTGACCACCCTTCGCCGGCAGTACCCCACCACTGGGGATAAGTTGGAGTATTTAGTTGCCATTTGGGATCAATTTGAAGTAATTACACGTGCATTTCAAAGTTGGAGTGCCTAATTGTTAGTTGAGGCCGAGTTTTTTTTTTTTTTTTTAATGTATTATGCTTATGTTTTCTCATCTTATGAATAAAAGAAGTATTGCAACTTATAGTATTTCTCGTCTACTTTCCGAACATGAAAAATTAGATTAGTTAAATTGACTCTTATGTAGCGAAACGGATAAGTAAGAGTGTACGTATGAAGTAATATCAATTGACTGGCGAGGATTGCAATTGTGAGTTCAAAGAAAAAATAGGATTAGGGCTAAGTGTAAATGAATTGTAATTACTCCAGATTATCATAACAACGTACCTCAATTAGTAGGGTTGATTCTGCATTTTAATTAAAACCTCCTTCAAAGTTCAAAGTTTCATGTGCTAACTCCAAATTCACGAATTTATGTTCTTAAAGTTGTAATATAATTCATATTATACATACTACTTGCACATGCTAAAAACTTGTACATAAGTCATATAAATGAATTATGAGTGAGAAATTGAATTCTAACTTTTACCACTTTGATATTTTTAGGAGAAAATAAAAGGTAGATTTCTAGGATTAGAACTATCATAGACAATGTACCTTGATTACAAGGGATCATTCTTGCCTTTTTGGTCCTAACTTCCCTTCAAAGTTCAAAAAAATCTTTATTTGACTCTCTTATTTATAATTGGTGAGCCCTTATAATTCCCTCTCGTCAAGAGCCCTTAGTATCTGTCCACGTTGGCCTTTTTATGATGGCCTTGTCAACTTTTCATGATTTTTTTCTTGTCCTTAGACTTTTGGCTTTTCGCAATAGGCTCACGGGCATTATCGGAATCCGACCGGGATGGACCTCTATCGAAATTCTACTGGGCTGGGATGATCGAAAAGGAATTTCAGTGCCGTCCCGTCCTGTTGTATACCGGGACGGGACGATATTAATTTATTTTAATTTTTAATTTATTTAATATTTTTTGTTTATATTATTGTACGAAAAAATTATTTAAAAAAATTTAATTAATAATTTTTTAACTTGTAAGTTTAGTTTAGAATCTTTTTAAAAGTATTTCTTATCTTTTTATGTTTTTCAATTTAATAAGTTTAGTAAGATTATTTAAACTTTTTAACTTTTTATATTTAAACTTTATAAATTATTAGCATCTAAA
>JBDJHY010000001.1:11564921-11575305 GCA_039654485.1 Withania somnifera | reverse complement strand
ACTATCTCTAAACACCAATTTATTGCATGGCTGGCTGTTGATGCTAAGCTGGCTAAAGTGGATAGACTAGGAAAATGGGGTGCCCATGTCTCAAAGGACTGTGTTTTGAGCAATGGAGGAGCAGAAGCGACAGTGGTGCACCTTTTCTTTGAGTGCACATGCTCAACATGTATGGAAGTCCTTACTGACCTGGATGGGTGAAAATAGGCTGATAACAAGTTTGGAAAATGAGCTCACCTGGCTGGCCAAACTTGTGAAGAACAATGGAGTCCGGCTGATATTTTGAAGTTCTTATTTGCTGCACCAATTTACCATGTCTGGATCAAGCGCAATGCAGGAAGATTTCTGGGCATCCAGAGGGAAAGCAGCGACCAAGAGAGATTGTAATTCAATATCTCAGAGGAAACCAACGACCGCGATTGAAAAGGATTTTAGAGCAGTTAAATAGCTATCCTACCTAAGAATAACGTTTTCTTGTTTTTGTTCTCATTCTTAATGTAGCAAGAGATTTTTTTTAAGACTAGTTCTAGATTCTAAAGAACAAGCTTTATAAATATTCCACTTGGTTGGATACAGTTTTTACTTTCAACAAAAAAAAAAAAAAAAACTTGTAAATTTGTGATGTCATGCTTCAATTGCAGCTTCCAGAGGATAACATGTAAATTTATTAATAGGTCACTATGAAATTTCTTGTGTAGAAAATTATGGAATTGAAGAGAGAAGGAAAAATTTCTCTCAGGACCACTCTTTGTATGATTTTTGAATAACCGTTTTCTCTTTTACAGTGCTTTTTACTATGGTATGTTATGTTTCTCTTTTTAACTTTTTGTGGTTTCTACAAACTCCATTAAGCTATAACTGTAGGACTATTAAGCTTCCAACCCAAGAATGGTTCTTATTTTTTAATCGGGTTTAGTCTCCTGATTGTAGTCTTACTAATCAAAATTTATGCAGCCATGTAATCCCGCAGTTGGTGGACCTGCAAAATCTCAGCTGGTGCATGAAGTCGATGCACTGAGTGGTGAAATTGGAAAAATAGGGAATAGGTAAACTTTAGTATTCCAGCTTGTATTAAAAAATTCATCTGGTCTTGTTTCATAACCAGCTCAGTGGAAGCATTGTTGTTTTCAACTCTGAAAAATAGGAAACCAAACCATGTTTGTGTCATCTAAATAGAAACTAATTTAATTCGGCATCAATCCAGTTACTAAAAGAAGAATTTAATTAAATTTGGCATCGATTTTAAGTTCTTAGAAAAATATAGGTGGCAAGAATACTATAAAAAGCCTGGCAGGCTTGCAAATTTGTGCACCTGAAAGGAAGAATAACTGAAGAACGATGATAAATGCCGAATAGGGGAAAAAAGAAATCGATGAACTGAGTAACTTACAAGCATGAAAACATCTTTGGAGGGTGTGGGACGAGACAAATCTAGTAGAAAAAAATATCTTGGGCTTATTTTTGTATGATATTCGATATTCTTGGAGTTATATTTTTCTTTAATCCACCTATCATTATTCAGGAGACTGATGAAAGCTTCTTTTTCCAATAGGTGCTATTTGCAGAAACATGTTCTTAACATCTCTAGGGGCCCTGCTGTTTGGGCATTACGTGCACAGACAGATAAGAGAGAATATGCTCTAGAAATGAAAAAGATAGTAGAGAGGTAAGTTTATTGTCCTAGTGGTAGAATACAGTTGTTATCAAGAATGACTTGTGCTCATGGGTGAGCTACTAAAGGTTTTACCATATGGGGCAGATGTGCTTATTAAGCTGTTTTATAAATTTGACGAACACGTGGCAGACAAATTTCTTCAAGGCCAATAATACATTCAGCAACTTCTCTTTGTCGTTATCGCAATTACCACTTACCCTGTGTTTCATTTTGAATTAAACAGTGAAATAAGTATTTTATGAGTGCTACACAGGTCCTGTTTTGTGTGATTACACACTTATTTCTTAAGCTTTGATCTATTGTTCTTGGAGAGATAAAGATGAAATCGTAGTAGTTTCCTGTCTGCTCCATTGCGGTTCATGGATCATTATGAATACCAGCTGGCATCTCGGATACTTATCTTTCTAGCTGGAATTTATATGCTTTAAAAATGTTACAAACACAGGGCTGATAAATTTCATTAATGCCATAAAACATTCAGTAACTTGTCTCTGTCATGCTACTGCAGTCACGACTTATCATGTGTTTCATTTTGAACTACACAGTGAAATAATTATTTTACATGTGTTGAATAGCTCTACGTTTTATATGATTATATACTTTTTTCTTAAGCTTTGCGCTATATTCTTATCAATAAACATTTACCTAATCAGAAAAAAACTTGCTAATTTCTGATCCACACTATAGAGGTCCATGGACTTGTTATACGTGACAGGCATCTTGGATGGTCTTTCTAGAAAAATCTTATATACTTGTCAGTCAAAGTTGTACAATGTCTCCCTTTAACAAACTATTGGAAATATATTTACCTGTAACCTGCAAAATATTGGACTGCTGACAGAATTCAGGTCCTTTGGGGTCTGATGGTCATCTTTTCTTTATTACATTACAACTTACTATGAAAATATTCACCTCAGGTTTCTGGGATGACTGCGATGTGATTTTCACCTGAATTCCAAGCCGAACTAAATTGATTTCTCTCGCCTCCTAAATTAATTTATTTCTTCTTTTCCTTTTTTTGGGTATAAAAAGGAAAAAAAGCTGAGCTATAAATATCTATTTACTTATGGGAAAACTGAGAAGTACAGAGAAATTCAATTAATTCCTTGTGCATTGATGCATGACTTTGCAAGTCAATTGTGTTGAAATTATGTATCTCAAACATATTGGTGGCCCTCACATCTTCCGTGCGTAACTTGTGGTTCCCATTTCCAGCACCCTAAAACTCTTTATCAGAGAGGCAATGGTAACAGATATTTTGTTGGGGAAAAATGACAATGTTGAGGGGGTCTATACTTTCTTTAGAATGAACTTTTATGCACCTTCGGTGATCCTGCTGACAGGGACCTTTATGAGTGGGAAAATTTGGGTTGGTAGAACTTCAATGCCTGCAGGAAGAGCTGGTGAATCAGCTTCTGTTGGCCTGACAGAAAACTTGCAACGCCTTGGCTTTGAGACTGATAGGCTAAAAACTGGAACCCCTGCACGTGTGGACTGTCGTACTGTAGATTTCTCAGGACTGGAGCCCCAATATGGAGATGAAGAGGTCCTTCTGCTTATTCTTAATATGTAGGTTCTGTAGACTTAACTGTCATCTATGATCTCTAACCATGCTGAACTACTTGTGCCTTCCAATAGCATATTACTTCCCACAATGTATTTTGTGGTTTAGTGTGATATTGTGGATGCCTCTGGATGAGTTTCATTTATTATGTTGTATTAGCTAATCACTCATGTTCATGCTATCTTTGTTTGAGTTTGTCTCATGGAGAAACTTACTTGTCATTTCAAAATGCTCTGGATCGCTGAGCCTAGATCTGATTTAGGATTTCCTCCAAAAGTACTCTGATTATCGATACCTAACACTCTTTTTCTCTGGCCCTACAGTTGTTTCTTGATTTTTACTGATATTAATAGATGTCAAGATTGTCTCATCAGAAAACCAATTTATTATGAGCAATTTTATATCTAATATGAAACTGCAAGCATGTGTTTCTGGGTGCAATGTGCTATAGATACGAGTTACACGACATCCAGCTTCCCCCTTCCTCTGGGATGGATCGTAGAGAACATTATGTACATCGTGAGAGATCTTGTGTTCTTTATACGTAGCTACCTGTAGAAATTTTGTTCGCTTTTTGCCTTCATTTTATCCTATGAGGGTTTAAGATTTGGAGGTTTGAATTTCCCTTTAGAGTGAATTAAAAAAAAAAAGATTTTCCTTTTAGAGTGTGCTATGTATTTGTCGGTAAGTTTCTCTCAAAAATAATTAGTTTTTTTTCATCAGTCATTTATACGTATGTATACATGCTCATGCATCTACACTCATATGTTCTAAATTTATATGTATGTATACATGCTCATGCCTCTACACTCATATATTCTAACATTTATCATTGATCCTCAGGTAAGCTGGTTCAGTTTTGATGCTAATTACCATATAGAAAGGGAACAAATGTGTTGCTACCTTACACGTACCACAAAGAGTACTCATCAGTTAATTAGAGATAATTTGCATGAAACTCCTACTTATGGAGGTTGGGTGGAAGCCAAGGGCCCTCGATACTGCCCCTCCATTGAGGATAAGGTATTGTCTGATGTTGCAGACTATAAAGCTTCTCTCTGGTTTTGAGGCATCTTATACTAAATTCTCCATTTAAGCTCTTATCTTCTTGTTAATGTCAACTAATGAGCAGAATGCTTGCGTTTACCATTGTGAGATGCTGCAGATTTCTTAGCCAAAAATGTAAAACGGAAAGGATTGATCTTCCTTGCAATTTTACGTTCCTTCTAGAGGCAAATTTATATCAACTTGAAGATTTCAAATAAAGTACAGATAAATTTGTAACTTTGGATTCTTTTTAATTTCCAAAGGTGTTGTTCTATGTTGCCAAATGCTCCGTTAAGAGGGTGCAATTGTTAAAGCATGCTGCTATTATGCTCTTTCCCATGCATGAAAGCTTGGAATCATATACGCTTGATCTATGTTTCGAACCTATTAATGATCATGATTTCAACTAAGTGTTGATGTTGTCTCTTTTATTTTCCATGCAAAAGGTATATCTTGATATTTCAGTGTGAGGCAATTACCCACTGAAATTTCTTAGTGATTATTATGTTACTTGGAAACACCTTGTGCTATTGGAAGGAAAAGAAAGTAAGTGGAGGGAAGATTTAGTTCCATCTGTTACTAGAATCTGCTAATGTTTCTAATAGTTCTTCTTGCAAGTGGATAGTAATGACATGCTTGTAACACAGTATGCTGTGGCAAGAGTTAGTTGATGTAAATTTAGTAACTAACTCCCTTGTTCAAATATCATGGCTCCCAGATTGGAGAACTTAGTTCTTATTTTCTTTCTATTTTTCCCATGTGAAGTATGATTATCTAATTCACTATTTCAGATTGTAAGATTTCAAGATAAAGATTCTCATCAAATATTCCTTGAACCTGAGGGTCGAAGTGTTCCTGAGCTCTACGTGCAGGTTTGCTGACTCTTTGGTTTTGGTTCCAGTCTTTGAGTTAATATAATTACTGCAGAACTGGAGAAAAAAAAAGCTTTTCATGGACTAATCTTTTTTCAGTCTGTGGTGTTTATGGTATAAATTCCTTACATTGAAGAATTGTTATTAATTGACCGACTAGGGTTATCGCCTCATGGGTGAAGTGGTGCGTGTTTTAGAACACTCTTTGAACAGCGAGGTACAAAATGATCCCAGCTAGAAGCAGCAAAAGTTTTGATTTTGACTTTAAGAGTTGTATTTTAAAAGAGGTCTTAAAAAAGGCCTTTGCCTCTTGTGTTCTGGGTCCTAGGATTCCTGCCCACATACACTTCAGCTTTAGCACTCTATTTTTTGTTGTTTTCTTCTTCTCAGCTTTACAAGGCCTTTCCTACTGGTACCTTCTTTGCCTACTTTGAATTCACTTCTCATTTTTCTTCTTCAAGCGAGTCTTTTTATTATGCCTCCTCTTCAATCCTTTCAGTTATAAGTTACCAAAGTAATTCAATATGAATTGGATATTGCAGATTGATTCTTTTTTATGATCTATGAACTGAAATTCGAAAATTTAATTTTGCAATGGGAGCATCTTTTGTATGTGGCCTTGTTGAATTATATAACAGGATGCTCTTGGTATCCAAGAGAATGCTTTTGTGAAAATGTTTTACCTTGAGAAATCATTTCCCCCATCGTGTTCCCATATTTGGCTGTGTTCTAGTTTACATATGATCAGGGTGAAGGTGGAGGATTGTGTATGGTGACTGTGTTTGGATGATATTTTAGTGTTAATGGATAATAATATTGTTATATTTTTTTGGTTTAGGTGGGGTAGGGGGTAGGGGAGAAGAATAGAACCAGACTATCTCTAACTGTTAACCGCCGAGTTCTGAACTGTGCAAGTGATATTGCAACGAAAAACGACTTCTCCTGTAAATAAAAGACTTAGGTTTCTCCTTTTGAGGAAACTATTTTCCTTCTATAACCTTATCCAGGAAAAATCACATCCTTTACTATGTTTAATATGAGTTGCTGGAGTAATATTGCCATTTATTATATATTAGATGCTGAACGTAGTAATTTCAATTGTGACTTGATTTACCAGTGCTAAATCCATACATGTTAGGTAATTTTTGTATTTCTTGAAAATTGGGTGCTTTACTTCAAACTTCGAAGAAGTTACACTTTAACGGTCTTGTCGGCTTTCTGTGTAACTTTTGTATTTCCGGAAAATTGGATGATTTACTTCAAACTTTGAAGAATTTACACTCTTACGGTCTTGTCGGCTTTCTGTGTTTCTCTTTTTAAAATATTGATTCAAGACTGTTACTTATTTGTGAGTATAAAATGCTAAGGTTATGCCAGTTAGGGATATCCATGAAATTTTTTGTAAATTTGCTATGACTTGGTCATTTCTGGAGAATTGATAGAGATGTGCTGGTAGGAAGATATGTAGTCTACTTAAAGGTCTCGGCTGACTAATTTCTTAAAGTTAAAATTCACTTTCTTAGTTTCCTCTCTCTTGGAAATGAAATACTCTGATGCTATATACTGCTGTATTGCTGTGTAAAGAATTCCTTTGCTATTTGCAGAGTGTAATAATTTGTTCACCTGTAGGGATTCTCTACTGGTTTGCCGGAGAGATTACAGTTGCCACTTTTACGAACATTACCCGGACTTGAGAACTGTACAATGCTCAGGCCAGCCTATGCTGTAGAGTATGATTACTTGCCTGCTTATCAGTGCTCCAGATCCCTAATGACTAAAAGGATTGAGGGTCTTTTCTTTTCTGGCCAGATAAATGGGACAACAGGCTATGAAGAAGCTGCTGCCCAGGTTTTAATATTCCAATGATTGCTCACTTCAGCTTATATATTTTTATCTATGCATCTGATAGATATAGGAATATTTATACTAGTTCCTCTTCTTAACTAGGCCGTTTCGATTATTATCTAATAAGGTCTGCTAAGCCTCTTTTGGTAAATTTTACTGATGTAGGGGATCCTCTCTGGGATTAATGCAGCTAGACACTCAGATGGCAAGCAACTTATTGTGCTTGAGAGAGAAAGTAGTTTTATAGGGACTCTGATCGATGATCTTGTAACGAAAGATCTTCGAGAGCCTTATCGTATGTTAACAAGGTAAAGTGATGTAAGAACATTCATGTCATAGCTACGACCTCTTTCTTTTTGATTAAGCAACATCAATAGCTACGATTTGCTTACTGTTAAGTTTGCTGATGAAACCACAACATTCTGTGGTTGGTTTATTGTCCAAATTAATAGAACATTGTGTTTTAAGTGCTTTTCTGTTTAACCTTTATTTTACCGTATTGACCAGCGATATAACAAGAAGTTAGGAGATATGCAATACCATTTTGTAGAAAATGACAACCTTTTTTCATGAGCTGGTGTATGCCTTAGATTTGTCTGGTTTTACCTTCTCCTCTTTTCATGTTGCTATTGGGCTATTGGCCAAGCCATTTCCTATTCATCATCATTATTAGTTACCCAATTTTATCTCTGGACCTCCTGTAAGCAAGGTGCATCTTTCCTTGCATTTGTAGACCTCAATGCTCTAATCCTTGGGCAAGACATGCATGAGCAGAAACAAAATGAAGAAAAAGATTAAAGAAATAGTGATGACTTTGACATTGTTGTAGACATCGATTAGTTCCATTTGCCTTCTAATGAAGTATCTTTTCATGTTTAAGAACAGCTGTTGTTTTCCTACCAACTTCTTATTTTTATTTTTTTAAAAGTACCTATGGACTGATGTCTTAGATTGATATTTTCAGTTCGTGCAATTGCTTGAAAGTTCTTAAAAATACTAATCTTTGCTTGTGGCTTTGTTTAGACGATTACCTATGTCATTGAACATAAAAAATCCAATATATATTTCTTTCCACCATTCGTGTGACAAGTAAAATCCAATTTTTCTTTGCACTTATTGTTGGATGAAAAAAGGGACGATGGGCCTAACTCAATTCCAAGAACTACCTCATGAGGTGAGGATTTTCCAAAAGCATATAAGGGGACAATGGATGTTGGGCCTCAATCGCAAGAGATACCTCATGATGTGAAGATCGTCCAAGACCATATAAGGGGACAATAGTCCATCCCATTTTCCTCTACCAATGGAGGACACTTTGGACGCCCAGGGTTAGACATTTAGTGGATGGATAGTATTAAATGAGGGCATATAACGTTAAGAAGCCAAGAATATAGAGATGGTTCTGCCTCTAATACTATTGGAAGATAACAACCTTTTTTTGTTAATAACTGAGAAATACCCGAGGTCCCGTGCACAAGGTTCGGAACTCAGTGAATAACGGGCCTGCCCCTGTACCTTTTTGTAAGAATTTTAGAAAGGAAAAAAAGATGAAAACCTATTATCTAGGCACATGACATGTTATTAATGTTACTGAGAAATCGTGACTGATTGTCTATGATAGTTCTCATCTTTCTGTGTAAATCTTTTTGATGATAACTGTGTAAACTGTTGCATCCAAGGGTGCCGCCTCGTGGTCAATGAAGTGGGTTAAAAAATCATGAGGCTAAAGGTCTCAGGCTCAAATCTCATCGGAGACAAAAAACACTAGGTGATTCTTTCTAGCTGTTCTAGCTTTGGTGGACAGAGTACTTGGTACCTGATGCGGGTGGGAGGCGGCAGGTGTCCGGTGGATTTAGTTGAGGTGCGCGAAAGCTGGCCCGGACACCACGGTCATCAAAACAATAAAAAATTTAAAAAATAACTGTGTAACCTGTTATTAACCTTACAGGAGACCTTGTCTAATTACAGATGATAGTTCTTATCTGTGTATGTAATTCTATTTGCTAATAGTTTAATATGCCTTCAGCCGCTCAGAACATCGTCTTCTTTTGCGGTCTGATAATGCGGATAGCCGTCTCACCCCACTTGGCCGTGAAATCGGGTTAATAGACGATAGAAGATGGACAATGTACCAGGAGAAGCAAGCTCGTATCTTGGAGGAGAAAAAGCGGTTGAAAGCGGTTAGAATTTCAGGTCAACAGCGTTTCTTTCCATGGTTCCAATGCTTGTTGGGGGACATAATATTGGGATAACCTTATCGCTTGTACTTATATGGAAATCATAATTCTAGAAGTAAATATCCGCGTCTTCTGTTCATTCAAACTCAATGCCTATTTCTGTTGCTTCCAGGTGGAGAGTTGGCCGCTGAAGTTACCCTTCTCTCTGGTCAGCCAGTAAGGGATTCGGTAACACTAGAGAGCCTGCTTAAGAAACCACATGTACAATACAAAGCTTTTGATAAGCATGGGTTTGGAAATTCGGGTCTGTCCAGGATGGAGAAGCAGTGCGTAGAGATTGATATCAAATATGAAGGCTTCATTGTGCGCCAGCAGAGCCAACTTCAACAGGTAAACAGCAATGCAATTAGGCTTTATTTACTAGAACGAGAATAGGGAACTTTGTTGTATCTGCACACTCAGTGGTCTTGTAATGCTTCATCTCTCCACTTTCAAAAACCTCTATATCTCTAATGGATCGGTATCTCATATCGTTGCGGCATTGACTTTCTGCTTGTAGATGGTTCATCAACAGCACAAACCAATTCCGGAGGACATAGATTACTATGCAATGACGACATTATCGCTCGAAGCACGTGAAAAACTGTCAAAGGTATTTTCTGCCTCATTTGCATAGCACTGCACTCTTCTTGCATAGGCAAGCTTTTATTAATTTCCTTATACTTTTGACAAGCTCACTTGTTTAGATCAGTCTGTGCAAAGATGACATATTGTGCCTAATTATTCTCTCCATTGAAATTTCTCTAATGGAAATCCTCTTTTTAGATGATCTAAAATGTTTGAGACCATCCACCAATAATATAATTGGATACAACTTCCAAAGTTTTAATAATCCAATTCACTTTACAAATCAAATTTAATATCCGATGTTTCCTCCATCAAGTTAACTATCCACTGGTTACTTCAAGTGTTATTGGAACAAGTCAGTCTAATATTTTTGTGCACCTACGCCAAGTTATGTAATGGAGGGAGGGGTAGTAAGTACTTGGTGTAAGTTCAATTATTCTATTAATGCTGTCAAAGACGATGATTTGATCCTCTTTTCTTTCTTCTCTTAGTTCATAGGCATTGCTGGATTTTGTGTTGTCATGTGGAGAAATGCAGAAAGGAAGAGAGAGATAGGGGTGGGGGGGGGGGGTTATTG
>JBDJHY010000001.1:11546433-11557394 GCA_039654485.1 Withania somnifera | reverse complement strand
TAAAAGGTTATTATTTATCAAGTATAAAATTTTAATTTTGATAATTATTTATTATTTTAAAATTTAAAATAATCATGTAATTATATTTGTGCAAGCAAACAGTACATTTGTAGTTACATTGTGGGAAACAATTTGGTCCTCATAATTACACCTTTCAGTTACCAAATGCTTCCAAACATACTCTAAATTTATTTTAGGATAAATTTATACCGTCTATCAAATGTGGTACAGTCAAACCTCATTATACTGGCAATGTATATTGAAAGTTTCATAACTGTTATATTGGTGTCTTGTTATACATCTATGTGATAGTGGACGTTTAGATGTCAAAAATATAATTTTGTGGGCACATCTTATTTTATAAATTAAAATAAAATATTTGTAAAATTTACAATCTCAATTGATTTTTATATTTTATTATTGAAAAGACTAATACATACTAAAAAGTCCGTAATTAGTTGTACAATATCAAAAAAATTAAAATCTAAGGAAAGTATACATTTAAAATAAAAAAAAAAAATAATCTTAAAAAGAGGCTTACAATCCGCCTAGTTTAAGAATGATTATCATAAATATTTTATTTTATAAATAATGTATTTTTTTTTTTTTACAAAATATTAAAGAGAGACTCCAATCTACCAAGTTTAATAATGATTATCATATATATGTTTTAATAATTTATTTTGTACATAATATAATTAGTAGTACAAAATGTATTAATATCACATAATATTTGACTATGACGGTTATTTAATAATTTTATGAAGAGTTTTTTTCTCATAATAAATGTTACCGCCATTATAAATAAATTTTACAAAAAATATAACTTTATTCGGTGTTAATCCTGAAACATGCCTACTTATCCTGAATTAATTAAAGGGGAAAAGACCAAGTTTACCCCTTTACTTTCAAAAATTAGCTATATTTGTTCTTAATCATATTTTCTGGTTAAATATACCCCTGTAGTCATACTTTTGGACCAAATATACCCTCGGCGTCATCAAAGTTTTCATATGTACCCTTTCCTGTATGAATTTTCAAATTAAGTCAAAAAAAATATTTGATTTTACTTGATCTTCATATCGAAAAGAAGTATTTGATTTTACTTGTCCATTTTATAAATTAAGAAAGTTTTTATTATTTTCTTTCTAAACTATCCTTAATATTAAATAATTATATAATATAATAGTAATCAAATTCATAAATTCAAAGCATTGTTATTGATGTTACTCTAGTAAAATATCTCTTTCATTAAATTTTTTTTAAAAACTTTTAAATTAACAGAAACCAAATAATATAAAATAGTGGAGTAATTATGTGTCTATGCTATATATTATAACCAATGAAATATATTCGGAGTTAAAAACATGACAATGCTTGTTTGTGGGTCTATAGATCTATCAACCCCCTGCTATATGCCGTAGGTTTTATAAAGTCTATATAAATATGATTTTATTAAGTTATTCGTATAATTTTTCATTACTAGATAATAAAATTTGACGATTTTTATAGTTTTTTTTCTTTGAAGGTTTCTTATATATATTTTTTTGTTAAATTATTTTTATTAGTTAAAAAAATGAGTAATTTAGCTCAATTTAGATATTTTTTAATCCAAATGTGAAAACTTTAATGACACCGAAGTTATATTTGGCCCAAAAATATGACTGTATGAGTTGAAGGAATATATTTAACCAGCAAATATGATTAAAGGCAAATTTAACTAATTTTAAAAAGTAAAGGGATAAATTGACCTTTTACCTTAATTAAATTAGGCCATATTGGCGAAAAAGAGCTGCGCTATTTAGTTTTTTGTTTTTGAAATTCAAATGTAAGCGGGAATAATAGAAGTCACAAAGGAGGCGCAATTTTCTCCATTGTGCAGCGACTACAATAGACACTGAAGCAACAATGTGGAAACCCCAGCAGCAGCAACAACCTCGTAGCCTCAATCAACGCCATAATCAGATTCTGATTAACCTTTCTGCTTCCCATTCTAAACCCCCTCCTGGTACTCCTATTTACCTTTTTTTTGTTTGTTTATCTTCTATTTTCTAGCTTCGTTAATCTCCTTTTCTTAATGTAGATGATATGACAAAATTGGAAGCTAGGCGCTGTTTCAATCAAAATGACTTCGTTCCCTCTTTCTCTTTTACCACTGATTCCGATTCTTCTCCTTCTCCTGGTATTCTTTACCGTCTACTTACCCTTATTTGAATTTCTTCAACCTAATATATGTATGACGTTTCTAGTTTCTCCCCGATTGCTGATTTCAGTCCCCATTCTGGTATTCTTTTATGTTTTATTATTCAATTTGAATATTGTTTTCGTTCAAAAGTTGATGATATTCTTCAAATGGGCAGCAGCGACCGTTGATCAATCGAAGAATAACAATATTAGTTCCGTTACGATTGACGCGGTTCCTAATTTCTCTGCTATTGCTGATTTCTGTCCAGATTATGCTAAATCTTTTCCTTTATGTGAGCAATAGCTCTCCTTTTTGTTTAGGCCGAAGTTGTTCCTAATTTTGAATACTCAAAAACAGGAGATAAAATGCCCTTGTTTTAGTCTCTATTTTCCTTCAACTATTGTTCATGCAAGTTGAACTTATCATAGCAGGTTATTTATCTTTTATTTCCCGGTATTTAATTACCTTAAGTTACATAATTGTGTAGGTGAAAGGATATTGATGAACCCAAGAATGGAAATCTAGGGTTTCTCATATTCCCTTTTTTTGGGCTGAAAATAGGAAAATGTGCTTCCTCATATCTCTATTACATGCTGTCCTTGTTGTGCTGCTTGACTTTTTTCTTTCTTTTGAACATCTTAATTTTTGTAGGGGAAAAGAATAACGATATTAGTGCTTTTGAGAACAACGTTGTTCCTAATTTCTCTGCCATTGCTGATTTCAGTCCAGGCTCTGCTAAGTCTTCTCCTTTTGGTGAACTCTTCTGCCATTACTCTCCTTGTTGAATGCTTTTTGGTTAAAAACAGGAGCTAAAATACCCTTGTTCTAATCTCTATTTGTACTTGTTTTCCCTTAACTATTGTTAGGAGAAAATGAAATTGATGGATCCGAGTATGAAATTCAAGAGGAATTAATATTGATTGCTCATAATTACTAATGCGTCCAATTCTTTTTGCAGTTCTCAATATACATGAGACTATTAGTGTGATTTAATCTTATTTTTTTACCCCGCATATGGGATTATTTTATTGTTGTTTTTTCTTTTTTTCTTTTTCCCTTTAAGTACCTTAAGTGACATGATTGTATAGGTGAAAAGGAGATTGATGAACCCAAGAATGGAATTCAAGAGGAATTAAGTAATCCACATCTACCGGAGGATTCTTTTGATTCTCTGTGCTCTAACATTGGTAATCTTGACAGCTCATCTTGTTCTCGTAATTACTAGGGTTTCCCAAAATCCTTTTTTTCCCCTGAAAATAGGATAGTGTGCTTCCTTATGTCTCTATTACAGGCTTCCCTTGTTGTGATACTTCAACTTCTTTTCTTTTGAACATCTGAATTTTTGCAGGGGAACAGGGGATTGATCAACCCACGAGTGGAACCAAAGAGGACCCTCTATTGTCTAAATTTGATGTTAACAGTTCTTCCCTGTCTGGTAGATAAACTAAGACCTACCTATATATTCCTCTCCCTGTTTAATCTTGAGTAAGTTCCATCATGTTTCTGTCTCCATATTAATCTGTAAACGATGTTGCAGTGGATATGGAACAATTCAAAGATGTGCGTGGAAACCGTGAATACTCTCAGAAAGGCCTGAAAGATTATGAGAAAACATCAGATGAAGGTAATGTTTGACCCTTTGAGAAATGATATGCTTGTGTCGAAAATTTTGATAAGCTTTATGCAGAGAATTTCTGTGCACTTCTAATTATTGTCAATGATGTTGATGAGCTTATGGCCTCACAGGAGAGGAGAAAATAATGAAGGTGAAAATCAAAGGTCGCCGCCGCCTCTGCAAAATTTCAGAAGATAACAATGACATTGGGGAAATGAAGCTAAAGGATAATGAAGAGTCCGGACTTGTCGAGATAACAGATTTTGATTCACCTCCTCCCCAGGTGAAAAATGCAGTTAAGAATGAACAAAGTGGCTGCGGGAATGAAATAAGGGATATCCTGAATGATTTAAGTTCGAGACTTGAGATTTTGTCCATTGAGAAAAAGAGGGGACCGAAGCCCAGTGATTTGACTAAGAAGAATGAAATTCCGGAGTACCAAAGTGCTGGTTCCTCATTTTCACTTTCTTCTGGTTCCTCATCTGATTCAACCAAGGAGTCTAGGATGGGAGGAGAAATTCAGAAGGAGTGTCTCAAGGAGATGGATTGGTGGGGGGGCCAATCTAAGAACGACTGTGTCGTCCGGAAGTTCAATGATACAAGATCTTCTGTTGAAGTACCAAAGAGGAAAGAAGTCAAGCAGATGGTTGGAAAATCACAGCTCATGAAAAACTCTATTTCTGCCTACAAATTTCTGGAAGGGGACGCCAGTGACAGTGATGGTGATTGTGTGGTTGTTAGTGACAAGAGTGCTGCCAGTCAAGTGGGAATACATAACAGGAAGGGGAGGAATGAGCATAAATGTTTATATGACTTTGATTCAGATGATTTTGTTTCAGAGGAGGATCACACTTACACTCTCAGTGGACCAAATTTCAATTACGGGTTACCTGGTAAAATTGCCAAAATGCTGTATCCTCACCAACGTGATGGTTTGAAGTGGCTTTGGTCTCTTCACTGTCTGGGTAAGGGTGGTATTTTAGGCGATGACATGGGTTTGGGGAAGACCATGCAGGTAAAAGTCAAGGTCTTAATTTTGTATTTCTTCCATCTTCAAAAGTAATATGTTCCACAAAATAATTTCTGAAGTAACTTTTTCTACTTTTGCCATATTTCAGATATGCGGCTACTTAGCTGGATTGTTTTATTCTAAGTTGATAAGGAGAGTGTTGATTGTTGCTCCCAAAACTTTATTGCCCCATTGGATCAAGGAATTAACTGCTGTAGGGCTTTCTCAGAAAATAAGGGAGTAAGACGTCTTGCTTTCTTGTTGTCTTATTGATTTCAACTTTGCCTTCAACTGGTAGTATGAAATGATAAGCGTTCATGGTACTATCTTGGTGCAGATATTTTGCGACTAGTGTAAAACTCCGGAATTATGAGCTTCAATACGTTCTTCAGGTTTCATCTTGTCTACCCAGTAAAGTTTTGCAAGTTAATCATGTTTAATCTGTTTCTCACTGGAACTATATAAAATAGGGATTCGATACCGTGCTAATTTTCCATCAACTGCTTGTGAAGATAGAAGTTAACGTAACGTAACTTGTTAGGACTGCATGCAGAAACAAGAAAAGAAGAATCTACTACTTGCACTTCTTCAATCTTCTCTCCCTCTTTCCCTTTCTATTGGATTATACCTTTTAGTGTAAAGATGAGTATTTGATGTTTCCTTTATAAAAAAGTATAAAGATGAGTATTTGACACAATTTCATGCATTTTATATAATTGTGGGTGTACATTTGGAACTTTTGGCTTGACATATAACTGTTGACTATCTAAATCTTCAATGGACTTCCATATTTTGGGTCACATTTATGTTATTTTTTTATGGCATGGTTTAATCTGGGGTTAATTTTTCTGTACTAGTAATTTATTTTTTTATTTATGCAGGACAAAGGCATTCTCCTCACAACATACGACATTGTAAGAAATAATGTGAAGTATTTATGTGGTGATCATTATTATGAAGATAGAGATGGGGAGTTTACATGGGATTATATGATTCTTGATGAGGTACTTTTTGATTTCTTTTGTCCTGATTGTTGCATGATCATAGCTCAAGGAAAACATGATTTGACCCGCTCCTGTACCTAATAACTTGGAAAGGGTGCATCCAAATCTGATCTTAGTTGCTTGAACATTCATAACTGCTGTTGCTGCTGCAGCAAGTTCAGAGGTCATATTTGATCCTGCCATGACTTACCTTTGAGTATTTGGGGGTTGTATTCAACCTTAATTTTATTACTTGACATTGGGAAAGTGTTAAATTCGATTTAAATTGTTTAGCATCTCAATCATTTCCCTTAAAGTTTTGGTTTTTATTGATTGACTTCTTCTTTTGACAACAAAGAGTATATGCATGGATGGCAGATATATATCCTTGCGGTTTTATTAGAAGTTTGAAGGTGTGAATGTATAAGTCTCTTAGACTAGTTTTTGAACTATCAGGGGCATCTCATAAAGAATCCCAGTACTCAAAGGGCTAAAAGTTTGCACGAGATTCCTTGTGCTCATCGTATCATTATAAGTGGCACGCCTCTTCAAAACAACCTCAAGGTGTTTATAATTTTCCTTTTTTTTAATGTGTATCATGCTATGATGTTAGTTGAAATAGAATCAAGTTAATGTTGTGTTTTCCTCTCTTTTCCTTTATTCCTACCCACTTCTTACCCAAACAGGAGTTATGGGCTTTATTTAATTTCTGCTGCCCTGGACTGCTGGGCGACAAACAATGGTATATCGACTTGTTCAAATCCAATCTGCTTATATGAAGTTTCCGGCTTAAATAACATGAAGCTATTTCTTTTCTAAAGGTTCAAAGAGAAATATGAGCATCTTATTCTTCGTGGAAATGATAAAAATGCATATGACAGAGACAAGCGTATTGGCTCAGCAGTTGCAAAGGTGAATGCTAAACCAATCTTTTAAACTCTATATGCTGGTTTCTTCTCTTATGTTTCTTGATTGTCTTCTTCTTCTATGTAAGGTTCAATATGTAGGCCATTCGAATTGTGTTGTGATATCTTGTTATCATTGATCTAGAACAGTTCATGTATTCTGAGAACTTTCCTCTCACTCTGGAATAAATATTGGTGTTGCCCTTAGAATCCAATACACTATTTAGTCTTTGTTCAAAGCTAATTAGTAGTTTCATCTTTTTTATTCTCTATTCTTTTTCTTTTTAACTCTCCTCTGGCCAAAAGCAGAAAAACAACAAAGCTAGATAGAAAATGTAGGCATCTCACATTCAGTTCTTTACATTATAGTCTCTGTATATGCATTGAGATTTGGAGCACATTTTTGTTTTACATGTCTTGGTGTTGTATTTTCATCTGATATAGAAACTCAATTCAACATTCTTCTCAATTCTTGGCTTAACAGCTAAGCTGGTCAGTCAAGTCTGAGTGGTACAAATTAATATTCGCTGCTTTTGGATATAAAAGAGAAACAACAACTAGTAAACGCATATTTCCTCTTTAACTTATTCTCTGTGAAAGGAGAGATCTATTTTTCGTGATGGATAAACCTACAAAATGGCTGCTAACCTGGACTTAGTTTGAAAATCCCTCAAAGACTGGAGCATATAGGTTATGGACTCTTAAGCTTGTCACATTTATGCTTGTTTTCAGACCTCAAAGTGCCTTGGTGAGCTTATCGGCCTTCATCTGAACTGAAAACATCGATCAAGATGAGTCTAGACTGGGGGTTATTCAAGAATTAAATGACAATTAATCAAAATATATTTTGGTTCTCCAAAAAATACTAAGTTTGAAATCATAGGAGCACTTGCTTTTATCAATGAAAGGAAACTCAAAAGAAGATTCCTATCAATTAGGCAATGAGATACATGATTCTTGCCCTGTCACAATGAATGAGAATACCCATAGGAAGGATTTTATTTTAATAAGTGCATATATTTTAGATCAATGTTGTAATATATGGTTTATGGATCGGGTAATTTCCTGGTATTGGGTCAATTTATGCGTTTTTCATCTATGTTTGATTTTTCCTTTTTTTCTATATCTCAGTTTCTGAAATCCATGTGGTATTATCGGCTTGCAGTCTAGCTGATGCTTAATCTCAGTAAAATTTTGTCACTGTATGTCATACAGGAATTAAGGGAACACATTCAACCATATTTTCTGCGACGCCTTAAGAGTGAAGTATTTTCTGATGATTCCTCGTCCAGCGCAAAACTTTCCAAGAAAAATGAGATTATTGTGTGGCTTAAATTGACAAATTGTCAGGTATAAGTTTGTATCCATCACTTAAACAGTTTATCATTGATTTGTCTCACAAAGTAACTTCCTCTGTTAGTTTTCTGTTTCGGATAAACTGTTTGGAGTTTTTCCTAAGATTGTACCTTCCTGCATTGTTCAGCGGCAGCTCTACACAGCATTCTTGAAGAGTGAGATTGTCCTGTCAGCCTTTGATAGCTCCCCACTGGCTGCACTTACTGTAATGTTCCAAATGAACTTTCTTCCATGCCTATTCTATATGGTTATTTCACAAGTATTTACTGGATATATGCAACAAGATCAGTAGTGATATTTCCATCTGCAATTTCCTTTATGTAATCATCTCTATATATTGCTTATAAAGAACGCTAAGCACATTAGTAAGTTGTACCTCAACCTTGCAACGCTAGATTAAGTAGACCCAGCTTCCAAACCAACTCTTGCTTTCCTCGTTTCTTGTTGTTAACACCTCATTCATATTGCCAGTTGTTCTTTTTCTTTTGTAAAAGAACAGATCAGCAAGCATTTTAACTTACTATAATTTTGGAAGAATTCCTTTGCAATAGCTTGGTATATCAGTTTCACCCATTGCCTACTGTTATTCTTCACAACTTGAAGATGAGAAATTCTATAGAAGCAGCATAAGAAACACAGTGGAGTTAGCAACCACTTTAATTTGAATTACTGTTTGGAGACACGTAGACCTCTAATCCCCTTTTAGCAGCCAGACTTTGGGGTCAAAAATCATTGCTGGAATACAAAGTTAAAATAAAAAGCAGGCGAGACTAGTTACTCTATCCTTTATCAAGAGAAAGAGAGACAGAAACAGAAAGCCATTGATCGTGCCTCCTTAACATTTAGGAGAGTTGAAATCTGAGTCTGGAAAAAGTTTGTTGACACATCTTTTCATCCCTAAATTGTTCTTGTTGTTTATATACCTACTCCAGCTTCATTTGGCACATGAATTTCGAGGCTCCTTATCTGTTTACCTTTACATTGTTATCTTTTTTTCTTTCTTCTCTAGGTATATCTCTCTTCCTTTTACCTGCATACATAAATGGTATCTATTTCTTGGGCTTGGCTAGGCTTCATTAAAGGACTCTAGACTTGTTCTTGAACTTAATTTTGTCTTATGTCCTTGCTAGTGCCTTTTTTAGTAGAATCAGACTAAATTATAAATAATGTACATTCACGTAGACGTGACGCTTCTTGCATGTTTTTTGTGTAGCTCTAGGAAGTAAAACCGATTACATTGCAATTATGGACGAGCATTATCATTGTAGGATAGATACTTCATCTATTACTGTCTTTTTCCCCTACCACTTCCCCAAAAAAAAAATCTGTTTTTTGCTTTTCAAATTTGGTTTGTAGATTGGCCTTTCCCATGTCCAAACCCCTTAATCACCGCAGTAAAGTATGCTTCCCTTCTTGTTTTTGATAATAGAATCCTCCCTGTTCAAATATACCTTTTGCATTTATACATGTGTTGTGCAAAGATGTTTTCATTGCTGCTCTGTTACTCTCTCTTAATCAACCTAGTTTTCCTTTGCTGGCCATTATTGCCACCACATTTTATTTGTATAGAGTTAAATACTGATCGCGTCCCTTGGTTTATGGCACAAAACCCTTTTTGAAAATCTACGCGTAATTTCCCCAGTCTTTCAAAATTGAAGGTGGTGATCTATTTTTGTAATTTGATGTTCATTCTGGAGTCTGTCTGAAAGCAAGCTTGTAGCTTTTATTTCTTAGTCTTGCACAAGACATTCATGTATTTTTGTAAAAATCTGACATGACATTATATATATGGAACAGATCTTAAAAAAAATATGTGACCATCCACTACTACTAACAAAGAGGGCAGCAGAGGAAGTTCTTGAAGAGATGGATTCAGCATCAAACCAGGAAGACCGTGCTGTAGCAGAAAGATTGGTTATGCAAATGGCAAATGTCACTGAGAAACTTGACGAGGAAGTAACACATGATGTTTCCTGCAAGATAACATTTATACTATCTTTATTGGTGAGATGTCAATAGCATAAGTGATGTTCTACCTTCCTTGGCAATAGCTTGTCTTTATAATTCGAATTCTTCTTCATGCAGGATAATTTGATTCCTGGTGGGCATAATGTGCTTATCTTTTCTCAAACACGCAAGATGCTTAATCTACTCCAGGATGCTTTAATATCCAATAGTTTCAAGTTCATGAGGATAGACGGAACCACCAAGGCTGCTGACAGATTAAAGATTGTTAATGTTTGTCTCTTCTTGGTCTTGATATTTAATTTTCCACAAAATTTTACATTCTCATTTTATATGTCAATTTTATAGGATTTCCAAGAGGGTCGTGGTGCTCCCATATTTCTTTTAACTTCTCAAGTTGGTGGCCTAGGTCTTACACTCACTAAGGCAGATCGAGTGATTGTTGTTGATCCAGCATGGAATCCAAGGTACATTCTTCATATCTCATTAGAGATTCCTGATAACATACATGTGGTGTCTAATTATCTTGTAGATGGATAAAATTAATGTTTTAGACTACCCAGAGAATTTTCAGTTCGATGATGTCCAATAATTTTATTTTAACTTAGTATTTTTCTTATGCAAGTAAGACTCTCTGTCTTCAAACTTCTACCAATATCTGGTCCTCTTTACTTATTTCCTCAACACTTGTATCAGTAGTTCAGTGCCAAAACCATCTTCGTCAAAAAGGACTCCATTAAGAATGACATTTTTATATTTAGATAGTTCATGAGGTGGTGTCATAGTCTATTTTGGTTGTAATCAAGGGCAAATAATTCATTTCATAGATGTGAATTATTATTTTAGTTGAAGAGTAAGGTGATGCATATTTTAAATCGACACTTTATGTTTGTTTAAGAATCAACAAGAACAAAGAATAACTCTCTTTATTTGCTTTGAAAAA
>JBDJHY010000001.1:11521626-11532370 GCA_039654485.1 Withania somnifera | reverse complement strand
TTCGTACAATGAGGCTCATCCTTGTCAGGTACACTCTGTTTATGATCAGGGTAGATAGCCGCAAAAGATTGCCGACATGGTCGTTTCCAAACCCATTGCATCACAGATGACCTTTTCGGAGGATATTTATCAGGTGGCACTATGTTGTGAAGAAACACCCGTCGAAGCAGTGACCAGCGAGACTTTGACTGCCGGACTTCAATAGGCTTAACAGGTACCAAAGCCATGTGATTGTTCTTGGGTGTAATAGAGTCTTCTTCCACAGCTTTCTTAGGCGTTAGGCTCAAAGGACTTCTGCTCAGTGTCTTCCTCCTCTTGAACCTTGATCTGGGCACATCTGAATCACTAGATTCATCTCCATCTGAAGCACTTCCTTCCCTTTGATAGACAGTCTTGCCATTCTCAACAGCAATAACAGAGATGCTCTTGGTCAGTTTCTTTGCACAGTATTTTGCTAGTGACACCGATGATCGAATGGCATGATGGCTACCTGAAGTCCCAATAATCAAATTTATAGCACTTTCCAATCTCGCTTCACGAGCAAGAACTTTACGAACTGGTGATCCTCGACAAACTTTAAGCTTCAAATGCACCTGAACAAAGTTCATCCTAATCCAGATTAAAAAAAATAAATCGCTCTGGCTCCTCTAATTCCGCAGCAGACAAAACAGAAAAAGGAAATATACAAATCTCAGATCCACTCTACAGTCATCAAACAAATTTGGATCTAACTTCTAAAAAATCCACAAGAAAGAAAAGTCTACTAAATGTACCACAAAAATTGTGAATTGGATATCCCAGTCCTCAATAAATTATGAATTCAACTCCAAAATGAAAAAAATAAAATAAAAAGCCTCACATGCAGCATTAGTAATAAAGAAATTTATATAGGCACTACTAAAGTCTCCTACATGATATTGGTGCAAGGAAACCAAAGAATCAATTGGGAAACCAAAATCCTGATGCAGAACCAAGGACTCATAACTTCTCTCGAAAAAGAAAAAGATCATTCAGGCCCTCGAACAGTTTCCGATATTCAGATGTCTCTCTGGCAGGATTTTTCACCTAATTCTTTTTTGTTTTTCGTACTTCCTGTTCTGCTTTATAGATAGTATAGTAAACTAAATAATAATTTCCATAATGAAAGGAAGCAAAAGGGGTTTTATGAGAAAACCTGCTTTAAATTGCAGAAGCCCTCATAAGCAGCCAGCATTGAGTCAAATGACCTCACCAGTGAAAGAGGTTCTGATTTATCTTCAACAAGATAAAAAATAGAGAAAATTAAAGCAAATGAGAGCACATGAAAACTGAACAAAAAGTGAGAAAGGGACTCAGAAATTCCAGCCAATAACACCATGAAATCAAACATGATGTCTATTACACAAGTCATAGATCCAAAAAATTCCTCGACTTTGCACATGATGCATCAGTAGTGAAATCAAGAAAATGTACAGATAACAAATAGTGAAGAAATTACACAAAAAAAAGGGTCAACTATTATTACATCATCAAAATAAGCCGTTGTGTGTGAAAATGATACAATTGCATAATACCCACAAAGCAGAAAACCAAGAGTTAAACGGCGAAAACTGAAACAAAATGCGAAAACAAAATCAAAGAAGTTACATCAAATATAGATTCCTAATACCCATTACACAATTATGATAAATTCCACCAATTTTCAAACTATTGAACCATCAAACCCTCCATTGCGACTCCACAAAATACCCATTACACAAATAGTCAAAAAATAGGGGGGGAAATCCTCAGTTTTTCACAGAAAAAGGACCCCCCCCCAAAAAAAAAAAAAAAACATAGTGAAGAAAACCCCTCAGAAATTCCAAACAAAATCAAAGAATGACAATGAAAAACACTAAAATGAAGCAATGTGAAGAAAACCCCTCAGAGACAAAAATGAAGAAAACTCATTGGTACAAACAGCCATTGGAAAAATGAGCCCCCCCATAATGAAGAGAAGTCTTCAGAAATTCGTAATGACAACAATGAAGAAACCCCATTACCACAAACAGCCAACAAAACTGTTCAACTTCCTGCAGGAAATATTGTTTACCAGAATTTGGATCGACAACATGTAGAGCAACAACATGATCTCCAGGCTGAGCAACCTTAACCAAAGCCCAAGTAAGCAGCTCTTTACTTTTGGAATCTAACCTCACTCCCACTACAGCCACCACCCTTCCTCCACTCACTTCTCCATCACCAGTACTAGTAATATTACTATTTTCCGTTTCGACAGTACAACTACAGTTTCCAGTAGTACACACTTTCATTGCTCCGATTTGGACTCTTTCTCTCTCTAGAAATGCATCGGAGTTTGAGAGAGAAAGAGAATCACACACTGTGCCCTTTGTGTGTGTATTGTTATTAAGATAATCTAATATTTTTTAATAACTTAATATTTTTAGTTTAAAATTTATATATTTAAAAATTATATAAAAAATAATATAAATTAATTTTATTATATTAATATAATATATATAGTGCACATCTTTTTATACTTTAAAAATAAAATATGAAAAATAAAGTGAATCGATGAAATTTTATATTACTTTAAACAAGAAAGAATCAAATTAAGAACCAAGAAACACCATATATTATTATTCCTAAATATGTTCTTGCGCTATGAAAATGTCTATAAATATAAGAAAAGAAAGATAAAAAGGAAATTTTCGAAAGATATAAAGAGTAATTTAATTCTTATAATTTAATTCATAATAATTTTTGCATTAAATTCATAAATACCTGTATTTTTTAGTTACCTTGAGATCATTAGAACTTTCTCTTATAGTTAAATCACTGTCCTTTGTGCGAGTTTGTCTACTGAAACCTTCGTTTTCATTGCGGTCATACTTTCTTCACCTAAATTAGAACTTAATTTAGCAGCTCTTTTCAAAAGGTGTGAATACAAATAAAAAACATCTCTAGGATAAGGTGTCTGCTGCAAAGACATTCATAAACAACTCTACCGTAGTTTTTAGCAGATAACCCCAATTTAAACTTAATAATACATTCCAACAGGAACGACCATATTTGTTCAATTTATCTTAATCCAACTTGTAACTCTTTAAAACTAATATAATTAGTGATTATGTAATTGATATATCAAAATGGAAAAAAATCTAAAAATAATACGCTATATTTCTTTTTTCGATGCATTATTTTTTTTTTATTTTCTTTCGCATAAATAATTTCATTACCTCATAATTTTTATCTTTTTTTAAATATACATATAATATATTTTTTAATTCAAATATTTCATATATTTTTAAAATACTATTGCATCAGAAAAGAGATTTTAACTATATTATGCGACAAAACATTCTATATTTGAGAAATATTTATAATCTTGATATAATTTGGCAAACATTTTGTATTTCTGTTTCCATTTTTTTTTTTCTTCCCTCATATCCACAAGAGAATGTCAATTGATAATAAAATTTAAACACCAAAAAGGAAAAGTAATATGCATTTTTAGTTGGCTCATAGAAAATTTATCAGTAAACTTACTAGGATAAAATTTTAATTAAGAATAAAAAAAGTACAATACATATTTTACTTTTCCTAATTAAAATATTACTTTTGAAAACGATGTGTTGAAACATATTTTGTATATAAGCTTATTATATTTTGAGATTGACGATATTTTTTTACACAAAACTATTAAAATATTATTTGACAAACTTATCGATCATTTGCATCTCCATTCTTTTAATAAAATTACATTTATATATATATTAATGTTATCTTTATATGATTTGACTGTTATGAGATTAGCATGAACTATAATTAAATTAGACTTGTCTAGCCATTATCCTAAAATAATATTTGGAATCTTTATGAAAAGAAAAGGTAAATAAGTATTTGGCTTATAATTATGTTCATTATTGCATCAACATAAAGTAGAAAAGTTAGTGTTTAAAAAATTAATCTTTTACTCACAAAATCTTACTCATCTTTCAAATAAAATTTATAAATAAATACTACTCCCTTCACAAGTGGTATTCATTTGTATTTCAATTTTAGATAAATTATAGCAACTACACCAAAAAAAAAAAAAAAATTGGCGTTTTAATCAACTAGCGATAATAATTTAATTACCGTTAAATTATATTTTTAGAAATAATTATTAGTGATAATTTATGTTTTACCACTCTTTTAAACTAAAAAAAAATTGTAGTGCATTCTTTAATACTCTTTATTATAGTATAGTATATACTTATTATCCTAAAAAAGTTTTATTATTAGAGTGAGTGTACTTAGAGTGTTGTAACAACTATTGACATACATGTCTAATAGAACTATTAGAACTTCTGTAAAGATATAAGTTTAGTGTGTTGTTTTATTCTAAAAAAAGATTCTTATTGTTAAATGTTTGTGGATATGTCCCCAAGTATTATTATTAGAGAATACAAAGCTAAATTTTAGTTAGAGGGATGAGGTATGGTAGCTAGTAACCCAAGTACTAAGTACATGAATTCATTATATCAGTATTCAATTCTGCATAAAGTATATTATACAATTTTCTTATGAAATGCATCGAGAGGAAAATTTTAGTAGGTCGATTGGTCGACTACCTCAACTCTTATCTTATTGGTAAATGTTTGATTCTTCACTTTATAATTAATCCCCTAAAAAAAACTATATTAGCAATTATTTGTCAATAAATGGGTACAACAATAATATTAAGTAAAAATTTACGAGAGGGGTTTGGAGAGGGTGGAGTGTACACTGATTTTATTTCCTATTTTGCAAGAGGTAGAGACGGTATTTTTGGAGGATCTTTTGTCCGGATGCAATAAATCAAAGTATGTATGAAAAGAAAAAATGACAGTGAAGGAATCATAACAACTAGTAAAGAAACAGTAATATCAACAAAATTGTGCAATAATTCAAACATCATAAACAACATATGATGATAGAAATTAAAAGAAAGATGCTATAAGAATGAGACTTATACTACGACGAAGACGATCAATCCTAAATACTTTGGAAATTAAAGTAAGATAACACTCAACTAGTTATTAACCTTCTACCCTAATTGGGGACCTTCAAATCCTCTTATCTAAGATCATGTCCTTAGTAAGCTAGAGTTGTGTTATGTCCTATAAAATCACCTTTCCTCAACTTTTCTTTTTCCTACCTCAACCTCTACTCTTATCACTAACCTCAACCTCTTGCACCTCTTTTTTGGGGTATATGATCAATATCTCCTCGACGCATGTCCTAACTATCTAGACCGCACTTTTCTCATCATATCCACAATGAAGGTTATTTTACCCTACCTCAGATATCCTTATTCCTAATCTTATTGCTTCTAATATGCTTACATATCTATCTCAACATCCTCATTGTCACAGCTTGTATCTTGTGAATATGTAAGTTTTTTACTTAGAGACACTCTACCTTATACAACGATGTCAATTCATCCAATACTCTATAAAACTTACTCTTAAGTTTAAATGGTACTTTTTTATCAACATAAAACTCAAGAAGCACGCATCCACTTTATCCATATCGCACTAATGAGATGCATGACATCGTAAGACCTACTATACTTGAAATTATTTTTGCTGGACATAGTTTGTGTCTAACCCTTGCTTTTTCACTTGCCTCATGCACTGAATCATTAAATAATTTAATTTTACATATTTTAAATAAAATTTTAATGAGACATTATTTAGAGACATAACAAAAAGTACTATGAATATTTATAAATCTGAAAGGCTTAATTTATTGATTCATATTACCAGATCATAAATAACTTAATCCATCTAAACTAAATCCAAAATAACTAAGAAAGTATTTATTTGTATTAATTATTTCAATATTTCACGTTTAGCAATAAAACACAAAATAATGTCTTCTTCGATTAACAAATTTAGGTTCAACTTATCTTCTCCATTCTTTTAACAAAGGATAAATATTGCCGCTACTTTAACCGAAACTATTTGACACTTATCTTCTTTTCACTTTTCAGATTCTAAAATAACAATACCATAGTCAATGACACCTTTTCCTGCACAATCAATGTAATTTTGGAATGATTGGGAAATTCAGCAAAGAGACAACATTGCTCTTTGCTTTAATTGATGTTACTCTTTACCTACTCCTAAGACAGAAGCAATAGTACAATTACTAGGATAACATGTTGAAACATTCAACAACAACAAAAAAATGGGTTTCATTCCATTTGCTGCTCCATATTTATGTTGGTGCTGTAAAAGGTTCATTAATATGAGAAAACTTCCACTACTAGAATTTTTAAATTTGAAACCTATGATTAATTATAAAAAAAATATATTAGTTATTTCATTGGAATCTTTGGTGGTACAAAAAGTGACAATTACTTGCATTAGCTAGATCTCTTTAGGCTTATAAGAGTTGGTGACGACCTTAAACTTAGAGGTTAAGGGTTCAAATTTCGTCAGTAGGTTATGATTTTGTTGGAGAATGATTTGAAAGTACTATGTAAGCGTCCAAAGAACACTGAAACCTACTCTAACCTGCCGGCATCAAAACCATTTAATCTCCTTCCTAACTAAAAAGAAAAAAAAAAACTAGATCTCTTTAGTTCTTTAATCATATAGGCTCTTATTCTTAATTGCGATAAGTTAGATTTTGGCCTCAGATTGCATTCTTCCTTTTCTTTGCTAACCTACATAATAATCACTTTTAAGTTAAGGTGGAATGTTAAATTGTAACACTGTACAATGTAAAATGTCTAAAATGCATCACGTGGTGATTTTATACTTTTGGACTATTGCCTCTGTCGATCTCCTTATTATTAATTTACCTTCACGTGCTCTGTTTCTACACAAACGACATGGATGATACTTAGTTGTAAACTAGGGGTCGTGGGACGTTAATGTCAATAGACAAGTGACTAAAAAAAAAAAAATTTTGTAAGTTCGAGATTGAAAGCTAAATGCTCAAGACAAGAGTCGTAAAACAAGATAGGGGGACACACCAAAAACTGGACCTTTTATTTATTTATTATGTGAGGTGAAAAGATATTTTCTAATTAAGAGTGTCAAATAGATAAATAACAATTTGTGAAATTTAAAGATCATACCAATATAAGTTAAATTAATCAATATAAGCCATGGTTGGGTCAAAACATGTCTGCCCAACTCTACAAGTTTTAAATTTATTTATTTGTTTTCTTATTAATTGTTTTCTTTATATAGCAAGCATATGAAAGTAGGACAAAACAATTTAATTTCGATACGCATTTTTGTTCAAATCTTGTCTAGTAAACATCAAATTGAAAGCGAGGTTCCTTTATATTTATGATAAGGAGGATAAGGAAAGAAGACAAGACATGGGCATAAGACACAAGCCATTTGACTTTGACAGCATCCATGTTACCTAAGATGGCTAAGATCTGTTAAATCAATAAAGAGAATCAAATCATGTGGGCTCTCGACCTTTGTTACATTACCAAAATCGCTACTCCTTGCAAATGGCCTGTGTATGTCTTGTTGCCATGTGATTCTACCTGTGTCTCGCGCGCGCGCAAGGTGGACGGCTGTTTGACATACTTACTATGCCACAATGTAGGGCGGGCCACATGCCTATGTGTCTGTCTTTTGCCTGTTCTTCCCTTCATAGTGCCTGACCATTTGTGTCATATCAAAACTAAGGGTGGAGTTTTTTAAAAGACCTTTCTTGGGCTAAAATTTGAAAATTATTTGAAGTTTAAAGAAGGGACTGATCGCTTCTCTTTTTCTTCTTAAATATCAACATCAATGAAAATATTCATTTTGCAATTAAGCATGACCTCCAGATTATACAAGCTCCGTCACGTCTAATTATTTTATAAGAATAACAATTGATGTTTGAACTACATGTACAGTTTTACATGGGTTAAATTTCGGATTCGATATGGATGGGACAGGAAAAGACACATTGCAAAACAGACAAGCCAGACATGAGTCTGAGACCAGTACCACGCTAAGAGCACCTCCAGCTTTGAAGACACGGTAGTGCGCATGAGACACCGGCCAAACAAAGCGAGGTCAAGGACTGTACGTTGCAGAAGATCCCGAAATTTCCACCTACCGTTACGTTACTCGGTTGCAGTAATGTATAATTAATAGGTTTTATGAGAGGATGATTTGCAAAGTATGTTCCCTGTAGCTTAGCTATAAATAGTGCCTTACTTTTTTGTTGGACATCTGAATTCTATTTATTCACAAACATTGTACTAGAAGTTTTGTGTTATATTCGAAGTTCTTAAGCTTTAGCGGTCTAAAGTATTCAAATTCATTTTTTTCGATGACATTGCAGGTTTATCACATCGGAGCCCAGGCTAATCCATTTGCTATCTTAATTCTTATTGATTACATCTTAGCTATCGTTTATTTCATGTGCAATTTATCTTTTAAGCAGGTTAATTCACTATAATTTTGTTATCTTATCAATTCAATTCACTTAAATCACGTGTACAAATTCAACAATGCCGATTGGAGGGTGACATAGTCCTGAAATTCAAACCGTAGAATAATTCAACCTTAAGGACACAATTTCATGAACAAATACTTCATTCGAAAACACCAAATCGTAAGAAAACTGCATCAAATTGATCACAGTACTACTACTACAGTTGCTCCTTTCTTATTCTCGTTATTATTTTTTCTTCTTCAATGGCTTGAAACCCGAAGTGCAACAATTATTTAGCTTCATTATACAAAAGCCAAAAATTTGTGACCTACACAATTTGAAGTTTAGGATACAATATCCCTTAAGTTTGAATTGAAAAAAAAAAAAAAAAAGACTTCAGGACACCAAAGCTTAGTAATAAAGTTTGGCAATGTCTTGAAGTTTTGAATTTAAGAACACAGTGTCCAAAAGTTTAAACTTAACAACTTAGCTAAGGATAATGTATGTCCAAAAGTTTAGAACATAAAAATTGAACAAGGACAATGTCTTAAAATTTTGAACATAATAAACTCAATGTATTAGTCGTTACCATTTTAAACACAAATTACAGCTTTACTGCAAAGAAAAGCATTACAGACTAGAAAAAGAGAATAGAACAGGAACTGACACACACTATAATTTTCAAACTGTAATGGATTAAAGTTAGTCTTATTATGTTTATTATATTGTAGTTGGTGGCCAAGATCATGGCATAACACATCCTTATAACAAATTTTCCATTTAATTCTGTCATAAAGACTTAGAAAATCTTATTACTTGTTTTTGGAAGGATCAAAGCAGGGGGGCTGACTTATGACAGCTTAGCTGTATTATTAAGATCCTAGACGACTAACACTATAGCTGAAGCGAAAAGGACAACCTTGCAGTTACCTTGGAATTTTCTTCAAGAAATCTTAGCACTCTCAGTTCATTCTTTATTGTTTAATCACTTTCCAATGGGGATATAACTAAAATTGAATTAGTTATGCTCAATAACCTTCATAAATTTTACATCACAAAAAATATCAATATTTTTATACTTATAAAATGTGGCCTAATAAAATATAAATATTCATTAAGTAGCCCAAACAAGTTCATTTTTTAAAAAAAAAAAAATTATATAGTAATATACTTAATTATACAAATATATACATATGTATATATAATGTAACTACATGTATAAGTTGTGTATAAAATGAAAAGAAAAAAAAATCGCCTAAAATAAAAAAAACTATTTCGTATATACAACAATATACAATACAGTATACAAAAGAAAAGTTACCTTACACTTATGGCCAAATTCGGGTTGGGCTATGAAAATGCAAAGTAAGTTTTGGGTCATTGGTTTTGTCACGATCCGATTTATCAGGTCATGAGGACACCTACATCCCACCGTAAGAAAACTGCCCAACAAGCACTCAAAGTAAGAATAAGGGACTAACAGCGAAAGATAAGACATAAACAGAAGAACAAGGATAAGCGAAAATCTAAACCAAGTCATAACAATTCCAAAACCTGACATTTGATACATGAGCCACTGATAAGAGTACAAATCTAAAATAAAATACAACATATGTCTCAAAAGTACAAAAAGACAGCTTAAGTGATAAGGAAGGATTAGTGCAAGCTCCATACTCGAGAAACCATCATCTACCTCAGATCGGAATATCAGCACGAAGTCCAAAAAATCAGCGGTGACCACTCGTACTCAGGTCTGCACCAAAAGATGCAGAAGTATAATATGCGTACCAAATCAACGAGTACCCAGTAGGCATCATCGATTGACTAGGCTCATATAAAAAATAAAAATAGCAAATAGACAGATAAGACAAGCAGGTCACAGAAGCCAAATAAATAGATCAGATAAGGAAACTAGCTAACATGATAGAGACACGTAAATATCCTAAATAACCAGCTAACGGTAAGGAAGATTCAGGTAAATAAAGCTGAGAACGTACCAAAATCCATGCTCGACTAACAAGATATAAGTAAAATAACAGATAGGGAGGTATACCGGTAACCTTAATAATGGGAATGAGAATGATGTCTAACAATAAGAAGTATGGAAAATAAACAAAGCATGAAAGGAAACCTGATATTAGTATTTCTAGTTGACACAGTAAATTAGTACAATAATAATAAAAAGGAAATCCCAACGACCTCACATACAACCGAGAGATACAAACAAGCAAATGCAAGCCCTCTGACATCCCATACTACTGGAGAGTACAAACAACAAAAAGCACTCAAGGATATAATATGCATGATGATATGATGAATGCTAAAAGTAAATGTGTATGAT
>JBDJHY010000001.1:11504194-11516726 GCA_039654485.1 Withania somnifera | reverse complement strand
ACTCGACTATTGAAATATATAGCCAAGGATTTAAATGATAAAAAATATAAAAATAAAAAATAAACTCTAGTTAGCATTGATTTGAACAAGTTATGCACATCATGTGTTGGTACACAACAATTGAACTCATGATCTAAAAGATTAAGCAAAGATTGTGGGAATTACATGATCAAAACAATGATGTTTGAGAAACATTGTTTGTTCTCAATTATTATTTGTCCTAAGACCATTGTTCTTTCTCATATCTATTTTGATCACGTCTCCAAATGATTTATACTCATAAATGATGTGAATAACTTGTTTTAGAACGTATAGAGGATGTTAATTTCTTTTTATTTTATTTTGTATTTTTTTTAGCTATAGATGTCCTTAGATTTATTGACATTCACATAGTCGATTATGATTTATTAACATGTTTTAGTATATATCATTCACGTGACCAATTATAGATGTAATGTCATATCATAATGCTCGGCTTTTTAGTCATTTTCAAGTAAATGTCTATATATTTTTATTAGTCGATAATATAATTGTTAAGCGGTGAATAATATATGCGGGTAAATTATATATACGTTTTAGCATATACAAGCATCTGTCTATATATTATAATGGTCAATTATAGACATCTCAAAAGGTAGATGATATATGAGGATCATTTCTATAATATATGAATTGGTTAAGTATAAATTTATCAATCTTGGAGATTAAATCTACCCATTAAATTTATTTAATTTTTTCCCTTTTAAACTCTACAAGATGAAGGTCTATAATATACCACTATACTCGATTGTAGCATCATTAATTATGATAATTTATAAAGTTGATAGATGATAAACTATTTGTATGATCGATGTCGGTTTATTGTAGTTTATGATAGAGTTGCAACGGTCAAAAGTACAAAGTACAACAGTAATAATATACCCAGGAATATATAAAAGGATGAGATATTTTTGAGCTCTTTTATTTTTTTTCTTCATCAACTTCTCCATTTTTATTTTTTTCAATACCTACAATGTTTCAATCATCCCAAACAACCGATGCCGACTAATAAGCAGAATATTAGTCTTTTTCGAGCCTTTCAAGAATTATATAAATAAATATACAATCTTATGAATGTGCATTTTCCTTTATTGTTTGTCTTTTTCAAACCCCCTGAAGAGATGTTTCATTTTATTTTTCAGGAGGAGTACGTCGGATGAAGAACGTCAATGGCAATAACAGTAATATTATTGTGGTCTTGCTTGAGTCCTTGTTATTTATTTTATCTGTAGAGTTTCATGATGAGTCATCATATTTATGGACTTTTCCCTCCTCTTTTTGTTATTTTTTGTGTTCTACATACAAATAATAGAAAGTTAGAGTAATATAAAATGATGAATTTGTAAAAGACAAAAATAAAAAAATATTGAACAAGTAGAATAAGTAAAAATAATACATATTTTAATTTAAAATTAGACTTAATTTAAGTCTATTTTTAATAAATCAAGATGAATTTTCAGAACTGAAATAAAAAATATCACAATCAAAATAAAAAAATTGAGTAAAAATTACAAGTATTTTAATAAAATAATCACACAAGTAATAATGACTCAAATTAAGATAAGTAAAATATGAAAAAAAATTGAAAAGCCAACAACAGAAAAAGAATCTGAAAAAGCGAACATCCATTTGAAAATAAATTCAATGATTTTTTTTTTTGAAAAAACCTTACACTTCGAGTATCAACATACCAAATGAGGGCAAACTGAAAATAAAAAAAGGTTTTTTATTATTTCTTTAATGATAATTTAAATATGATTTTTTTATAAAAGAAATATATGAAATTTGTGTTTAGGTGATTTCATTTGTCTAATCCTTTTAAAAAGCATACAATGGTCAATCCTAGACTATACTTATTATCTATAGTTAGTTGATGTCTAGATAGTGAGTGTGCTCTATAACTGGTCACTGGTCGATGACAATAAAAATTTCAATATTATAAATTAAAAAAGTAAGTTGAATCTCTTATAAATAACCAACTGAACCACTGAACGAGGCTGAGAATGAGGATGATAACGGTGATCTTGTACATGCTGGAGTTAAAAGTGATAAAATCATCAACATTATAACTTGTAGAGTGGATCAAACACACTAGAAAGTGGGGAGGGAGGGTTGAATAGTGTGGTAGCTTTTTGACACTTTTTTGGGGCAAGACAAGAAAGTAAAAACCGAAAGAATGAACACAAGGAGTTTAGAGTGGTTTGGCCAAACTTTCTACATCCACTACCTAAGTTCTTATCAACTTAGGCTTTTCACTATCAACACAAAAATTACAATCACTTTTAACACAAGTGAGAACTTTTACACGTTCTTGATTTTTGGCTCAAGAACAACCCTTCACATTTAGAGTTAGAAACTATCGTAATGTTTCTCAACTCTTCACAACTCACAATAAATGATTACAATGTAGAAATAATGTGCAATATCAAAGGTACAAAGATTTAAATAATAATATGAAGCTCAAAAACTTTGTACTCTAGGTAAGTGAGTGATGAAGGCTTTGATTTTCTGAGTATAATGTAATAGATTGTTGTATTATGTTAAAACCTAATTATCCTTCATTCTTGAGGTGTATTTATACTTGTCCAAGCTGATATAGCCATTGTGGAAGAAATTCTTGCCATTGGGGCTCATTAAATGCTGCAATAAATGCATCTAACAAGTCGATTAGTCAACCAACAGAGTCTCTTAGTTGACTAACACCTTCCTTTGGTCGACTAGCACAATTCCAGTAGCTCACTGGAATTTTCCTTACTCAACTAACATGACATTTTGGTGACACATATTTTGGTCGACCAATGTGTCACCAAAATGTTTACTTGAATCTTCAAATTGATTTTCTAGTATCGTAGATCAAAACTATCCATTAGAGGAAATCATATATTGAATTTTTCTTCATGTTGGTCGACTAACACCTAATGTTGGTCGACTAACACCTAGTGTTGGTCGACTAATAAATTTTCAAGTGACATTCTAGAAATTCTATTGGCTGACTAATAGCTAGGGTTGGTCGACCAAAAGGGTCCCTATTGGTCAACCCAAATCTTCTATTAGTCGACTAATGCCCTTCTATTTGTTAACAAATAATGCATTTTGAGTAGACGAAATGCCTCAAAATGAGTCCTTGACATCCCGAATTAATTTCTTGACTTAGGATATCTTCTACGAATACATCCTTGTATTTCCAATTAACATTGAATTTTTAACTTAACGTTTTAGTCATCAAGAAAAACACAAAGGGAAAATATATTTGGATGAGCCATCTGGTGAAAGACAAGACATCCAATAACCCTGCAAAGTTGCCCTTTCTATACTATTTCTCCAAACTTCCAAATATCAACTTAACCTTGTAAATACTTATTGAACACAGTAAAAACACTTTGTTACTAAAGAATATACATTATTTCCTTGTTTTAAGCATAAAATGTGACATAAGATACAGTCACATCAGCCCGGTCCAAGCATCAACACTTTGTAAATATGAAAAAGGGACTTCAAACCTCTACAAACTTGTCGAAGGCTCCACGATCACAAAGAAGGACCTGGGACTACTTTTTTGATAGAAAAATATTGTGCAACAGTAGTTCAAAAAACACTAAATAAGGGCTCGACATAGAATTCGACCAGATTCAAAAAAGCAAAAATGCAAACTGTATAAAATAATATTCTGGACTCAATGGAATCATTGAAACAATCATTCGAGATCTGTTAAAAATAAATGACCCTAAGAAAAATAGAATCAAAGCTATCAACTTTCTAACATCCCACACAAACCTTCAAAACAAGCCTTAATACTTTGGGAAGTGCAGCAATGACCCAACTTTCCTAAAATTACAATTTTAGGGCTGATGGAAGTTTCATAATTTTGATTCGATAATATATTCATCAAAAGAGATCCCAACTCCAAAATGAAATTCGACTGAATTGAATTTCCATAAAACAGCTCAAACTTAAAAATAATGCCCTATAACATAAACTAAAGGTCTAACTAGATTAAAGCTGGTAATTCAGAGCTAACAAAATTGTCAGAATATTATTCCAAGCGTGTTTAATAAGAAATCACTCTCAAGTTCCACTATTTCAAGGTTAATCCTTTAAAAATGAAAGCTGATATCAAAATCTATAGAACTTCAAGGAAACTAAACTAACAGTCACAGTAAGTCATAAATGACTTGGGGCATCTAAAAAAAGCCTCTAAACATCTAAAAATATGAAAGGTAATTGAATGACCATGCATGTTATTGCAATTCGAGACAACATTACTAGTGGCATCTCTTGAGGTCTAATATTAGGAGGTTTGTTTTCTGGTTCTTAAACTATCAGTAGATGAATTTCGACCACTAAAAACTATATGGTGTATTCCAGTGACTCCCTATTCCTTAGTAGAAGTGGGAGAGGATTACCATAGATTTTGTTTCTATACTTCCAGGGGTCACAATTGTGTTTGGGTCAATATAGATTGACTAACCAAGTCTTCCAACTTCCTACTGACTTAGTTATCTTGGAGTGTTGAGAGACTTGTCATCTTGTATGTTAAGGAGGCTATTCTCTTACATGGGGTGCCAGTTTCTATTATTCCAGACAAAGTTAAACAGTTTACTTCATAGTTATGGAGAATTATACTATGTGAGATGGGTATAGAGGTATCTTTGAGTATTGATTTTCATCCACAGATAGATGGTCAGTTCGAGTAGACCATTAAGGTACTTAGGATATATTGGACTTGTATTTTTTAATCCAATGGTTGTTGGATGGACATTTGTCCTAGTCAAAGTTTTCATTTAATAACAGCCATTATTTCATTATTTAGATTGCATTATTTGAAGCTTTATATAATAGGAATTATATCGTCAATTCCTTGGTACAATAGTGTTAAGATTTGTCCTCAGGCTTCAAATCTAATTTGATATGCTATAGTGATAGTTAAGGTTATCCAGGATAGATTATGGATAGAACAGAGTGGGAAAAAGATCTATGGATATGGTAGACTTTGTCCTCCTTAGTTTAGTGTTGGAGATATAATTTTTCTACAAGTCTCTCCCATGAAGGGTGTCATGAGGTTTTGTCAGAGGGGCAAGCCTAGCCCCAGGTTAATTGGTTTGTATAAGATTATTGAGAGTGTTGGAGATGTTGCCGAAAGATTTCCCTACCTCCAAAGTCAGCAGTGGTTTGTCCAAATTTCCACATCTTCATGATTCTTCACTGTGTAACAGACCCCTCCCATGTGATTCTTCATAAGTCTGTTCAGTTGGACGACTGTTAACTTATGAGCCTACGATCATCATTGATAGATATGTGAGATAGATTAGTTTAATAGGTATACCTTTTGTGAGATTTTTTTGCCTCTTGTATGGTCAAGGAGGCTACCTAGGAGATAGAGAGGGATATGTAATCCCAATACTCCTATTTGTTTGGGTCTTCAGATACTCTCCTCTTTCATAAATTTCACCGATAAAATTTCTTTTAGTTGGGGATGTTGTAATGATCCTCAGGGTAATTTTTGTATTTTCGTAATTTCTATGTGTTTAGAGCATTCTTATAACTTTCCCAAGTCATTTGTGACTTTTTATGATTGGTAGTTTGGTTTCCTGGAAGTTTTATAGCTTGATTCCCTTCTAATTTTTTTTTTACTTCAGGCCTTTTCCATCTTAGAAGATCTCGGATTATCATTTTTTCAGTTATTTTTTTTTTGAAATATCGATTACATAAATATTTCATATATGGATTATCAAATCGAATTCCATACCCAGTCCATGTGATTCAGAATATGTTTTTGGAAAAGGCTGTTAGAAAAGTCACGGTGCTCGATTATAAGCCATGTGGATGATAAACTGGCCAGTCAGTGTACCTTCTATTAAAAGCTTTACCTCAAAGATTTTGGAGCATTACACCACTTTTGTACTTTTTCTTGATCCTTAGCTCTAAATAAATCTCATTTGAAGGATTGATTGAAGATTTTGATAAGTAGAATTGTGGTTTTGTGGTTCTATGATCGTTTCTATTGGGTAATTTCTTGATTTCTCTTCAGTTGTAAAATTTTCATATTATATATGCTTTTTGGGCTTGTTTCTTTATTTTCTACTATCGATTTGAGCCCAAACATTATCATTCAATCTATGAGCTGAGCTCTACATTTTGGTATAGATATTTTATTTTTCTAAGCTATGAGGGTTGGATTTCTCCCGTTCTATTCTTAAATAAATACGTGTCTTGATTTATTACTCTTGACATGTGAGTTAAAGTTTTTCTAGCTTCCTGCAAATTGCAAGCTCATTCGTGATTTTCAAATATCCAAGTGCACTTATTGAGGTTAAGCTAAAATCTAGGTAGGTTATGGCTTTCTTTTTTCAAAATAGTATTTAGTATTGTCTATACTAGTAAATTACCATCTCGGGGCTGGGTTGTAATTGGGAGCCCGATACATTGGTTATCTTAGTCTATGGCCTATTTTGTCGGCATTTCACTTGTTATATATATCCCTCGGGATACAAGGCCCTTTTAGCATGCTTCACACTGTGTATGGAACATAAGGTTGGTTTGATTAGAACTTAGTATCTATCCCTCAGACTTATTTGGTTTCATTGGAGCCTATCTACACTGTTGTTTTATTGTGTTTGCAAGCATGTATTAATGATTGAAAAGTTAACTGGAATTTTTGTAGAATTATAATTGGAAGGTGATTTCTTATCTATCATATCTATATTTTCATGACTACACTCATGAGTAGTATGGATCTATTTTCTCACACCATTTGATCTTATTTTCTCACTATCATTGTATTTTTGGATTTTTCCTACATGGCGATAGTTGAATTTACTGAGATTTTTCCTACATGGATGGTATTGTGTTTCCTACTAATATATGATATACAGACTGAGTCCAAGTTTCATAACTTTTTCCTAGATGACTATGCCCTAGTTGGCTTTTATGAGGATTTTTTCGATGGCATCAAATCCCTCCACGGGCTTTCAAATCTAGGTTACTATGTCGAGAATGTTCCATAGACTAGCGAAGGGGACAAGAGGAGTAGTTGTATGCAAATAGGTATCTTGGTTTTCCTTCTTTCTGTGACTATGTGTCGAGGATGGTGCATACGGGAACTATTCACTTTTTTTCAGTAGCCCCTTTGCATTGCATTCCTCACAATTATTTGTATTCTTAGGGCTTACAGGGGAGTCTCGTTGGGGTACTTACGAGCTAGTATGATTTGTTTCTAGATAGGATTATTGTGGTTACTTCCCTTGTTTACTAGCCAGTAGATTATTTCATTTCTTGTCTTGTACTCTATTCTATGGTTCTTTCTTGTGCTGGTTATGTTGTAGCTTTAGTTACGTGTTGAGCTATTTATGACTTGTCTGTGACTTAGGAGAAATTGTGTAATATTTCCTTGATTGTTTATGATAACTCTTTACCTTGTTTTTCTTGCTTTTTCCCCGTCGTCCTATGACCTACTGGGTGCTCGTTGTTTTGCTACTCATGACACACTTCTAAATCTTTGTGTGATGTAGGTCCTAGTACGAATCACCAGGGCGAGCATGATCATACGGGATACACCAAAGTTGTTCGGAGATACGGTCAGCAGTTGGCATTCTTGCTGACCATCTCTCCTTCTCTATAGAGTTTTCCTAATTTTTGTCCAGGATGGATACCCTTTAGTTTTTTCACCGCTGTTTACTTTATGTTATTCTTTGTATAGATGTGCTACATCCATGATACAAAGTTCTTGGGAAGTTATTTTATGTTATGTATTTCGATGTTCTTCATCTATTTCTTCACTTCATCTCTCTTATATTCTCTTTTGGCACTTGGTATTGGCCTACCTCTTAATGCTCTGGGCCAAGGTTAGGCTTGTCTGCATATGGGATATTGATGCCATCACAACTCCACTTTTGGGTCGTGACAACCATACAATAGATTATAAGTATATTAAATTGGTTTCAAACCAAGACTAACAAAATGCTAACATATTACATGTTTGCTTCTATCCAGAACATTTAAAATCAATGTGGAATGTTACTATGGAATCTGAATCTATAATTCCACTTAGATAATAAATCTATTCCAGAAGGCACATACATCAAGAAAAATAAAGAGAAAGTGTTATCATGTAATAAGGTTCTTATGATCCTCAAACACCATTCATCTCAATGTAAATAAACCAAAGACATATATAGGTAACTTAGAACATAGCTCATTATTAAATATCAACTAACAAGAATTCATGAATGAGAGTTCATATGTCTAGTGTACTTCAAATAAAATGGGAACAGTTTGTACAATCTAAATTATCAGGCTTGAAACAAACATACTAAGCTACTACCTTCATTTCCATATCATGTTAGGGTATTGAAGAAAATAATACCACTACATGAACATGCTCAGGCATATGACACAATAATTGAAATATTTATTCAATTTAAATACTATCTATGAATCTATAGGATTTTAAGAAATAACTCTTCTAAAATAGTATGTGGAGGCATATGCATATAATATGGCACAAAAATGATAGGTTCTGTTCCATCCATACTAGAATGAATCAAAAGCACATAACACCAATTATTGTAAACATTAATTTTAGAGGTTCATGCAAAATCAGTCTCTGGGAGATCAAAGAGATGGTTGTAAAGAAAGTAAGTGAACCTAATCTAATTTATAAATAAGCATCAGTATCTAAACTAATATGAAAAGCATTGCATAATCATGGTTCATTTTAGACTAGGAAAGAATCTTAGATATCAGGATGTATCAAGAAAGAGTACCATGGGGCACAGAGAAGTAAGTTGGTCTAAAAGATATCATAGATCGTAATAGCATGTAACATACAACAATCAGGGAAAATGGGCAGATGCTATACTTAGAAAGATATAAAGGCTCCATTTACCTATGCACATGCATAATTGAATGATTATGGAAAAGATATATCAACTAATTAATTAGTCTTATATATGAGACATGCAAGGTATAGACAAATAACATATTGGAAAAGAAGATTTAAGAGTACATTTCTAGGTTGGTAGAAAGCATAAAAATAAATTTAGTGAGCTAAGTCTAGGCGAGGTAAGTTCATATTTAAAATTTATTGCCTCAGAATCTTCCTATATTTTCTTATGAACCACATGATCATACATAATTATATTTTCACATAAACAAGTAAACATACTAAATAGTATACCAAGGTATTCACAGATGAGCAGTTATAATTCTTATGGCTTCAAAACGATTTTTACAAACAAGTTAGTTTCAACAAACATGACGTTGGATGACATACTAACATATTTTGTTGAATAATCATGAAAGAAAAACAAATATAAGAAATGTCTCTTTAATAATTCAAAAAATCAACATTTTGAGAGGAATGAGCATTAAAAACTATATGCGACGGCATTGAATACCCTATGTACCTTAGCCATTAAATATAAAAAATTTGATTCCTAAGAGGTAGTTTGAACCCCATTTCAAACTACACTCCTCTCCTTAGGCATTTTGATAGTTAATTGAGACTAGTGGAAAAGTAAAAAAATATTTTTACGTCAAACCTTATCCAATTAATATCTTAGAAGTCTTCCCCTTGTTTTAGTTTCACAAAATTTTCTCATTCAAGCCAAGATGGGTATGAGTTAAAAACGAGTGAAGAGAGTTATTTACTTCTAATTAAAACAATTATAAAACCAAAAGACCTTGATAGACCACTTAGCATATACATTATATAGGGATTAATATAAAACAGGAGTGTGGGGTGGGCTAAGGAAGCTTAATTTATGACTCAAAAGGTGTTAAGAAGTTCATTTTAAGACTAACTTGGGGCAAGGGATAGATGGCATAAGATTGCATCCTCTACATTTCAAGTCATCTTAGGCAACCTTGGAGCCCTACTTTCCATTTGTAAACAAAAGAAAGTACATTTAAAAGAAATGATGGAAAGTAGAACATGGAGTAAAATCAGCTATATAGTCATATTGAGCATAGATAAACTCAACTAACATAGCTTTTAATATTGTAACAAGACTCAAAATACACAATACAACAATTTAGACTAGAAACATGACTTAAAAATACCACCAACTGACCAAATAGTCAAGCAAATCATAGACATACAACTATATGACAACCTTGAAATCCGACTTAAAAAGCATCCTATGTAATAATAGACATAGTTCACTCAAAATAGTTTAGCATAAGTAGCATAGAATATTAACAAAAAATCAATTAAAACTAATGAACACACAACACAAGATTTTAAGAGCTCAAAACCACCTCCTACAGCCCCTATAAACTAACCTTAAAGCTAAATTAAAGGATGCAAAGATAAAAAAAATCAAATGTACCATTCTCATAACATACCATATTACGATTAGCATAAATACAAGTAGATTAGATAATTTAATTCATCAAGTAAATTCCAAAAAAATTAAATAAATTGGAAAGGGCATACCTTTCATGCAGCAGGAATAAAAAATAGGAGGATGAAAATTGTCCTGGAACACCTAAAACTTTACGAATAACAGATCTAAACTCTCAAAGTTTGCAAGACCCCCTTAGACGAATATAAGAAATTCCTTTTAAAGAAATACTCCAAGGGATCGATACTCAATTAGATTTTACCTCAACTAGAACAATTTTTAGGCTAAAATTGACCTAGAAATTAACCTAAATCGAGAAGTGATGAATTGTCAAGGATACTACTCTAATTTTTTATAGTAAAACTTAAGGAATAAATCTCAACCTATGCTATTAAAAACCTAAAATGTATAAATTATGTTCGAACCTTAGAAAAACTATAACAATTAAAAATTCACCCTATTTCTCTCTCAATAATACTTAGCAATCCCTAATATTTAGGAATTTCACCATACACTAAAGGAAAAAGAGGAATGTCTTATATAGGGATAAAAAGACTTGGAAAACAAGGCTGAAAATGGGGGGAAACCCTAGCCCCAAAATCAAAGAATCAAATCATAGCCTTTTAAAAAAATTAACATAGAATCAAAACCCTTAAAATCACCATGGTTTTTCAAAATTTGAAATCATCAAGGGGAGAGGGATGCATGAGACAATCATTGGCTCCTAAAAAGTACAAAATCCTACCCCAAGAAAAAAAAAAAGGGAAAATACCTCATCATAGGGAATCCTCCCTCAAAGGGCACGGAGAAAGGTATAATGACAAGGAAATGAGTGATCCTTGATTTTCCACGATGACACAAGATGATGAGGGGTTGATAGTCTTCTTAAACATTTGAGAAAAATCAAGGGGAAAGGCATCTAGGGTGCGGTTGCAAGAGAAGGGAAAACACGATTAAATTTTCAGAAGTTGGAGATTTAGAGGGGAAATAAGGTGGGTAAGGGGATTTAGACTTTTCTTCAGCAAAAAATAATAGGGCCTATATGGTTTTTTTAAAAAGAAATGGGTTTTTGGATTGAAAACTACATAATATAATGAGCCTGAATAAATTAGGGAAATAATTTATTAATTAAAAAATTACATTAATATTAAATCTATTTAATTATATTAGTTAATCTATAAATAGGTTTATTGCATATCAATACATATATTAAAATATACGAAATGATTAAGTTCTAGAGCGAGAGATCATAATTCTCCTTTTTTAATTCCTTCAAAGACCATCTCTATGTCTTTTCAAGGAATTTCCCTCTTCGTCTTCCTCTTGTAATTGACCCTTCTTTTTTTGCTACATGTATCCATCTGTATACGTAAATAAATCAATTCATTTTTCATTTTATATACACTATATTATTACACATCCTATACTTGGAAACCAATATGACTTTAATCAAACACTAGTAAACTATGAATATATACTCGTGTATGTGCATTGCATATAGATGTATATATTTACCTAATATATAAAAATTCTAAAAAATTTATTCAATGATCCACGTGGTCATATTCTTGATATTGATTTTTTATAGAGGTTGATCCGGGCACTAGGACCCTTTTTATTTTTTCCATACCACATTGCCGTAGAAAAACTTTGTAAGTTGAGTGTTTATTTGCATGATTTTTGCGATAGAGGTTTTATCCATCCTAGTGTATTGCCTATGAATGCTCTAATTTTGTTTGTTAAGAATAAGGACAGGAGTATCCAATGTGGATTGATTAGAGGCAGCTGAACAAGGTAACTATTAAGAATAATTATCCTCGGCCATGTATTGACCACTTGTTTGATCAACTACAGGGTGCCACAGTGTTTCTAAGATTAACTTTATATTTGGTTACATTTATTTGAGAATTCTAGTTAACGATATCTCAAAGACAACTTTATGGCTTAATATAGGAATTCTGAGTTCTTGGTGATGTTATTGGGGCTAACGAATGTCCCTGCAACTTTTATGGACTACTCGAGTGTTCACACCCTACTTGGAATCCTTTGTGATCGTTTTTATAGAAGAAATCTTGGTATACTCCCAAAGTCGAGAGGAACATGAGAGAATTTGAGGTTAGTACTACAAACTTTGACGACTGAGCGACTTT
>JBDJHY010000001.1:11461560-11474369 GCA_039654485.1 Withania somnifera | reverse complement strand
AAAAGACATTATGCATGAGCACAACATTAAGTTACTCCACAAAAAAAACCTACTTCATTTATGTGAGACTGGGAGTGCTTGTTATGTATCAAATTTACGGTACAACTAAAAAACAATACTGTAGCTGGTTGCTGTGGAAAAAAGTTTCAATGATAGACAACCAGATATCACCTTTCTTTGCCAATTCCATAGTTATCCATTTCATGCATCCATTAACAAATTTACAACTAAGGCAAAAAGTTCAAATTTTGTAATAATCTTGGAATTATAAAGTTAATGTTAAATATGCTGGTCATGTGCAATCTACATGCCCAAACAAAATCAAGAAAATAGCATACAAGGTATTTCTGAAGTTCCCATTTTACAGATATTGTCATGTTGGCCATTTATTCATAGTATGACACACTAATTTTAAAGAGAGGAAAAACATTATCAAAGCTTCTTACCACTAGTCAAATCCTCCTACTTAAAATTTGTTAAATCTAACTCTTTGTTCTTATTTGTCTGTGTTTACTTAAACCGATAATCCATATCCCGTTAAATGATCATCACAGTTGAACATTCACATGGGCAATGCAAAACGAGAAAATTTATCAAAATAGCCTATAAAATTCACCAGGAAAATTACCAATTCCAGCCCCTAGATTTGGTTAGTCCAGTAGTCTTATACTCTTCATAAGCAGTATACAGTCTTTTAGATACCAAGCAAATCTTTTCTTTCTTTGATGAATTAAGAGATATCTTAACCAGGGCATACAAAGGTAAAAAGAACACTACCTCTTGCTGTTACAAGACTCCTCAACTGCCCACCAAAAATGGCACTCAAGTTTGAAGGAACAAAGTCCTGAGTTCTTGTGACTGCAGATTTGTTCTTTGGGCCAACAGTTTCCCATTCCTCATCTTCTTCTGATGAAACAAGAGATGAGTTTTTCCCACTTGAACCTGATTGCCCTTCAAGCTTTAGCAATTCACCATGCACCTGATCCATTACAAAATTCAGGAACTCCTGTGCATCTTCTTATCTGGGAAAATGTTAATAAAGGGATTATTTGAGATATTTTACAAAGATATGGCAGATTTGTTCAATTTACGCTAATGGGAAAAAAGAGAGTAAAATTACTTGGTAATGCTACTGCCTCAGATCCCATAGACAACAACCACAGAAGGAGCAACAGAAAAAATAGTAATAAAAAGAAAGAGAAGGAAACTACAGTACATGCATAACATTTTCTTTCTTCCTCTTTCTCTTTTTTCCCATTTTGCAATTGCAGGAACTTGAAGAGAAGGAAGAATCAGAACTTTCAGGCAAATTTAAAATTCATATAGTTTGGTAGCAAAGCAATGACAAATTCCTTTGCCTTTCTCTTCTCAACAGACAATGTACATCATTAAGCTATGCAAGTGCATATCAAAATGGTGACCTCAAGGTCAGTCACGACAAGGACATGGAAGAACATCCAGAAAGAAGCCAACTATCACCACTAAGAAGTGTAATTAAGTTCAGACCTTGGCCTTCCAGACATGGATTTATGCACATCAGGAGTAAATTTCTTCAGAACTGCATCAAACATTGATGGGCTGAAGGGCGTACCAACTTCAATACTGGTTGCATCTTTCTTCATTGAACTTGTAGAACTAGGTACAACAAACTGAAAAAGAAACCCCACAAATGCAGCTAATATTGGATACAGAGCCTTGGAAATATTGTGTATCCTTAGCTTTAGCAAAAGCTCAACAAAAGGAGAGCAGGACAAAAGAGCTTGTAATGTAGCATTAAGAAAGCATAAGTTCCCTGAGTTGATTAAGCCACGAGGTAGCAAGCCCGCAACACCAAGAGGCCCACCAGATACCTCTGGAGGGGTCTGTTCTGAATGTGCACTTTTTGCTGAATCGCTAGTGGTCCCATTCAAATTTCCTTTATTTAGTAGAGCATCATCATCTCGTCCAGTAGTTCTAGACAACTTGTTAATAGTTTTACCCTCATCTTCTGACACACATAAATTGCTAAGGTCTATATTGTGTACCATTGCAGATCCTTCATGTCCATTGATGTAGTAATCTCCATTCTGTTTGATTTCTCTGAGTGAGCTATCTGTCTCTGGTTTCTCACGCCCAGCTTTCTGCTCCTTGAGAGTAGTAGAGGAGTCTGACCCTACTCTCTCTTTTGAAGAAGCAGATTGGAAATCGGATACCACACTGAAACTTCCAAAAGATAAATCAGGCACCAATTTTGAGGAATTAACTAGTACCTTTTCTTCCACGTGCTTATTCCCATCACAACCAGATGGCTGGTTTAGGAATGACTTTGTTTCATCTTCAGTAAATGAACCAAATAAAAATGCCTGCAACATATCAAGACAAGCAACAATGTTGGCTATATCATTGATAACTAAAATGAAAGAAGGGGAGGGATTCACATGTAGTCAGTAATTTCTTCAAGTAACTAAAGTATCACAAAACACGTAGCACAACTCTTGAATCTACAGAAACTGCAAAAAAGAAAAAAACAGACTGCAATTCAGTTATTTTCTGTCCCCCATCATAATATACCAATTCTGTTATCCAATATCCACTAATACCTCAGACATAGAAAGTAGTAAACTATTCATATACAGTTACCAAGTCCAAACCACAATTGATACAATCCGCTGCTAATGGCAAATCCATGTACCTAGTTCATTTTCTGCCTACAATTGTACCAGCTCCCTTGAGTCTTAAATGCCACCCCCCTCAGTTCGAATCTGAATTAGCATTCACAAGACTTGTGTGACCACAAATGTATGTACTTCACACACCTAGTTAAATGCAGACCACTTCTGTTAGCCTAGGATCAAGGAATTTCACATATACATTGTTTCAAAGGCTATTTTCACCTCTATTGGGACCATTCTCTGAAGGGATGACATGTAGGCCCAAACTTTAACCGAAAGAAAAGCCATTCAACCAAGTAAACTTGGAATCTCAATATTCATAGGCAAAGCCTCGTAAGGATGTTATGCTCAGCCTGGAATACAATCATGAAACTAAAGTACCAGAGATTCCTAAGAGGTGCATTAATGAGAAAAGGGCAGAGGCAAGAGTAAATTCATAGAGCTTTTCAGTTGAACAATTTTTCTTTTTGCAAATTATTATATGGGCACTACAGAGCAATTATCTATCCACTATGCCACAATCCCAATCTAATACGGAACTCCTTTAAAACTTTAAAAGTTCTCTCAATTCCACACTGACTTCTATCGAACTCAATGTAAGTCTAACAACTGAGCCTTAACTTCTGATTACATTCTATTGTTAGCTAAATTCATCTTGATTCTCATAAACTGTAGTTCTTCCATTACAATGTTCTTTCATGTGATTTTTTATCTACCTCATCCCCTATTATTACATTCAATTACCATAATATTACACTTTCAATCAGGAAGTTTCGGAGGTATACATTGCATAGACAAACCATCTCAAATACTTCCATTTTATCCTCTACGCATGTTACTTGCATCCTCTATAAGATACAAAGATTTCTTATCATGCAAGTTCTTATCATTTTAACATCCGTTTTTAATATGGCACTCATCTTACCCATATATTGGGCCCTAGAGGCGCTAGTACTCATGTGAATACCCAGCACATTATTTATAAAGGGGAACAGGCCAAAAATGCCCCTCAACTACGAGAAATAAAGCAAATTTTCCCTTAATTTAATTTTGACTGAAAATGTCCTTGTCAGTTGTCACTAGTGGATTGGTTGAGATTTTCCCCTCAACAATGGGAAGTAGAAAAAATATGCCCTCCATTTGACTTTGGTCCCAAATATATCCTTACCATAAGTAGACTATCTCATATTAGCCTCTCAAAATTAACGGACTTCCAACTTCTCATATACCCATTCAAAACATATGTTTTAATTAAGATGGAACGGCACCTGGCAAGACAATAATCTTAACCCAAAATTATGTAAAAAACTTTAACCTGAAAAACTACACAAATCCAAGATGGTTAAAAGAGCTTAAATGCATCTAATTAGTCATCATACTCATTTCTTTTCCTTAATTGAAAACCGTTGATAAGGTAACATTAACATAGTACAAATTCTAGAAAACCAAATATTTCACTGAGAATATAAATATCTTCAAGATCCTACATGTTGAAATTCTAAAATCAGTGAGATAAAGTAAATGGAAAAATTGCAAATTGAAATTCTAAAATCAGTGAGATATAATTTAAAGTAAATGGACAAATTGCAGGGAGTTATTATGTACACTTGACGAGAAGTTCTGGTCTTGCTGAAGAAATTATGAATGTGTCATACCTAAGTGTCAATTTTATTTCTTTTGAGCTATATTTATATATATTAGCAATTGAGTAGACAAGGAATTATAAATCTGCACAAAGACAAAACTGAAGGAGTGCAGACTTATTAGTTATCTTTTAAGCAAAACAGAGTGTCTTCTGAATCTCTGCTTTTAATATGCTTTTGAAAAAGTTATACTACATGGTTCTTTTGGGTTCTTCCTCTCGAGATCTTAGAAATAGAAGTCAAATAATTGCCTTAGAATAAAAGGGTTGATTGAAAGAAAAAAAAAATTGTTGCTTTTGAGGGGTAAATATGAGTCAGTCCACTCATGATAAGGGTACATCTGGGACAAACGGAGGGAAAATTTGTTCTACTTCCCGCAGAAGTACGAACTGCTTACACTCAAACCCTCCTCAGACCCCACTTGTGTGGGTATATGCTGGGTATGCTGTTGTTGAATCTCTTGTGGTATTTTGGCTTTATTTCTATACCAACTGTATGCTTGTATTCTGGTGAGATTGGGACAACATTTTGAAGCTCTCTAATGCAAGTACTTCCTCTCTAAGATATTCTGTTGATCTTGTAATGGATTTTCTCATCCGCCCTCTCTTTTTCTCACCCAACACACCAAAGTTGTAAACTCCATGAAAAGCTCCACTGACATCCATTAAAAAGCTGCAAAACTATTACTTCGGAAATTGAGTTTTACGAAATTGTTATTTGTTTGGATTGAGTATTGCAAATGATCGGGTATATCCTTTTTTAAGGATGATAACACTTAGTTTATATATTTGATGACTGGGTATATCCCTTGGAGTTTATATGTCAATATTAAGGTGGTTTGGTGAAGATTAGAGTTGGTTTTGAATGGAATTTCAAATTGAAACTCGACGAGGAAGAAGAACAATAAGTTGTCCATATTTGTATATGTTCGGTGTACATTATTTGCATGTCCAATTTATGGATAGACATTCAGTGGGATAGCGTTAAAGTTTAAAAAATAGAACCCAGTAAAAGTAACAGAACAACGGAATTCGTGCATTAGCAACTAATAAATTGATCTACATTAGCTCACTACTTAGTTATATGTTTTGAGGTTCATTATTTTACCATAAAAGAAGGAAACTTCACCACTAAAAACAAAGTATCATATTACTGATGGTCGCAAAGAGCCAAAGATTACTAACAATCACTATTAGTATTGGTTGCAACTTATCACAAGACAACCAATTTTATACTACTAATAATATAAAATAAATGTGATTCCCAGAAACTAGTTAGCTAAAATCTTTCTGTAACAGCATACCCATCTGTCAACAACATACCTTTCTTTTTCACATCCTCAGTCACCCACAACACCAGCAAATTGCTCACAGCCAATAATAATCAAACATAGATACACCTATAAAACCATTCCAAACATCTAAAGATTTGATTTTTTTTTTCCATAAACAACCAATCAATCACCATATATGAGACAAAACATTTTGTCTTTAGCTTAACACAACCACAACTCCAGAAACCCTTTTAGTATATAATTCAAATAGCATTGACTTTTTTTTCCCATAAACAACCATATATGAGACAAAAGTTTTGTGTTTAGCTTAACACAACCACAACTCAAGAACCCATTTCAGTACATACATTCTAAATAAACCATACCTCCATCAAACTTAGAATTACTAAAACATCAACAACCAAAAGAGAAACATCAAGATTCAGTAAAACCCACCTTAGAATCAGTCATGTTGTGGTGCCGGAACTGATAGTTGATATGTAAATACAACAAAGTAATAAAGTAGACAACAACTTATGGTTTGAAAGGCTTTTTGTTGGTGTAGACATGAAAGAGGAAGGAATAACAAAGAGGGGCATTTAAGAACAGATGATGAAGAGGAGAAGCATCGAACAAATCCCACCAACAACAGGGATTGAAATTTGTAGAGCTTCTATTTATTTCGTCCCTCAGGGACTGTAGGTTTCTTTCGACAAAAATAGGGTCTAGTCTCTTTATATATGAAAACTCCACTTGGCCCTCAATATTTTTATTAAGAATTTATTTTATTAAAACTAATTTTACTAACCAATATATTTTGAAAATCTAAGTCTAGTTAGTAATATTTTATATAGTGAATAAAATTAAGTGTTTTCATGTTGAATTTGAAATAATTAATAAAAAATAATAATAATGCTTTCTCAGATTTTACAAACTATATTTTTAAAAAAGTAATTATTTGTGGAACACTATTAATCGAAGGAGAAGAAAAAAGACTTAGCAATAATTTAATATTTATTAAGGATCAAAATTTTAACACATGGAACTAAAAGCACATCTATGAGAATAAATATCAAAAGCTTTAGTTTGTCAAAATTCTAGAAGGCAACAAATCAAGTTTAACGACTCTTAAGGAAAGCTCTAAACTTATTTTCAGAAAAAAAAAATAGTAACCTACTCTTTTCAACTATCGAATCTGTTAGGTTGCAATCCCTCTCAATGAGCATCCGCTAATTCAAAAACTACAAAAAGATATGTTAAGAAAGATGAAAGATATACTTTCGTCAAAATCTTCTTAAGCTTATTTTATTTTTTCCAGTGTTATTAAACTCGGACCTGATCGACCAGTTTGGTCAGCTGAAAAAATGATTTTTGAGATTTTTGGTATAAAAAGTATTTTTTTTTCAATTTTATCTTTTTTTTTCTCCAATCGAGACTCACTCCTGCACTTTAATTGGTATTAGTGTAAAACCAAGCTCATATGTACAAATTATCTAACAAGTAAGAAAAAGAACATGTCAAATCGTGTTAAAATTAGAGATTTGTTTTGTGAAGGAAAAGTAAGATTCATAATTTAATGGAAAATATTTCTCTAATGTACATGCATCAAATTTCATGATGTTAAAATTTAAAGAGTCATCAAATTGAAGGATATTCATATGTCAACAACTAAATTGGATGATAAAAAAGCATATGATCAAACATCATCTAATTTAAATTATCTAGCATCTATAATGATGAATAAATGAGAATTATGCTGACAAACTGTAAGACTAGAAATCAATTGTACAATGCTACTAGTGATAAAGAATATGAAAAAATTTTAGTTGTTAGATATTGTTACGATTCAAATGATCGTGAGTGCACCCACGCTAACTCTCCATTGGGAGAATCATCTAACCCAAGCTTTAACTAATTTTACTTAGCTAAATTAAAACAGTTGCAAGCATAGTAATGAAAAATCAAATTTTAAATGATTAAGATACCAAAGAAAACTAATCTAACTATTATAGTTTTTAGAATTTGAAAGTCATCGTACATAAAACGCTAAACGATAAGTCTAAAAATAAATCTAACAACTAAATAAATAAATAAAAACTATCTGAAGAAAAAAGAATGAAAACAATGAAGATGTAACACTCTAAAAAATACCCTAGACCGTATTCAGACTAAACCCAAAAAATTGACAAAATTTCTTAATATTGAAAGTTCACTTTGTGGTCCACTGACCTCCAATCCAGTTGACGGACCATGGAGTCCTTCACCATTTACCTTGATGTCAATCAAGTTGACGATTGACAATGATGGTCCGTCATTCCCACTGTCAATTTGGTTATCCAGAATTTAGATATAAGTGGTCCTAACTCCTAAGGTTGATGGACCGTTGACTGAGTTGACAACATGTTTTTCGATCCATCAAATTGAGGCAAAACGCTATTTAAAACATAGGCAAATTCTATGGACCAAGTTGACGGCTCCCCGTCATTCAATTGACAGTTCTTCCATGAACCCTCTAGAATTTAATTTTTAATCCATTTTCACAAGGTTAATTTACTATTTTGCCCTACTCTTTTATGCCTAAACTTCAACATTCTAGGCTCTTTATAAAAAAGTATAAATACCAGTCTTCAGCTTTCCCTTTTATTTTCACTCAGACTTAGAAAGATCAAACGTTACTCTCTCAAGCTTCTCACAGACTAGGTTTCTTCTTAGGAGCTTCAAGAACATCAGTTCCACCATCAAATTCAGTCCAAAAACTCTTCAAGATTAGGTATATATGACTTCAACAAGGATTGTCTTCCACCTTTGTATCCAAAACCTTTGGAGTTTTCAGTCTTAAAGCATAAATTGTGAGTTAGGGTTTATCCAAGTTAGTTGATTCATGATTAAATTAGCCCTCCAACATGTTTTATGATATTTATTAATCATAATTTTCATGTCTTTATAAGTTTTAGTGAATTTTAAAAAAAAATCATAGTCATGTTCAAATTTTGAAATAAATCATGGTCCATTATTCAGATTTCCATGAACGGATGGCTCTACAAAGTTTTCAACTTTTTTTACAGTATTGGTAAAAAATTCCAATATTTTTATAGCATGCAAAACTTTAAGCTTAGCATAGAAATAATGTAGTTAAAGATGTCTACGATACCTGAATTACAGGTTCAAAAAGTATTTACAGGCTCATAGAGAAAACTAGTGTCAATTAGACAAACAGTTTACTCAGACAGTCAGTTTAGTTTTTGCATTATCATTTGGGTACTAAGATGGGTCCTACTGATCCTGCCATGAGCAGTTAATCTTTCAGTTTTTGGGATTAGTAGAAGCAAGAGGATTTAGGTTCCATCACACCCAAATTTCATAAACTACGTCCCATCGTAGGATATTTTAGTACTAAAAATATACTTAATGACATAGTGGATCCACTAGAAAATAATCAGGTCTAATAATTTTGGCAGGGTATAATATACCCACTAATTGGGAATTTACATGTTGGATTCCATGGTTGCTCATACGATATTGTCGGTTACAGAAACTCCCAATATGTTCATCTTATAGTCTGTCTCACAACTTTCATAACTAAATGTTTATTTGTTTTACTCAAATTAATGAGTATACTTGTACTTTGAGTTTCGTCTCTCTTTATTGCAGGCTTGAATAATTCGCTTTATTATATTTGAGCTCAATCGCAGACTCAGTCTAGTCACATGATTACCATAGTTATATGCATAATATCATATTTATATTTTCTATTTCAGTATCAGTTTATTATGTTTTATATTGCATTCTTACACAACATTACATTTCACGTATTGACGCATACTTCTTGAGTTGCATTGTATCATAATGCTGATCCGGCTAGACATCCACGCGCCTAGAATTAATAGTATTTCTACATTCACATAGTTGATTTAGTGAATCTTTATGATTCAATGGCCAAGATTCTTCAGACTTTTTATTACTTTTAGTTATTCATTTAATTTCAGTAATTTGTTCGAGCTAGCTAGGGACCTATCCTAATAGCTCACTTTTTCAGATATTAGTTGTCTTTCAGACATGGTCGCTAGTGATGTATCTAGACTTAGTACATTTTTAGTATTTTTCTTTTGACATATCTTATCCAATTAATTTACCAAATTATCTTCATATTATGCTTTGCTTTCGCACAATATGTGACATGATTAGAAAAGGCTCAATCCAAGGGTACATCTGAGCCATCAGGTGATTTTAGGTGCTATGTTACATCCAGGTGTAGACTCGGGGCATGAAAAATTGGTTTAGAGTCAGATTCAAGAATCCTAGGAATGTCAGAATCTGAAGTGCGTAACACTTATAACTAAGAGGTAATCGAACGTTTAGGAAAAAAAATTCCTTCTTTCATGTCTTATTTTGTCCCATGGAATTTAACTCCAAGAATCTCTATTAACTCATGCTTTGTATATTTTCAGAACATGCCTCCACGAAAAGCTCCAGTTCACAGGGCACCTTCCCATCAGGCCCATAATCATGATTAGAATCAAGATCCACCAGCTTCATCCCCTGAACCTCAGCCAGACAATATTACCACTCCTGAGTTCAGGAATTCCATACAATTATTGGTACAGACTGTCACATCTCAAGATCAGCAACATGTAGCAGCTCCTACAGTCCAACCATCTTTGCTAAATATTGGTGTTGTTAAAGTTTGAGAATTTCTCCATATGAACCCTCTGGAATTCCATGGATCAAAGTTAGGGAAGGATTCAGATAAATTCATAGAGGAGATTCGCCGGGTTTGTAATGTGATGAAAGTGGGTGACATTGACAGAGTAGACCTTGTATCCTATTAGCTAAAGGATGTAGCTAGTCTTTGGACATGCTAGTGAAAAAAAGAATAGAGTAGTGGGTGATGCCCCTACGGTCTGAGAAAAGTTTAAGGAGTCCTTATTAGGCCGGTTCTTTTCGATGAAAAAGAGGGAGGCTAAGACCAGGGAGTTTTTTTTTAACTTGGAGCACGGCTCTATGTCCGTTACAGAGTACAACATACTTTTACTCACTTGTCTTGGTATGTACCGGGTGACATGCGTACTCGGATAAATATGTTTGTTTCTAGGTTCTCCACACACTTACTGAAGGAAGGGAGTGCAGCTACACTGATCAATGACATGGATATTAGCCAACTAATGATGCACTTGCAGCAGATAGAGAGTAACATGTCCAAAATAAGAAGACCTTCAGGAGTAAGAAGATCAAGACTGTCCAGACTGAGTTTATCCAAGGTAGATCAGGTAGAGGCATAGACCACCACAGCGGCATCATTAACAACAGAGTTTTAGGGGACCATCCCCAACTTCAGCTAGTGCCATCCCAAAACTTCAGGTCTTAGTAGAATCAGCAGGTCAGGACATCAAAGTCAGTTTTTCAGGGCCGTGTTACAGGAGGGCATACTTACCCTGCCTGAAACAAGTGAGGTAAAAACCCTTCATAATGTTTGTATGACCAGAGGGGTTGCTTTTGGTATGGTCAGATTGGTCACTAACTTGTAGATTTCCCCTCATCCAGATAGGGCATCGCTGGTAACAAGACTCAGGTTACCTCTTCTGCAGTATCGGCAGCCTATACAGCTCAACAGAACATATCATTTGGCACCAATGGAGCCCAACGCCAAGAGTTTTATGTATTGGGATCCAGATAAGAGTAGTACATGCTTTATTAGTCCTTAGAGATACCCTATCTTTAGTGTCTCCTTTTATAAACAGTCAGTCTTGAATCAATCCTGAGAGTTTTTCTGAACCTTTTTCTGTCTCCGTGCCTATTTGTGACTCTATATTAACTAAAGAATTCTATGAAGTTGTCCAGTATAGTACCCTAAAAGTTTATTTTAACTGACCAATTAGAGATTGATATTGTCACACCTCGAGCTCACCCCCTAGGCGGGACTGGTATTCTTAACCACTAAGTTGTTGTAGCAGCCTCAGAAGAACTACTTGGATCATGAATAGCTCTACTCACATCACTCAACTAAAGCAATAACAATAACATCATAAGTATAATGGGATCCTCAAAATAATCAACAAATAGTCTCAATAAAAGAATAGGTAACTCAAGTCTCAAATCATACATCTAATTTTGAAAGTCTCCACTCGCTAAATAATGGATTGCTAGCACAAAGGTTTACTAGCTAGTCTTTAATAAATGAAATAATAAATAATAAAGTTAAAGTCCAAACAAGGATATTGGTACACAAAGATATTTTCATCATGTCCTTTTCTCTAACCAGCTGAACTACCTCATCCTAAGAATTTGCAAGAATTTCTAGATAAACAAAATAAATGACTTCATAATTTGCCCTCGAATCTTATGAGGACTCACTAGTCTTCTAATCTTCTAAGAATACAAGTAGTGTCAACCTCGAACGTCCGGATGGTTGGATATCTGCATAGGATTTAACACATTCAGCAAGAGTAGAATCAGTACACAAAATATGCACCGAGTGTGTGAGCAGGTATAAAACAGGCTATACAATATAATAATAAGTACTATGCAATGCATGAACAGTAAATCTTAACTTCAACTCTAACTCAACTAAGAAGATTAGCAGTTTATAGTGAAAACAATTAAAAAGCTCATATCTCAAGTAAACTCAGCTAAAACCACTTAACTCATCAGATTTTAACAAAAGATAAAGACTTAGTTAAAAACAAGCTTTCACTTTCTTCCTTTCAAAACTGTCACTTTTTACCTCTGTTCAGACTGTCAACTTTACTACTCTATGGGAATTTCTGTAACCCACATACCTCAGGCATAAAGTGAGAGGGTTATATATAACCTTATTTAGAAGGCCCCTCATACCTTGCCAAAGGGTATGAGCAGTACAACTACTCCAGTAGATCCAACTAGTCTACTAGGTACAACTGAGTGGTACAAAAATTGATAGACATATCATCCCTACGTTTGGCTATACAGGTTTGGGTATTGGGACCTTTACTTGCCCACCCTCGGTATTAATACTCCTCCCACAGATATTATTAATTTTTTTCACTCTCAACTGTTCTCTTTTAACTATTTCATGACTAATGGATTTTCCATTCCAAAAAACCATTTATCAAGCTATCACATCTATGAATTATCACTGATTGGGTAAACTTAGTCAATTATAACTCTTCGTTAACATTTTACTGCTCATTTTATCAATTTAAGCATAAATATTAATACTTTACTTCAACTGGGCCTAATTAGCTAAAATACAATTCAATTTAATCC
>JBDJHY010000001.1:11446569-11457759 GCA_039654485.1 Withania somnifera | reverse complement strand
TTGTCCTGCTTCCTTTTAGTCGACTAGTATGTCATTTTGGTCGACTTGTGCATTTTTCAGTATCCTACTGGAACTTGAATTAGTCAAATTGGTCGACTAGTTTAGCCCAAAACTAGTCGACTACTTTCTTGAATTGGTCAACTACTTTCCTTCTGTTTCTTTGTAAACTCTGCACTTTGGTTACTCGGAATGCTACAAAGTGATTCAGTTCAGTCCAGTTTGTTTCTTTGACTTACGAATATGTGTACAAACATATTCTTTGATTTGTGGGAGTTCCATTAACATCGAATCTTGAATTAATGGTTTGGTCATTAATCAAAACACGAAGGGACGATTCTCGTGAACCAACCTTGGTCCAACAGTTAGCTCATAGTTAGCTTGTGGACTTTACTGTTGTTTCAGGTTTAATTTGTAAAGTTGAGTAGTTTAGTTGAATTAAACTTAAAGGTGATTACAAGTTAGGAAAATGTGAAGTTGATTTTAGGTTGAAGTTGAACTTACTTATTAGCCAAAAATATACAATTCATACTTAGTGAAAAGTAAGTAAGCTCATAGTTTTCTTGTAAACTTTAATGTTGTTTTAGGTTGAACTTGTGAAGTTGAGTAGTTTAGATTCGTAAACTTGAAGGTGATTACAAGTTAGGAAAATGTGAAGTTGATTTTAGGGTTAGCTGAGTACTTAATCAAATGTAATTTAGCTCATATGTAGTAGTTACAATAAAATAGTTATTATTAGTCCTCTAAAATTGATGAGTGTGTTTATACAACGATAACACAAAGACTGAGTGTGATGATGACTTTGTTGATAGTACCCCGAAGGAATTATTTGTTTTAGAACATTGTTCATTAGGTATTTTGTACCTTTGGTACTTTTCGTACATAATGTATATTTTTTTTTGATTGATTTATTAAGCTATATACATTTTTTTGATTGGTTTATTAAGTCTTTGTTAAGTATTTACTAGGTTTTTATTAATATATTATTTGATTTAGTATTGCAATGAGAATTGTGTTTGTGGTTCGAAATGAGAATGGTTTGTGCACTGGTCGATGCAGATCTACTAGGGCAAAAAATGCATAAAAGTGAAGGACAATGTCGATTTGTCCATCGCCTGGCCACGTAGTTCGTAACTTTTCAAAAAGTGATGATTATTTTTATGAATTTTTAAAAAGCGATGATTATTTTACGACGCAAGCTACTGCGCCGTTTTTTACCAAAAGAGTAACGTCGTCGATCGCTTTTTGCATTCTTTTTTGAAATTTTTTTAGTAGTGAACTTTATGTCATGCTCATTAATTTGTAACAAAAACATGATTTACGATTAGTATTCATATTTTTCCAGTTTAACGATGTCCTAGTCAGTATTACAAGTGATGGTCAGTTTTTCATAAAGTTTAATTGATTTTACAAAGTTTTAAGTTTGTCTTAGTGCTGGTCAAAAAACTATTTGATGTTTTGGCTTCATAAAGATTTAAGCATAGTTCAAAGTCAGTGATTTTAAGAGATGTTTCAATTACCTGAATTATAGGTCTAGAAAAAATGAATATGATTATGAAGGAACGGGAACAGTGTCAATTAGACAATCATTTCGCCTAAAGAGGCTAAGACAATTTTTTTTCCAGAGAGGCTAAGACTGATTTTACTTAGTCGGTTGGTAATCTAAAATATGTCCCGCTCGTCAAGATGAAAAGCAGTCAGTAGTTTCAGTTTTAGGAATAGTATTAGCACAGAGAGAATTCAGATTTGAGAATACTTATCCCATAAACTATGTTGCCTTCCTTTGTATGTTACTTCTCAAAGAAGCATATTATGAAGCACTTAGTGTATTCATTAGGAAAAATCAATCAGTGCCCTATACCCTGGCAAGGTATAGGGATCCCCACCAGAAGAGGAAAAATATATTGAACTCCATAGCTACTCGCACGGAATATATCGGCTATAGAAACTCCCATATTGTTCAACGCTAGTACTGAAAGAGGTTTTAACTAACTATTTATTTACCTTGTTAAAACTAATGAGTTTTGAGATATTTACATAAATTTTTCTTATACTCTTGAACGTTGAAGTTTCATTCATAACTGTCAGTCTAGTATATTATTGCTTATTGATGTAGTAGCTGAAAGTCAGACCTGTTCATGTATTGCATTAGAATGTCACAACTTAGCTTCAGTCTCAAATCAGTTAGATACGTTGTTTCAGTCAATTAGCTTTACAACTTGTATAACTAAATAAAAATCAGTTCTACTCTATTAATGAGTTCATTCTTTATGATGAGTTTTAAATTCTTTCTTGATATTTTAAATACTTCCATCTATATGCATAATTGTGTCAGCAAGTTGTAGTTCAACATCAGACTTAGTTCAGTCACTTGTACAACTTTAGAATCATGTCTTAGTTCAACTTTGTATCAGCATCGTATTGTTTAGTTCAATTTTATGTCAGTATAGCATTGTTCAGTCAACATCAGTTTATTATATGCATGCATTTGCATTCCTACATGTGCAATATATTCAAATGTGCTAACACATATTTTTGCCTAAACACACCCGGTAGATTTAAAAGTGCCCTTCCAACTCATGAATTAATACACTCAGGAGGCATCACTTAGATGGTGATGAGTCCTCATATTTCGAGGACAAGTTTTTATTTCTGATTATCCCTTTCTTTGTATTTTCATTGCAGTTGTTCAAAGTTAGCTAGGGATCTATCTCAGCGGCTCTGCAGTTGTAAATAGAGGCTTCATAGATAGTTAATGATCGAAAATCGAATCTTAAAGTGACTTCGAAACAGGTTCGAGAGCTTCCATCGAAAACCTTTCCTATCTAGTGTCAGCTGATCCTTCAACGTCTGCACCAACTAAATCGGAAGTTACATTCGAAAGAAGAGAGTAGGCTCCAGGAGGATCAAAAGACTGATTCTCGGTCCCCTAAAGTTAGAAAGCTATTGAACTGCTAGCCAACAGTTGTAGTAATTTTTCAGCATATTTCATTATTTATCGTGAGAGTTGTAGTACCTCTTTACTTATATTGAAAGAGTTCAACCATGTATGCACTTCTGCAGTATTTCTTGTATGTGTTTCATGACAAATGCCAAGCCAAGCGGTTCGCTCGGGCCACTCGTAGTTTCGGGTGCCTGTTCAGGGCATACGACACAAATGGAGTGAGAAGTAGTGCCTCCATTGAAAATAAAAGCATAGCTTCCATATTTCAAAGTGGAACCTAAAAAGATTAATGAAACTCGTAAAGATAACCATCGGGTTAAAGCTATGCATGAAGAAGAAGATCAACTTAAAAAGAATCAGGCGTGGAAGCCAGTCTTTAAACCTGAAAAGAGCTTCATTATCGTTACTAAATGAGTATACAGGAACAAACTGAGCTGAATGAAGCTGGAAAAGTAACTTCAAAAAAAAGTTCAACTGGTAGCTTAAAGTTACTCACAGTAGGAAGGAGTCTGACGACAATGAAATATTTTCTCTTGTAGCTTGATTAAAATTTACTAGTATCTTATTTGCATATGCATAATAGAAGTGCATTCTTAAGGAGAAATAGATAAACAAGTATTGAAAAGAAGTACTGATCAATTCCCTGAAGGAAAGAAAAGAAGTGTCAGCAAGGCAAACTAGAAGAAAGAAAACTCAACATTCATTAAAGGCAAAAGTTTTAGCGCATCAATGTAGTCAAATTGAAATCACATCTATAGAAACAAGGAGCAAGAACTCTATTCAATGACTCTAAACTTATTCTCGAAGAGATCAATCTAATTCCTCTTTTCAAGGATCTAATTACTCGAGTTGTCATCAAGGAGTTAATGGATAGTTCAAAGACTACTTAAAGTCATTGGAAAAAAGATGGAAGACAAACATCCTTTTGTCTAAACCTTCTCAAGCTCCTTTATGCTAATGTTTTAGCATTGTAATTTCATTATAGATTTACTATGTATTCAAAAAAAAAAAAAAGAAGAGAAGAAGCAGTTCACGTTTTTACCTTTGAAAAGGTTTATTGAAGTCCATCAAAGGTATAAGGATTGCATTGCTGAAAATTGAGCCCATCAACTCAATAATACAACTGTTTTGCTTCCATAATTACTTTTGGATTTTACAGCTAGCTAAACCTAGATGATGGAAGTGTATCCTATCAAAGTTTTTGACATAACTCACCTACAGAATACATGTACATTACAACGACAACATATATGCCTCTACACTGCCAAGCACTGTGCAAGATCGTGAAAGTAGCCCAACGATGCAATGGATCCAATGGCACTCTTCCTCGTTATTGATGCAATGAATACGTAATTTGGATATCATACAAAGATACATCAAGAAAAAGATGCAAGTTATAGACATCCTTGGTCCTCCATACCATTGGCGATCGTTAGGAAAGCAGAGATCACTGCTCCATGGACCAATGCCCTGTAAATATCAGGAGAGGACAACAACCTATTGAATGGAGCTCATTTGAATAAGAAAATATCCACTCAGACAACACCTATCATGGGAACAATTTCCTTAAATTCGATTAATATGATTACTGTATACATCTATTCACTAAATCTGCAAGAATGTGTATAACTGTCCACACAAATCTTTTGTGGTGTTAGTTTTAGCAACTTACTCTGGACTTTCCTTTTGATAACCAAAATCAGTTGCTGCTTTAAGGGCTCTCTGGTAAGTCTGTTTCATAGCCTCCTGCAGAAAGCAAGAGATCCAACTTCACTGTAACTAGATATAACATTTTCATCAAAATGGAAAATAGACAAAGAAGCACCTGCACGAAAAATCATGCTGCTAGCCTCATACTATATAGAAACTCATCTTGAAACAATTAGTATTGGCCACAGAATATCTAAGGTCAACAAGCATGATAAAATACTACATGAAGATGAATAACACAGGGATATTCTTACAAAATTGACTCCAGCAATCATTAATTTTCTTGGCTAGAGCACAAGTAGGAAAAGCATAACAATGTTATTTGATTGGCACTTGCTCCGACTACATATATTTAATTATCACTTACAACCTGAGAAGTTTATCACATTGAATCCTCTAACCATTGCACTCTCCCCAAATAATCAAAAGGAAAAGGAAAAACTCCAGTTCTGCATCAAGATTCAAGTGTTAACCTGTAATTTAGACTCAAAATCCTCTGGAGACCAGTTCAAATTGCACTCTTTCAGTTCAAGTTCCCCTGCAACAACCTGCAATGGATAGTCAGAACTTCTATCGATCTAAGAAATTGACACAATCAAGTTGCAGCAAAGTCGCTCCACAACAGAAGAAACCTAGTCATACATATTGTGAGGTGCTTCGTGCTTCTTGCACTTTCTTGCTAAACTTCTGTCTAATACAAGCTTCATAAAACTACTACTTCGAAAGCTCTATCTAGTAAAGTAGATGTTTAAAATAAGACACCAATACAAGAAACGTTAATCAAGTAAAAAGAAGAAGATTGAAAAATTTGGAAATGAATCTTTTGTCAAGTATTAATAGGACATCAAAAATGAGATACACCCTAGCGGAAACCAGTGAATTGGAGGACAGACTCCAAAGTTTTTCCTTCTTAAACATAAAACTGGGATCGGATGAAGAGAACGTGCCTTCCTTCTCCCATTTTCATCAGGAGTTCACAGGAATGAACCTTTTTCTTTACTGAAACTAAGATGTTTCATCCTTGGCCTTCTGAATTCAACCCATCAACAAGGTTGATATTAGAGTTTGAAATTACCTACTTTAGCATTACATCTTGCTAACATTGGCAGATCCAATGCCAGAATTAGAGCCACGCGGAAGCATAAGTTTACTTTGAACTAAAGCAAAAGATTGTAAAATGCCATAATGCTAAATCTTCAAATCGTTACATAAATAATGAAAATGACTTCTGAAGCAAATTCAGGCATGCTATTTTTCGACAAATGGGATACATATCATGAACAAGAGTAATAGAGAACAGAAGATCCTACCCCTCCTACGCCAGCAGCCATAGAAGGAGCAACTAGAACATTAGCCTTTCTCAAAATGTCAACTGCTTCAGCGGTACATGGCATATTAGAGCCTAAAAATAAATGGCAATACAGTTAAAAGTGGTAAAATAAAACACACCAATTACAGCACTAATTATACAGGTAGGATCGTGGCCAATAATCACAAACAGGTAAGAATGATAACAGGATGTTGACCAATACCTTCTACAAGTATACGGCAACCAGAGTTAACCAAGTTAATGGCGTCAGATTGATTAATTTCATTCTGTGAGGCACAGGGGAATGCAACATCACACCTTTCACTCCAAGGCTTAGCTTCATCATAGTACTTTGAGCGAGCATAAGTCTTTGAGTAGTCTCTGCAAAAATTACTTATAAGTGCCACTTGTTCAAAACTTAAAAGGTATTTCTCTGCACAGAAGAAAAAAAAACCTTAAGCTTCTCTGCTGAGCTTTGATGTCTCTCAGGAAAGATATCTTCAAGAAATCAAATCCATCATCATCCACAAGATAACCCTTTGCATCTGTAAAATCGAAATTTACATACTTAATATAAGTATCTTATTGCATCTGTACTATATACGTGGCACAATGATCTCTCATTCTTTTCTTCTAGAGGAGAACCTATTACAAGCATAGACCGATTGCTTTGTAATCCCTAAATGGTAAGCTCTAAGCCAAGCAAAAATATTCAGCTGAATAAGGTAGGTTGCAGACTGTATCAATTGATATTGGAATACAGATGTTTGATAGAAATACCTGTCAGTCAGGGATCTAACCTTAAAGCACTAGGTTCACGTGAACCCAGTAGCTCTTGCCCAAACATTATATTTGTATTAAGAAATTCGCTAAATACCTATAAATATTTAATTGTGAGCTCAGTTGTTATTGTCTATTAATTTGGCGTTGTAGGAAGCCATAAACTTCACATACTGGATCCGCCTCTTCGCTTAGTAGTCAGTGCAAGATGAAAATATTTCAAAAGAATCAGAAAGTGTACCAGATACGGTGATGGGAACGGCCCCATAAGCAATAAGCTTCTCTAGGACATGCATTGCAATCTTTCCAGAACCGCTAACTGCACACCTGAACATAAAGACAAGGGTAAACCAGAGGAATTTATTACAAGGACACACATTCCTCGAAGAAAGAAGGGACAAAGACAAAGAGAACAATGTCCATTTTTAGTCTACAGTAGGGTGTTCCTTCCATCATCATATTTAAAATCTCTCTTTGATCGCTTCATCTCAAAATGAAGTGGCCAAAATGAGTTTATATTGGCTAAATTGAAATTGTACCAGTAACTCTGCTCTCAATTATTGATTTCTTCCTACTCAATCTTCACAACCCTTGGCCTCGGCTCAGTAAAACACAGAAACCCGAGAATTAATAGTCAACTTCATCACCGAAATCACAGACGGAAAAACTAGAGTCAGGATAATGACTAATAACGCAGTCACCGGATGCCATATCATCTGTAGCTATGAAGCTCAAAATAAATATCTACCAATGATAATCATGAGAGGAAAGAAACACTTAGGCAATATGATGGGAGTAAAATTGCTTATGGACATTACAGTACTTTAATGCCAACGTGCAATAGAAACAGCCTTACAAAGTACTTCTCATACATCAGCAAACATCAAGAGCATACAGCTTTTCCTGTTCTACTTTGGTACCTGCCTAGGCAAATAGTTTTGAAGCCCATAGAGTATATATGTCTTGGAGGAGCCAGGTTATGATGATCTAATAAAGTGCTGTTGCCTATGGTGTTTATATTTAAAACTATTAGTAAGGGAGTTAAGATGAAAATTTCTCAGAATATGCTCAATATTTGACAAAATGCTGGCTCTTGATATCCATTGAAGTAGACTTCTATGTATTCCGGGCTTTGATGAATGTTCAAGTCATTGTGAAACCATCTAGCTTTCAGACTGGAAGATCCATACACGAACTCAAGCTGAAGGCTGTAAAATATGACAAATTGAGTGGGCAGTAAAATATCTACATGCTACCCAATCATGTCTTCTGGAAAAGATCTCCGTGAGTTTCTAGCAGGCATCTCATTTTCAGCTGCACCCATAATGTAGGTATGCTTATAATAACAAACAGATCCACTGATATTGCCATTCATGAAGATCAGTAAAATAAGCCCCAAATATTAAGCTTTTCTTCTCTTATACTTCTGATTTCACACACAAAGAAATCTATCATTTGGATGGGATTGTACCTTAATCCTTTTAGTTCTTTGTTCATGTCTGCAAGTATAAGTTGTGCAAAGAAAACCTGAAAATTGCAAGTCAAATTAGTCCGCTGGAACGAGACAAGTATTTAACAATGTTAAAAAACAAGGAAGAGAAAGAAAGAGACTTCACCAATCCGTAGCCAGTAGCCTCAGTTCGAAGACTGGAGCCTGACCAATTTACTCTAGGTCCTGTAAAACTTCCCTGCATAATACGAAATGTGCATTATTTTTCAATAATTCGTACAATTGAAAAGGAAAGAGGAAGAAAGGGAAAGGAGAATGTTTATATTCATTTGGATGATATACAGCATTCAGTCAAAGGAAAAAGGTCTACAATAAATTTCTCATCCAAAGCCACCAAATCTGGCAGTTCACGCATGATGAAACATTTATTGAGCAAACGTGAGTGTATAATAAATATAGCACCAAGAACATGCTGTCTGAAGTACTTACAAAGTATTCCTTACTTTCTTAAAGTGATTCTATAAGTTCTTCCACTACTTCAGCATCATTAACATAACTTTGTTTACACCAAAAATAAAACAAACGTAAACAGCTTATTTTGGTATCCTCAATGAACTCATGATGAAATGTTGATTATCTAGTTTTAAAATCTCAGAAACATAAAGTGTTTCAGGACTTCGCTGGAATTGAAATATCTGCGAGATCGGGGTCACAATTTGTATCGGTTAAACAAACATAAAGAAATAAAGAAGCCATTGCAAATGCTACGCTTCAGCTACATGATTGCCACAGCTGTTAGCAGGTGGTACCATGACCGTATAGTCATTTAGAGACGTATATAGAAACAAACAAACAAGAAAATGAAAAGGTAACACTAGTCATATGGAAATGCTTTATCTAGAAGACTTAGAACCCCTAAAGGAAAGGGCTACAACCGCTGCATAAATTGTTACCCATATCTTGACTTATTACAAGGACAACCAAACAACTTCCTTATACATACTTGCAAACCAATGCTTACTATGAGCATTTTATGTGACGGATTGTTACATCAAGGATAACAAGCTAGATCTACCAGTTTATTTTGATAATACAGTGCCACATCATTTTTTTCAAATTTCTTATTAGATGTCCATTATCGTTGGAGGTGAGTCAATCATTTTGAGACATATCTAAATAGAAAAGTGAATGACAAGAATCGAGAACCAGAGTAATAATTCATTTTCCAAGTGCAAATAAAGCACTAAAACCATAAGATAGGAAAACTTTATTATTAACTTTCGATAACTCACCCAAAATGTCGAAGCAGCTCAAAAAGGATACCACCAGAACCAAGTGCCTGGTGGACCCACGAGGGAAATGCATGCACATTAGAATTGTCCATTGACATACTGATAAGATGTTCCTCATCAGAATTACCACAAAGCAAATAATAATTAGTGGTTTTTCGTTGAGAAGTATTGGAGTCTTGTCCATGAACTGTTATTCCTTCAACCCAATGAGATCATAAGAGAATAGAAGACTTCGTAATCCAGTTAAGAGAGAGTTCTTTAAACCCCCTGCTTGGAGGCATTTCCAGGTAATGTCTCTCCTTTTTTTTTTTTGGGGAGAATGGTAACTGTTATACTAATATCAACACGTATACAGTTACAATTTGGGATCACATCTACTTAGATAGTTATAAACTGTCTGGAACATAAAAAAAAATCAGTTTGTATTAACCATTCCTTTTGCACCAAAAACAAAAGAGGGCTACACAATTCATTGCGAACTGCTGAATGTTGTATTGCTTGTCCTCAAAACATCTCTGATTCCTTTTGCCGAAACAGACCACCAAATACATATTGGGACAATCTTCTGAGTCCGTCTCTCTTCCTTGTTAGCTGCATTGGTATCACTATTCCAGCATTTTAGCATATCCTTTATGCTTCCTGGCATCACCCACATAATTTTCCCCAAATTGATAAAAATTTCCATAGTTGATCTGTCCATTTACAATGTAAAAGAAGATGGCTAATTGTCTCTGTCTCTTCACCACAAACGTAGCATCTGGAGCATAGTTGAGTCCTCTCTTGATCAAATTTTCATGATTCAGAATTGTTTCTTTGGCCAAGAGCCAAAAAAAGTAGGCTAACTTATATGGGATTTTAACTTTCCAAATCAACTTCCATGGACAACAACCCACCTGATTGTTAGATGATTTGAGGTCCCTGTAAGCAGAATTGACAGAGAAATTTCCTTGACTATCAGCCTGCCAAATCAACAGGTCCTTCGTTTTTGAACTGGGAGAGTTTTGTAGAATTCAGCTATCCTTTCCCGCTCCCAATCATTCATAAATCTTCTAACACTAAGAACCCATCCTAGTCCTGTCTGTATGTCAGCCACTGATGCTTGTTGCTACTAGCATTAAGTTGTACAGTTCTGGAAAGAGTTGCTTCAATGTAGCGTGACCAATCCAGTTGACATTCCAAAAGGATACTTTCATACCATTCCCAACTTTGAAACCTACTCTTGACTGAACAATGGCCACAGGTTTCTGATAGATCTCCAGATTCTACATTCATATGGAGTGATCACTTTCTTTGTTGCCCAGTTGCCCTCTTCCCCATATCTTACCTTGATGACTACTTTCCATAGCTGGCTATCTTCTGTATCCACAACCACTTTACTACCAATTTTTTTATTGTACTTTGTTGTGTATTCTCATGTTTCTTACTCTCATACCTCCTATCTTGCTATCTGTCATATATTTCCATTTAACTCAACGGGTTATCTTCTTGTCCCCATTACCTTGCCAGAAGAAATTCCCCCTTACAGCATCAATTTTTTTTATCACATTGACAGGAATGGAAATATAGACATCATATATGTAGGTAGAGTATCAAGCACACTGTAAATCAAAGTCAATCTTCCCCCATAGACATGTATTGACTCGTCCAATTTGACAGTCTTCTCTCACACTTTTCTGGCACATCATTTCACACCCCTTTTGATTTACTT
>JBDJHY010000001.1:11372893-11383582 GCA_039654485.1 Withania somnifera | reverse complement strand
AAATCGAATCGATAAAATCGTAAACACTATTAAGAATCGAACGAGTCCAAGACTTAGATAATCGAAATAATCGAAATCGAATCGGAATCGCAAATAATCGGTTCGAAATCGATAACATCCAGCCCTACCAAATATATTGAAGTGGATAAAATTTGTTTATATAGTGATTCACTTTTTATATAATAAAAGAAATCTCTTAAAAAAATATTTATAAAGGGTTAAAAGATAACAATTACTATACTTTTGTGATGAACAATTTTTTTAAAATTAATTTTTACTTAACCTGCTCATATTTACATGATTATTTGATTTACAAAATATGAACGTGGAAGTTACAATTTCAAGTAGTTAAAGAAAGAAACAAACAATTTTTTTTTTTAAAAGAACAAAGAAACAAGGAAAAGGAATACTATACTGCTAGAAAATACTATTAAAGTGGGAAAAATGGAAAGGAAAATGTCTCAGAAAATGTCTTAGAAAACAAAATACAACTACTAATATATCTTAGTTAAAGACATTATTATTTATAAAAGTAATAAATGCAATATACTTATATTTCAGAAAAAGGAGTTCATTGATTAAAAATGTTAATTACATAACAAAACTTTCCATTTATACAACTTGGATATATAGTGCTTCAAGTACAGAAGTTGCACTCATACAAAATATTGAAAGTTTAAATTTATAGAACTAATTTTTATATACAAATATAGATTATTTAGTTGGTTTTTTTCATCTCAAGATTTATTCAACAAGGTCATATTGTGAATTACTATTATTTCTTATATCAAAATTTTTACTGAGGTTTATTAACTACTATAAAGAAATGACCTAAGTGACTCCTGCTATGCGTGTATCATGTATGACAGCACAACTTCCAAATGTTTATAACTAACTAATCTCACTCTAAAATTTGTTCTACACTTTCAGCACACCTAGTAAAAATTGTCACTAATCGAGAAAGTCTTTTAAGACTCAAGAATTTACAGATATTTAGTTAATCCTATCTAAACTTAGGTGGAGATATGAAATCACTATTTGAGGATAACTTAATCCTAGTGACACATCTCAGTCATTATGTACCGTTATCTTCACTAGATCAATACTACATTACTTTGCTAGGCTTTGAGGAAATAATATTTAAAAGAATAAGAGGAGAAAATAGAAAGAATAATAAGAAAGAAGAATCACAGTTTCACAGTCACTACTCTCCAACGAGTCAAGTAGCTTTCCGTTTCTCTATTGCTATCTTTTTCTTTATACGCAATATTTTAAAAAGCAAAGAAGAAAATCTACCTTGGCAACAAATACAAACACGATAAAAAAGAAGTTAAACAGTGGGCCACTTAAACAACAACATTAAAAAAGTTTGATCTCAAAATACCACTTAAATAACTACTGCTAGAGAGTCAAATATGTCTGAAAGAAAGAGCCTAATGTCGGGTCGAACAACGTACCCTTTCTTCTTTCAATACCAATTGGATCCCTTTCTTTCCATTCCTCTCCTGTTCGACATAAACCATGTCGTGATCAGTATAGGCATTTTTCGATTTCTTACTTGGGCTCATCAGATGTTTACAGTGGGTTTAGACATAGACGTTGATAAGCAGCGAAAAAGATTTTTGGGTAGACGTTCTTCCATGCCAAGCCAGCACAATGGGATTCCCCTTCCTCGCAGCTCTTAGTTGCGTTTGCCAGCCCCACAGCTTAATTCACAGAGGCAGAGAGTTTCACTTCCACTAAATAAATTAGTAAAGGGCACATGCATTTTAGTACTCTTGTATGTGACTCCTCTAAAATATAAGAACTGATACATTAAATGATAATCTGGTAAAAGCCGTAACTTAACCATTGTAGCAATTTCATTTGAAACACAAAAAAAGCAGATAAGAGATAAAAGAAACTCAATTATATGGTCATGTACATATTTAAAGAGAATAGAGCATAAGGAATAAATGTAAAACTTAACACACATGTTATCGAGCAATTGAACTGGGAACTCGTGTATTTATCATCTACAACAACTTCATCTCTGTCATAGTTCACTCCCATTAACTTCAAAATCCTACTTTATCCACTGAAAATGCTGCACCTAAAAGATGATCAAATTCACATACTAACTTACTCAACCAAAAACAGCACCACATCACACAAAATAGTGAGTAAACAAGAGTAACGCGAACTATAGCCATACCAGATACGAGGATGCCCAGAAAATTGTTATAAAAATCCTACAAGCAGACAAATGAGAACGCAAAGATCACAAAAGTACATAATTTGAAAACTAATAAAGAATTAGTTACATGATTAATAGAGGCACAATGAAGATGATCTTCAATGACATAGCTCCGAACGAATTTGTTGAAGGTCAAAAAAACCCTCTTTTCTGAAGCTTAATGTTGTGTTAAGTATGTGTTTTTCCTTTTCTATGTATGAACAAAGTTAATGAATGAGTTTCCAGTTTTCTTCAAACATATCAGAAGAAAAAGAAATATGGTTGTTTCCTTTATTTTCTATATGTGATCTTTTATTTTTATTTGAAACAACCTGAGCGTAAAGAGAGAGGAGAAGGGAGTTATTATGAATGTATCCTTTTTGGCTCAAATCTACATTCTTCTCCTCCAACAAAGTTGCAGAAACTCTATTTCAGCAAGACCCAAAAGGATTCGGCAATGAAACACCAATACTTAACTGACCTAACAAACAATTTTTCTACAACATCAGATTTCAGACTTCAATGAAACAACAATATTTGACTGACATGGCAAACAGCTGTTCACCAAATCAGATTTCAGACTTCAACACAAAAAAGTCATATATAAAATCCCAACCGAATAACAGAATTTTCGAGGAAAAGAAGCATAAACTGTTATATGGAGCACGGAAGCAAGATTTAAGAGAAATAAATACCAAAAGTGAAAAGACTAATCAATTGACAAAGCCTCTACATTGGTTGCAAAGGACCTCGTTTGAAGATTTGGCTTCATCAAAAATTTTCAAATCGAAAGCATTCTCCAAGTGGCTAATCAAAATTCCTTAAATTATCCTTTTCATATCCCCCCTCACCCTCACCCCTACCCCGCCACCCCCCAAACCAAAAAAAAAAAAGATGAAATATAATTCCAAAGAAAGAACAAATGCATCATTGAATTGATAAAGCGACACAAGTGCAACAATAGAGGGAAAATAGTCTCAACGGGCTCACATTTTAATATGACATACACTAAGGTAAATTATATCTATGGAATTCAGTCTTCCTACCCATTCATGCAAACTTACAACTTTCCAAACACCAAGTACAACGTAACTAATCCCATGAAATTCAAGAAAGACTGGCAATTTCTGCTCCGCAATTGCCACTCTAGCATATTTAGGTGCCTGGTTTTTTCATCCTTAAAGGCTCACAGTCATTCTTTCAAGCTAACCAACCAAACAGAAATAGCAGGAAGATCTAAGAAAGTTTTTTTTGATCAAGTAAAAAAAACTATGAAAAGATAAAAATGCCCTTGGTGGTCCGAAGGCAGCTATGAGATCACAACTTTATGGTTCACAGAAGTAGCTAGCGTCACCAATATGAAGACTGCTTCAATAGGGTCAAATGAGAACATCTTTGCAATTTACTTCCTAGCCTAATCAATAATGCTACAGGTTGGCTTCCTTAGATCAAATGTCAATATTAGAGGTACTTGTAAAAATAAAGCACCCGAAGTCAGACAAAGATTGCATGAACGACACAGAAGGTTTGGGCTTGGCTAGCAACTTCCATTTTCCCCAATAATCGCACCAAGTTGCTACACTTAATAATTATGGCATCCCATTGCTATCCATATACATCCTCAGCTCCCCTTCACCTCTTATTTCACCTGACAGTATACTGTTATGGAGATCAAATACAAGTTTTAGGGTCGTCTATCCTGCTGAAGGAAAGAGGATGATATTAACATATTAGAAGAGTAGATACCTTATTTGAGGGCCCAAAGAAGGCAAATACTTTGCAATCAAACAATATAATGCAATCAAGAGCGAGGTTTGATTTTTTTAATTTTTGATAATGGTAACTAAATGAGGTTTGAGAAGTATTACCAGAACAAAATACCGGTCACTCTGCATATTAGCATCACTAGTTTGTCCAGGAGTCACCAGACCCATTTAGAACTGCATAAACAGATCAGACAGAAGTATTACAAGGGAAAGTAATGCTTAAGTAGTGGGATGACATGGAAGTGCAGTGATACGAACTTGCTATTTGAAAACTTAGTGTGCCCATCAGAGGTTAAAAGGCTTGTAGTCACCTGACAGACCACAGTTGAGAAGGCAGCATAAACAGATCAGACAGAAGTATAACAAGGGAAAGTAATGCTTAAGTAGTGGGATGACATGTAAGTGCAGTGATACAAACTTGCTATTTGAAAACATAGTGTGCCCATCAGAGGTTAAAAAGCTTGTAGTCACCTGACAAACCACAGTTGAGAAGGCAGAGATGTTCACAGATAATCTCTTAAAACCTATCACAAGCACAACAGTGCGTGAAATGCACAGTCCACCAACACATGACCATTTCATAGAACAAATGCGAGCATACATTCGAATAATATCTTCAACGGAGAGTGTCCTGCTTGAGGTACCAACCAACAGTTAAGGATCAGCGGACAAAGGATAAAAGAGTTTATGTAAAATACGTGAAGAACTCGGTTCCTAAAGGGAGAAAGAGAAAGAAAACCAAACACAAAACAAGCTGATAGCAAATGGTTGATAACATCACCATTCAACTCAAACTTCTTTGAAATGAGGTCCAGAGAGATGCACCTGGACCATAACACATCTGGTCTTTGATCTGTCAACATGCATCTAAAATGACAGTTACAAAGGATCAAATTCCTCAATGCATTTTATACCTGTTGCCAATTCCCAGAGAGGAAAAGGGTGAAATTTATATAGATTTACAAGCTTACAGCATTTTTTTCTATCAAAATTCTTTCATTTATAATAAAACAAGACATCAAAACCACTTATAGCAAAGGTACATGGCCTGCCAACGTACATTTTTCATCTATCTAACCTACCCAACTATCCATCCAGCAGGATATTTTCTCTTTAAGCAAAAAAATTAAATGAAAGGATAAAGAGATTTTTTATGTTACAAATGTCCAGCCAGATGCCATAACACATTCTTCTATTGCTCTGGCCCCATAGGAACGAGAACCTGCTGCTATTCTCTACCACCCCCCTGCAAGATCATGGTTGCAACTGCTCCACCATTGGGCTCATTTATACCAAAATATGTTAAATAAAATATAAAAAGATCCAGAAGTTGGTCAACTATTCATTATAACTAAAAGTAACTCTCTTTGGTGTTTGTTTTTCTCTCCAATTATACGCACCCCTCTGTTGATCACCTTGAAACCTTGAGGTTTTGTACCACGACGCATGTTGTGAAGAATCTTCCCTCTTGCGCGAATCAGTATAAAAGGATTTATCACCTCTGCTAGGTCTTCCAAAATCCACATTTCTCTCATTACTCTGCCTTGGTTGTCGCTGCCAATCCGAAGATGTGAACTCAGATTCTCCCCATCTTCTGTCTTTTGAGGTTGTTCCACCACCTCGACTAAGGTTCCAACTCCACCGAGACCCATAGTCTGAATTCTGCTGCTCATGTCCCCTAGTATTCCAACGCTTTCGACCCCACGAACCAGTTCCATTATTAACCCATTCATTTCCTTTAGCACCAGAAACATTTTCACTACCTTGATGCCACAAATTGTTGAAAGTGTTACCAACACAAGCAGATCCCTTCTCATGATTCAGCCCCGTGTTCCAACCCCATGACTCATTTCCGCAGCCTCCCCAGCCCTTCAAGGTCTCCTGGGTTTTAGGGCAACTCCTTTCCCATGGATCATCGACTTTGATGTTTACAAGATTATCCCATTCATTCCAAGACTGCTCCACATTCTGAAAAGCTTTAGAGCCCTGCACACTACCACTTCCCCAAGGATTTTCATCATTACCACCAGTTTTAGACCCCTGCACATTACCACTTACCCAAGGATTTTCACAATTATCGCCAGCTTTAGATCCCTGCACCTTACAACTTTCCCAAGGATTTTCACCATTCCCAACAGCTTTATCCTCCCATACCAGGGTGCATGCAGAAACTAAGTTGTTCCCAGACTTGATAGAGTTTTCAACTTCACCAGGGTTAAAATATTCTCTATCTAAATCTAGTATCAACTCCGGATCGATAGTTGAGTCCCAATCGATTTTATCAATGTACACATCTGGATTGGGAGGAGGACTGTGAGGGGAAATACCACTTATCTCCGCCCAATATCTCCTTTTTGCATCTTTGAGTGCTTCTTCACCTGCAGAGTCATCCCAGTTAACCACATTATCATAACAGTACATGTATTTCTTTGCACTCACAACCTTGTGCCAAGGAATCCCGGCTGCTCTGCAGAAATCTATTTCCCATGATGGGACACTATTTTCCTGGATAGCTTTATAAGACCAAAAAGAAGAAGTTATCAGATGTTGTAGATCATACAAGACTTGACAGCATTCAAGCATATGTGCAGATGAGAAAATTTCATGCAAAATAAACTATTAAATTTCTTTTTTAAAAGAAAAAAAAAACCAAGGGAAATAAATGAATAGATGTATTTTATTAAAATGACAAAACATCCAGGAGAATCAGACTTCCAAGCATGTCCATCAAGATCTTTTATATATACATAATATACACGTGTGTTGTATAAAACCTCTAAAGCATAGAATATAGGTATAAAAGTTTCAGAGGAAGATTGGAGCTAATCCGGTTGGGCCAGCTGGCTTCAACACTGAGATTCTTGCAATAAAAAGAACATTCTTTGTACAAGAGAATACAAATGTTTCTTTTTAACTGAGCAATTCTCTTTTTCCTTTAAAAATCACTAGATAATTGATCGACCTTCTACCATCTCCACTTAAATACCAGACTCAGTTCACCAGTTAGGATTCAATTTGTGACTTGTGCTCATGACAAGCTCGAGCCGTACTGCCTTTGCCCTTGAACTAAATCTCTAAGGCAACAATATTCCTTGTACAAGAGATTAACGTATAGGACAGCTATTCAATGCTTGTTATTTTCCAAGTCAAAAACAATAACAAATTTGAAACATGAATCAATTTACCTAATAAACAAGGTATATATTGGCTCCCTATTTACATATTGAGCTAGTTTCCCTTTCGACAATTCTCCTCCATATTATTTCCATTAACCCAGACAAGCACCTCATATGCATCTGTTCCAAATATTTATCTTCCTAGCATAACTATGGTCTGAAAAGCTGTGTTGCTCAAACTATTTAAAAATGGTGACAAGTGCGTGTCAGATCCATTTTTGGAGGATCCAACGCGGGTGCAACATCCATTTTAGAGATTCCGAGAAGTGCTCATGACAGGCTTTGCAATATATAAGAATGACAACCAACCATTTCTGGAAATGGCTAAGCCGACTCACATGCAAAAAGTTAAAAGAGAAAGGTCTTCCTTATGAGCTAATTGGTAGAATAGTTTAATCATAGACATGGGATCTAGTCCAATTAAGGAAGGCAAGTCATTTTAAGTTCTTAGTTAAAGCTTCAGGGATGCATAATCCTACAAGTTGTAAATTACTAATACTTTATCAAAATATTTCAAAAGGAGGACGAAAAATTTGTAACTGTATGGCATCTATTGGGGTCAGATATTCAGCTACTTTAACCATAAAACTAGATGCTTACAAATATAAAGTCTTCGTGTAATCCGACATTTGTAACTGATATTGATTCCTTTGTAGATTTCGCAGATAACTAGCAGTGATGGGAGGTAATTTGTGTTCCTTTGGCTGTACATATCTTGCCTGCCCTAGTGAAGTTCTCAGTAAAATCATTAACACCACTTATTATTCAAAAAAGAAAGACAAAGAAGTTTTAAATATTAGAGAAGCTAGCAATATTTAAAAAAAATATTTTTTATCAGTAAGACGAGCATTATCTAAAAGAACCTTGTGATCGACTGATGGCGAAATATACAGAGAAGAGAAAAAACAGTCAATCAAGTGTAACCATTGGATAAGTAACAACAATACGTTCACCTTAACAGTAACATATTCTATCACCAGCTAAGAGATAGAACTCAATCGCACAGCCACCCATTTCCATAGACTAATTTTCCTCCTTTTCCAAAACATCGTACATTTATATTAGAACCAGTATGTGTTTGATCCTCCACCCAAATTTATAAACAACAAACACAATAAGAAAGGAAAAATATGCAGTTAGCCATAACAAGAATGAGGAAGACCAACCACGCCTTCGTGTCTAACATGTTTAGTGCTTCATATGGGAAACCATCCCCCCCTCCCCCCTTAGTTGTTTATGATCAGGAATGATTTTAATTTAATCATGGGAATCCCTCAATTGTTCCAATGTTGTTCAGTTGGTGTACCAGGCTAGACAACAAACTCAGGACATATAAACTAGTTATTGTTAGAAGTACTTAAATGCTTCGAGTAGACGTGAGCATTTGGGCCGTTGCAATGGATATGGGAATTTCGGTTTGGACATTCGATATTCGAATTAAAGAAAGTACAATCCAAAGAAGCTCGGATTGGGTAGGAGTTTTTAAGTTCGATTTCAGATTAATCGGTTTAGACTTTTCCAATATTAAGCCTTCCGGACAAATCAATACAATTAATAACCTCATTTCACCTAATAAACTTTCTACCATTAACAAGAATTCATGTCACCTTACCGCTCATGTCGTGTATTGAACTTTACTTACTCGTGGAACATTTCACATTTTTATCTAGATTAGTATTCACAACTTACAAAAAAATATGATAATAACAACATATATGATATGGTTAAGGTACTAATCTATTGGACCTCTGTAAATGGATTTATTTGTATTGGGCACATATGATATGGGTAAGGGTTATATATAAGGTGCAAAAATTTCAAATTTTCGGCTATTCAAAAGTCCATAGTACTAAATCCTATATCCAACCAAAAATTCATATATTTTAAAAATAAAATCCGAAATCTAATCCATAATCCAAACCAAATACATTTAAAAATTCAGATTTTGGGTTGGCCCAATCTATGCCCACCCTAACTTCAAGTGGATGAGTTTTTAAAGTAGCAGTGTCTCGCTCAAACAAGAAAACATAAACCCAAATATTAAAGCAAATAATATATCAAACAGAAACATGACTAAAAGCGCAACTTATGCGCGGGGCCAGAAGAGATCTGGACCACAAGGAAACATGACTATTTTTATCATATTACATGTACAGGATCAATCTCTTTAAAATGACAAAATATCCACGAGAATCAGAATTCCAAGCATGTCCATCAAAATGTGCTTTAAAAATTGATCGATCATTTTTTTTTATAAGAAAAAAAATTATTTCTTTATAAATGAGTAATAATAACTAAACTTGATTGGAAAGACTTTCATCTACCTATGAACCTGTACAAATTATGTGACCTTTCATTTAAAATTCAATAATTTATGTCCTATTGTTTTCTTCCCTTTTAGCTTTCCAACACTTTAAACTTTATATATATATATATATTCACCAAATGAAATTACGCCATACTCAATATCTAAATGATATACATTAAAGCTTTCTTTATTACCCAAGGAGGTAGAAGATCCGAGACGTCACATTTAATGATTTAATTACTCGGCATAGACCACATTCATCTTGCTAATTGTACAATACATGCAAAGGCGAATGTAGAATTTATAGTCATGGCTGCACCATTTAAAAAAAAAAAAAGAAAAAAACATATTTAGTAGGAATTGATCCCTAGTCCTCTAAGTAAAAAAACTCCACACTCAACCAAGCACCATTCGGCCTTCTTGTAACATGGGTACCAACATATAATAGTATAACACTTTAAAAAAATATATAAATAAAATACATAGTTCCATGAAAAGATCATGGGTTCATGTGTCCCTTTTTTCAATTTAAATTCTCCCCTAAATACACGTAACTAAAATAATAATAATAAACAATGATCAATTTATAATGCAATTAACTCTTTGTCCTTACTTTTCATTATATGCTCTATTTGAAATCAACATACTTCAACATTTGGCCGATCAATTTCATATAATTAAATGTTGAAAGCACATGAAAAGACTACCGCTTTTATGTGCATAAAGCTTTTAAATTTTGACGAGCACAAATAAGGCGAATACAAACTACAACCGCATGCTTTTAAAAAATATAATTTCACCTTGAGATGCTCCCAAATTCAAATGTTCAATCATCTCAACTGTTTTAATGACTTTTCTTTGTTGGAAGAAAAAGGTCAGCATAAATTTACATACGTATTTTCTACCAGAGTTAAAATATTTAATTCATTGTAATTTATTTATCATTTTCATTTGATATAATATAAAGTTTGTTTCAAATTATTTGATTATTCGGAGATGAAAACTAGAGTGACATTCACACCTTAGATGCAACTTAATATATGTATGTATGTGTGTATATATATATATACATATATATTTCAAATGACTTGATTTTTAGGAAATGAAAACTAAGGTGACATTCACATCTTAGATGCAACTTTATATATATATATTTCAAATGATTTGATTTTTATGAGATGAAAACTAGGGTGCCATTCACATCTTGGATGCAACTTTGTATAT
>JBDJHY010000001.1:11324184-11335386 GCA_039654485.1 Withania somnifera | reverse complement strand
AGAATAAGAGAAGAAAACTTACCCAAATTTGTGTAGAAATCGATGAAGAATGTTGAGGAGAAATCCCTTAGAATTGGAATGGTATTTGGAGAAGTATTTTCGCTTAGGAACTAAATAAAATGAGGTAGGTATTCTAAAATAATAAAGGCACTGTGAAGGAAATTCTATACTATCAGGCGCGATGTATCGTGATTGCACCCCATTACCGTGATCGTGCTGCAGAAGACTTTTATTCATCGCGATCGTATGATGAGTCCGTGATCATGAATAAGGAATTTCTGGAGAACTACAGTGATTTTGTAATAAGCTACACGATCATGTAGAGTAGAAAGAGTTGGTCATCACAATCGCGCCTCAAGGAGAGCGATCGCGCGTAAGGAATTCTGCACTAGTTGTAGATTCTAGCTGCATAATTCAAGTTTCTCCTTCAAGGGTTCGGGAATCAGACGGAGTCCAAAATTAACAAAACAAATATGCAAACAACATGGAAACAATATTTCAAACTCAACGAAATGGATGAAACTGAAATCCGAGGTCATTTACTAAAAATGACCCCTCAACCCAAAAGGGCCAAAAGTGCATTTTTCCACCAACACCTAAAAAATGCAACAACAAACTCAAAAATTATACCAATACCTCCCCTAGCCTAAATCCATCATTTTGGAGCTGCTGGAAGTGTCAGAATTCCAATCCAACACTCCGAACATTGAATTACTACTCAAACTCCACTTTAGGCCATAAACTTAACTAAAATCTACAATTTCGCATAACTTGCAAACGAAACCTCCAAAACACAAACTTAAGGTCAATCTTGACTTTGTTTGGTATTCCATAGCTAACGAAACTGTTAGAATTTAATTATGAGCTCTTCTTGAAGGAATGTTGACTTTGGTCAATGAGTATTTAGTTTTAGGCTCTAAAATAGGAAAATTGAGATATTTCTCAACCGAGTCGCCAGGGATCCGAATTGTCAGTCCCAGCAAGTCATAAATGACTTGGGGCAACTAGCGAAATGCTTTAGAAGGAAAAACATCGCGTATTTATCATAAATGACCACGAGGGTTATTACATATACACTCTATGGAAATACGTATTTTCATCCAGTCATAATGTTGACAATAACATGACATTTTTATTAGATAGACTTTGGCGGTAGTAGCGCTGTCAATCACAGTGAATTCGGAGGTGCAATCATTTATATTATTCACATATAAAGTCTCGCCCTGGGTCATATGTCCCTTATGATTTTTTCAGCAGAGGGCATGAATAAAGTGTTTGACTTGCTTATCTCTGCGTGCCTCTCTCTGAATTTATTAGCAAATCTCCTAATGATAACATTGCATGTGGAAGCCACGAGATACTCCCTTTCATCCATCAACATGTAATTAAGGGACTCAAAAATATTGGTGGTCATCACATTGAATCTATTGGCTGGAAAATGTGTCATACTCCACTTTTCAAACCCAAGCTCATGCTCGAGGAAAGTATCCACATTGGGACATTTGCTTTTGAACTCTTGAAAATGATCACTAAACTTACTAAAGCTATATGTCTTTGTCACATGATAGTACAATTAGAGCTTGTATCTAACGTGGAATTTTTTTTGGATATTGTAACCAAGATGCCTCATACAAAATCCGTGACGGGCATGCATATAGTTATTAGCATAGTCGTTGGCTATGTTTTTGAGCCCATCAGAGATGATGCATAAATTTGATTCATCGGCCATAATTGACTTCAGTTTCTCGAAAAAAAATCTCCAAGAATCATCATTCTCCTTATCCACCATGCAAAAGGCAATTGGATAGAGGTGGGTCTCCATGTATTGTGCAACGATGGTCAGTAACATGCCTTCGTACTTGCCATATAGATGAGTGTCTTCAACGACAATAACCTTCCTCATGTAGGCATATCCTTCAGTGGAACCCCTAAAGGCCATGAATTAGTACTTGAACTTACGCACACCCTCATGCTCATCCTAATCAAACGCAAGAGTATTTATATAACTGGATTCAACCTATTCAACATGAAGGAAAAAGCAGGCAAGTAAGAACATCCATGCTTGAATATCCCTCTAACCATGTTCTTGGCGAATACACCTACATACTAACACTTCCAATAGCTTGGAGTGCAATGTATCTCCCTAAACACGATTCTCTAGATTTTTGTTAGGGATGGACCTTTGTATTCCAGTAAATTCTCTAAGACAAAGTGAAGCGATAACATCGACGGTGAAATTCTTATGGATGCCCTTGACATATTCTACACGATAAGTGTACTTACCGACGTACTTATAGATTTTAAACATTCTCTAAAAGTCATACTTTTTTGCCCGCAACAACCAACCACAACCAGGAGATTTGCACTTGACTTTATAGAAGTTTTACATATCTTGACTGAAAAAATTAAATTGACTCTTTACGGAAGCCTGCTTCAATAACAACTTCAAGGTTTTCTTGTCTTGAAAGGTTTGTTTAATGCAAAAATTGGTTCCACCTAAAAATGAGTGGTTGGTTTGTGAACGCTTGACATTCGGGCCAGTTTCAACAATCTCTTCTTTGATATCCATTGCATGGTCAGTCATGCCTTCATTTTCCACTGAAATAAAACCGACTGGAGGGACTTCTAGTAGTAGTGGTGGGTAGGATGATGTTGAGGCATCATCCTCAGCCCTACCAATAAATTTCACTCACAAAATAGGCTGAGAACTATCTGGAGAAACATCAAATATGTACAATCCCACCTGCCTATCATTCTTAATGAAGGTTAAATATATTTTTCCCTCGCAGTTCATCATATAACTTATTATCAAGTCACTTCAATAACAACTCGATTCCCCACTCTAAATTATGCTTCTAACCATGTCGGCGTTGACCCATTGCGCTTCAACGCAACGAGAATTGTCTGCTTACTAACATCTTTTCAGTTTCAACGAGTGAGAGTCTCCTTCCACTCACCCAATAATTCACAACCTGCAACAATAATTCAATAATAATCATTATAGATCGAAACTAAATGTGCTTAGACTTTAGTTATGGTCGATCCTAGATTCTACACTGAATCGATTGGAAGTCGATGACCGATAAGATCTCCATACAGTACCTATCAGATCAGAAAGCAGCCACCGACCTAATAAAATGTATTCCTGACTTTAAGTGACACCTAAAATGTTGAAACATGTTTAATGAATCAAGAATCTCTTTTCCAATGTGTGGTAGTGATTTCAAATTTTATGGGTAATAATGGAGAAGAACAAAATAGAAACAGAATGTACTTTTTATAAGCTTGTGGAGGATGACAATGGTGCACTGAGTTTTCGAATGATGGTTTCCAAAAAAGTCAACGAAAAACGACCTGAAGTGGTTAAATAGAAAAACAGGGATTTTTTTGAGTTTGCGGAGAAAGATTTTAGTTTTTTTTTTTTAATAAATAAAATATTTTATATATGACGGGGTGACTAAAATATATTTTATAAAACTTATGGGCTGAAAGGAAGATGAGACTAAAATGTATGATTAAAAACTTATATACTAGGTTTTTTGAATTTAAAACTTCAAATAATGAGATCATAAGTAATGTCTCTTTTCCAACTTGTGTCTTTTATCAAAATAAGTCTTCCAAATAGTCCATTTCCCACACTCCCCCTACTTTCTCGTTCTCTTTTATTTTATTATTAAGAAAGAATAGAGAAAGATAAGTTTGAAGTTACCAGATAAGTTTGAAGTTACCTCTGACTATTCTTGAGGTATTTTCACCAACACAATTATAGAGTAATTTTATGAAATTATTAGCTCGCTTTTTACAATCCTCTACTTAAATACGAGAGCTTGATCCTTAAACAACTACTGAAATTTACACTCTTACCACTAAATTATAATTTTTTACCCACATTTTGTTGATAATACTTCTTTCGACAGTTGACTTTATTTTTTTCTTTCATTTGTGCAGTTTCATACCGTCAAAAATGGTAAATATGGTACTTATATAAAAATGACGGGGATCGATCGCAGTTAATTGAATGTTGGAGAAACAAAGAAGAGTAATCTCCTCATGATTAAGACATTAAGTTGTTAATAGTACAAAATTGAAAAATAAATAAATCAAACCCTTTTTTAAACTAAAGGGCTAATATGCAAATATAAGTAAATCGCACTACAAAAAATCTAAGCGAACTTATTAAAACTTTAATAACCAGTAACAGGTTGACCCAAAGACTTTTTTATGAAGTATCATCATAGTTTTAGTTGATTTTAGCTAAACGTAAGAAGAGAGGAGTCAATCTTTCAACGACTTTAGCGTAATGTTGAACCTACTAAATTTAAATTTTAATTCATTTACGAATAAAAGTATATGAATAACAAAAATTCGTACGATAATTTTATCAAAATAATAGATATAAGATATACATAATTTATTCTTTAATTATAATTAGATAATAGTTTATATTTTTACTCTTTAATAACAATAATTATAGTACAAGATGATTTCTTTTCAACTAATTACAGGGAAAGATATAGCTCTTTGATGACATGATTATTGATTTCTTATTTTCTTTTCCCTTGTCCCTTCTCAATAAATCAAAGGGTTGTTTGGTATGAAAACTACGAAATAATTGTCTCAAAAAAAATATTAAAAATTAATCAATGTAATAGACACGTACAAACTTACTTATCACTTAATTATAATAAAATAATATAGCTTTTTTAATTTTTAATTATAATAATTATCGAGTACAAGGTATATTTTTACTAAAAATATAAGGAAAAAATATAACTTTTTATTACATAATTATTGATTTCTCATTTCCTCTTCCCTTATAGGTGAACTAAAGGGTCATTTACTATAAGATAAGTAAAAATAATTTTAAAATAAAGTGCAAACTATTTTAGGGTATTGATTAATTATAAAATTATTTATTTCATCATTTATCTAAATCTGAAACATCCCAATGCATAGCTTTTTGTCTCCTCATCTCATCCCATATATATCAATTTTGAAATATTTCTTTTTAATTTCTCACACATGAAATAGAAAATGTGGGGAAAGACAATACAGGGATTTAAATTGGAAAAGAGAAGGGTTTAAGTGAGCAGCTCAGATACTGCTGCTACTGCTAATATACGTCTACTTCACCTCTGCACGACAACTCTACCAATACAATGGCGGACGGAGATTTTCCACCTCCTGTGAGGTTGGTGAATTTTGTCTCCGAAGAACAGGTAAAGCCCATTTCCTCTGTCCACAAGGGTTAAATGTTAATCTGCTTAAAGGTGTGTTTGTTTGTTTGTAGTTGGCAGAGGCGAAGAAAACTCGGGGTGCTCGGGTTGAAGACGGAACTGCTCAAAGAGATCGCCCTCTTTATGAGGTCCAACAATGCCCTTGTCATTTCTCATCTATATTACTCCCTCCGTTTCAATTTGTTGTGTTACTTCCCCTTTTTAGTCCTTTTTAAAAAGAATCACCACTCTTCGCTCTTTTTTTTTTTTTTTTTTTTGGGAAGTTTTGGTATCCTAGTGTTCATAGTAGTAAACCAGAAATACAAAATAAACTAGAAACCCAAAAAGCTGAGGCTAGTCCTCCGAATTTCTAGCCAACGAAAAGGCATTATGAAGATGTGCTTATTGTGCTTTATCGGAAAATTCACAATTTATGGAAAAAGGTTGGAAAGGTCGCAACCATTCAAAGTGAAAAGGTGCCTATTCATATTGCATCCTTTCAACCAACGAGATTAAATGATATTTTGGAACATTATTCATATGTTTAGCTTAAGACAACTAGATTCCTAAGTTGTTTACTTTTTTAAACTCTCTGCTAGGGCCAAATCAAAACCAGACAAACAAATCTAAATGAGAGTACATGTTTTCTTCATTTTATCTGTACCAAAGTATGTGGATACTTAGGTAATTCGTGTTAATTCTTCAATGTATGCTAAAATTTAGCAAACGAAGTGTATGTATTCTGCGGGATACTTATATTCGCTGTCTAGATATCCTAAGTGTCTACATCTCTGGGAACTTGGTATTGAAACAAATATTTTAATAATAGGTATCACAGGCTCAGCTAATTGAATAGCAAGACATTGTTTGTTAGTTTTCCTTTTGTTGACTATCCTTCCAAGTTTCAATCTTTTGTGCGAAAGTAGCTCTGGGTCATGTGTTCTTCTTTCTGGTATGTATGTGCCCTCAAATTTAAAACTCTCCTGCTTGAGTTATTTTTTTTTATTGAAACCACAGATCTTGAAGGAGAACAAGGACAAGAAAGATGCTGAGTTTAATGAACGATTTAAACACCGTGAGTAGAGGTTCCTTTTTTTTTCCCTTCTTGATTTCTTGTGTAATGACTTATGATTATTCATTTTGATACTCACACTATTCACTTACAATTGGTTGGATATGTATCTCCTTAATATTCTTGCAGGACCACCCAAAGCCTTGGATGAGGACGAGACCGAGTTTCTTGATAAGCTTGAATTGGTTAGATGTTGCTTAAATTCTATGCCACTAAGAGATAATCTAGACATGTTGAGGCATTGCTATGATGTTCTGTCCACAAAAGATAAGCTACATGTGCTTTGTCTTTGCTATGGTTTTCACTCATTTTCTGTTACACCTGATGGGAAAGTTCTATTTTTTCTTTAAGTACTCATTTAAATGGACTAAGTTGAGATTTAATGTTACATGAGCCGCTTGTCTGAACTTAAGGTTCCTTACCAAGTCAGAACCCGTATGAAACAACAATAACATACCCCTTGTAATCCCATAAGTGGGGTCTGGAGAGGATGGGTTGTACACATACCTTATCCTACCTAAGTTAAGGGTGGAGAGATTGCAACCTATAGACCCTAGGCCCAAGATTTTTTTTTTCAAAGCAGGTTTGAAGAGAAGACTGGTGAATAGTTTAGTAAGGGGTGGCGGATAGATATTATACGCTTACAAGGAATAAAATTAGAAAGAGATATACCTGAAATGGTACAACAAATATGGGGTGGGAGGTGGACTAGACATGCTGCTCTGGAAGCCAGTGGAACAAGAGGAGGGATTTTGATTCTATGGGATAAGAGGGTGTGGAAAGGAGAGATCCTAGAAACAGGGGTCTATTCCATTTCCTGTTTACTCATGCCACATTACAGGGGTATATGCCTTTAATTGTTATTAGGAAAGAAAACTAGTTTGAGTGGAATTTGGGCTCTGTTAGAGGTCTGTTTGATGGGCCTTGGGTTTTATGTGGAGACTTTAATGTCACCAGGTTCATTCCATAAAAGAAGAAATGCATTAGGAGAACCAAAGGAATGAAAGAATTTTCAGACTTTATTAAAGACATAAGGTTAATTGAACTTCAATTGGAAGATGCATCTTATACTTGGTTCAGAGGAGATCAACAAGAAATAGCATCCAGGATTGATAGGATCCTGAGTTCAGAAGAATGGGATGAAGACTTAAATAAAAGATTGAACTCAGATTTTATTCCCATTAGCTTTAGGGGGGGGGGTTCATGGGAAAGGACAAAAAATTATTTCAAGTTTGAAAATTGGTGGCTAGGAACTGTAGGCTTCACAGACAGAGTCAATGTATGTTGGGACTCTCTTGAGAAGACCTGATTATGTATTGGCATGTAAACTTAGAGATCTGAAATCCAAACTCAAGGAGTGGAAGAATGAGGATTTTGGGGACCTGGGGATTCAGAGGAAAAGACTTCTTCAGCAGTTGGCAAAGTTTGATGCAGATATGGAAGACAAGAGTATTTACGGTGGAGGAGGCCACTAGAAAGGCAGTAACTCTCCTGGAGTATAAGGAATTGATCAAGAATGAAAAGAACCTACAGAGACAAAAATCCAGGGCACTGTGTTTGAAAGAGGGGATAAGCACACAAGTTTTTTCCAAAAGGTGGCTAATGCCTACAGAAGGTACTACATAGACCAATTAATGATACATGGGAACTTACTAAAGACCCTATCAGAATTAAAAGTGAGATAATTGTTTCTACAAAAATATGTACACTGAATCTATATAATGGAGGCCAGTTTTCCAATATACTCAATGCCTAGTCATAACAGTTGAAGAAAGGGAGGCTCTACAAGGTGACTTTGAGGAAAGTGAGGTCCTGAGATGCTTGAAAATGTGTGCAACATAATGGGCCCTTGGCATGGATGGTTTCATAATGGGCTTCTATATCAAATGTTGGGACACAGTGAAATAGGATATAATGAACACCTTGCATAACTTCCATGATCAAGAAGTTTTGAGAAAGCCTTAATTCTACATTTTTTGCTCTAATTCCAAAGAAGAAAGGAACTGAGAGACTTCAGGCCCATAAACCTGATAGGAAGCATTTACAAGTTGCTGTCAAAAGTGCTAACTGAGAGATTAAAAGGGCTGATGGGCAAACTGGTTGACTCCCAACAGACGACGTTCTTAAAGGGAAGGCAGATCATCGATGCTGTTTTAATTGCCAATGAAGCTGTAGACTCCAGATTTAAACATAAGAAGCCTGGTATTCTATGTAAGCTTAACCATCTGTTTCTAAGCTGTAGATACACTTAACTGTGGAGTATTTTCCTAAATCTTAAAGGCATTTCCTGGGCCATGTCTAGGAAGATTACTGAGGCCTTATTGAACTGGGAGGAGGCAAGTGTAAACACAAAAGACAGAAACAGATGAAGAATTATCCCTTCAAGTATTTGTTGGACAATTTGGAAAGAAAGGAACTCTAGGTGTTTTGAGAGCATAGAAAATGGTGTGCAGAAGGTCAAGCTAAATTGTGTTCTTCTATTAAGCTTTTGGTGTAACCAGCTCTATTCTAATGAATTTGTTTCTATAGTTGATGTTTTTAGACTCGATATAGACTTAGCACAGTGAATAGGAGCACATTTGTACATAAGGTTTCAGTACAACCCATGTACTGTTTTTATGATATAAAACAAAGTTACAATTATAAAAAAAGATACGAGTAAAGAAGCTATGGTGAAAGTATCAAAGAAAAGAAAAATACTGGCAACAAAAATAGTAAACATAACCGAAGTAGCTGAAACAACAGCAATACTAAAATTGAAGAATCAGATAGAATGATAATAATATTGATGGAGAAGAGCGAGCAAATAAGGCCCTCTCAAATAGAACCATGCTCTCCCACTGTAAAGAGGGAAATTGCTCGGCTACCTAAGGAATTTTTATCCGAGTTCTCGGTCTCCATGCTATCCTATTTTGGTCATATCCTTGGTGAGCTAAAGGTGTGTCATATCCTATCTAATCACCTCTCCCTAATTTCTCCTTGGCCTACCTTTGCCTCTTCTTGGTCCCATGACTACCATCCTCTCACACCTCCTTATTGGGACATTTACGTTCCTTCTCTTCACATGCCCAAACCTTCTCTTCAGCACGGAAGCCACTCATATGAAAGCAGAGTTTAAACTTATGGTTATTTATGGATAACGATTCACTATCTAAAGTTTGTTGATTGTAATATATATGCAGACGTTACGATCTAGGCAGAGTCATACAAAAGTAGAAACAATTAGAAACGTCTTATCCGAAAGAAGATAACAAGAACTACTTATCGAGGGTATATTTAGAAAAGTTTGCTTGACATGTATAGCTTTCAAGCTTGCAGCCTGGGGGTGAGCTAGCTTGCTGGGAAATTACATAGCGATGTCCTAGTCTGCTAGAACTCCAAACTGCATCTGTCTTAGTTGTGACACTATAGTGATTATATATAAGTTGCCAGTTCTCAATAAGAAAATTATATATGTTAGACGGGGATGAGGTGAACGTGCAGCCACGTGGAGGGGAACTGTCTTAAAAGACGAAATCCATGCAAACACAATATAGAAGGAAACATGATAGAAGTAGAAGGTTCTTGTAGGCAATACCAATAGTTAGGATTAGCTTAGTTATGTTGGTACACATTCATAAATTTGGTACTTTCTTGGAGTCTTCTTAGATCTCAGAGATTTGTTTAAATGACAAATTATTCAGTATTTGACTGAAGCGGGGTCTAAATGAGATGGATGGACATAACTGAACCCAGCTAGTTCAGGATTAAGTACAAACTGTTTTGTAGTAATAGTGTACGTCTTTACTGCATCCTAGAGTAAATAGATGTTCAGAATAAGTACATTAGCGGCCATTGAGAGCTTAAGCATATTTTAGGTTATCATTTTATTTACTTAACACCTCCACTGCATAAGATTGAAACATGTTGGGTCCAAATCTAAAAGCAAGTATGTCTTACTGGGAAGCCCAGTGGAACTATTGAAGCTTAAATGTCATTAACAACACAATCACTTTAGATTTCTGAATTGAAATATTGGTTTATGCTTTATCTAATCATCAGTTGCATTATAATCTATGCCTGCTAGTGGAGCAGTATAATTTCGTATATGGGCTCCACCATAGTCTAATTGTCAAGGCCTTGTACCCTCTTATTCAAGATTTCAAGATATGTTTTACTTAGAAGCGTGACCCCTCTTCCAACGTGGGGAGTGGGTTCAATTTTTGAGGTTCCATAGCGATTGACATGAAATGCAAGATCACCAAGCCTAACTTGACTTGAACAAGTCCTGTTGGTTTTCTTCAGCTTCTTATCTTGTTACTTTGCATGAGACTTGCCATTTGCTGTAGAGTTGAAGTTATTCAATTCTATGTGCCTAAATGATTTTGTTCTTTTGTACTGCATATATGGAGATTTAGTTTTACTTGTGAATATATCTTGTTTCAATCTTTTACTTTTGTTTATTAGTTTAGGAAAACCTTACTTTGTGTGTTCTTATTGTCATTGAGTTTGATAGCATTTGGATGATGGTGAGCTCCATGCATTGTTTTGCAATGGAAAGACCAGTTCCTGAGAAGATGGTGTTGGGGTAACCGTTAATTTGCTTTAGGAGAAGATGAAGGATATAATCATTTGATGCCCTCTAACTCGTTGTTTTCTTCTGTGTTCAATCCATTTATATCTTTGTGTACATATGTTGATCTCTGTTTGTCTCTGTGTGTGTGAATGTAACTTGGACATAGTTATGCATGAGACTACCTTTGATAGTTTTTTCCTTTACTCTTCGATTAATTTAGTCAAGGAGAGAATATGAGAAGCAAGTGGCTGATGAAGAAGCTGAGCAGCTGCGAAGTTTTCAAGTAATTTAGTATCCTTGTTCAACTTCATTGCCTGGAAGTTCGTTCTAGGGCCTATGAAGATTGCTGATCTTATTCT
>JBDJHY010000001.1:11288635-11299339 GCA_039654485.1 Withania somnifera | reverse complement strand
TATCTGAGGCACCGCTATTTTATAGAAGTAGAACCTAGGAGGATACATTCCGTAACCTCGAGTACTTGAAAGGAATAATTTCTTTAATGAAACAATATGAATTCAATAGACTTGATGTCTTCTTTCTTTTACTAATTTTTGTCTAAGTTTGAAGTTTTATTTTAGTGTTCTTACTTTGTCTGAATTTGCTTGCTGTTCTTACTTAGTTGTGAACCAGATTGTGGTTGTTGTTTTATAAATACAAATATTTTATATCTTGAATAACACTAAATTCATATTTTCTCCATTTTAATTTGATTATCTGATTTTGATTCAAATTAAAATTTAATAAAATAAAAAGAGTCTTATAATATTAAATTAAAGATATTAATAATATGTTTAAAGACTTTTTAAGTTTATGATTTAAATATTATATAAAAAATTAAAATTGGAAAATTATTAAAAAAATATTCTCTTTTAAAATGAATTTAAAAAGTAAAATAAGCGAAAACTAAATCACAGGGTGTATGCTTTTATATTATTTGGTTGTAACTGTCATATGCTTTGTGCTGAATGGTGTAAATTCCTAGATATCCGAACGAATATACTATAAAAAAAAAAAATTGAGCATTATTGGGGTAGTTTAATTTGTTACTTAAACTAGTGTAGTTATTATGATGTTTTTTAGTTGATCTAGTTTCTTATTTTGCTATTAGTAACTTGGAATTATTTATATTATAATTATGATATTATTTTAGTATTACACTTTATGTGAGACGATAATTTTTAGATTATTTGTTTTGAAAGATATTAAATATTTGAAATATTTATCATTTTTCAATACTTCCTTCCCAATTCTTTTTGAAGAAAAATAAAGTTAGAATTAAAATAAAAGCTTATTTCAATTTATTAATTTAATCAAATATATATTTTATTTTTTGTATTGTATATCCTATTTTTTAATTAAACGAATCAAATATATATATATATATATATCAATAAAGATATATTTACATAGTATTATTAAATTTTTATATTATAATCTCAAAATATCCTATACCTCTTTAAAAATTAGTTTAGTTATGTGGAGTATATTTAGCAACTCTAACGATATGAATTTTTGAACATTTAATAAATTCTATGATAAGAAAAACTTGAACAATCATTATGAACTCTATAAAAGGACGTTTCAAGTGGGCCTCATTATATTTAAAATAAGTTTGATCGGTTACTGCACATGGAAATGTAGCATTATATACTACTTTAATAAAGTCGTTCATGGTGCTCACATACGCATATGTAAATATATTTAAATGTTATTCAAAATGTATATGCTGATATTAAATTTATATCATTAGATTTAAGATTATGATGGAGATATATAAAATATTTCATTTGTAAATTAATAAAGATGTTAGTTATAATATTATTTTTTTTCAAAAGTTTACATTGTAAAAAAAAAAAAAAGATAAGAATATTTTGTTTCACAGAAAATAATTTAAAATACATTTTTATTAAAATAAAATGATTTGTCATATGGTTTGTAAATTCCTAGATAGCCGAAGGATGTTTTCCATTTTTTATAAACCAATATGAAATAGGGAGAGAAGAAATATAGGAAAATAGTGAAAAAAAGAAAATACCACCGCATCAGTACAGCTTAGCACTTCTCACATTCACAATTCCTCTCTAATCTTATCTACCGGAAAGTCATTGCTTCATCTTAGTCTTCAAGTTTCTGTGTTTAGCTAAATTCTAGGATTTATTTTGGTCTAGTCTCTGGTAATTCATGAGTCAACGCTGAGGTTTCAATGGATATGTGGCTTGCTGTTTAACTCATGGTTATTTGTTTGTTGATTTTTGGGGCTGTACTTTTTTCTCCTTTTAAATCTGTAGCTCACAGTTTTCCGATCGTCATCTTGTTTCTTGTTCTATTTTGGATCTAATCACGCACGCGCTCAAACTTGTTAAGATGGAAGCCAGTGTTGGAGAGCGTTTTTATCCTATGGGAGGAACGGATCTGCGGGGACTAGGGAAGAGGAGTTTGGAGTGGGATCTAAGTGATTGGAAATGGGATGGAGATCTTTTTATAGCGACACCTCTTCAGCAAAATCCTTCTAATTACCAGAGCAGGCAGTTTTTTCCAGTGGAAACTGGAAATCTGGCGGCTTCATCAAACAGTTCATCGTCTTGTTCAGATGAAGTAAATCATGGGATGGAACAACAGATAAGGGAACAGGAGAAAAGGAGGAGGGTCATTGTGGTTGAAGAAGATGATTCTGGGCCACTTTCGTTGAAACTTGGTGGACAAGGTGAGACAGCTGCTGCGGAAGTCGATAGGGAACTCGGTATTAACTGGGATGGAGCTGCTGGAAAAAGGACCAAGTTAGCTGCACATGCTGGTAGTAGAGCTGTATGTCAGGTGGACGATTGTGGAACGGATCTCAGTAAGACCAAAGATTACCATAGGAGGCATAAGGTTTGTGAGATGCACTCCAAGGCTAGTAGAGCACTCGTTGGCAATGTTATGCAGCGGTTCTGCCAGCAGTGCAGCAGGTCTCTTCCCTCTTCCTTTTTTTTTTTTTTTCTATTTGTTTAGTTTCTCCAGATTTAAGAAAAGGTGCAGTTTTTTTCTTTTGGGGGGTGGTGAGGGTCTTGTGAATGAAATGGTACAAATAGAGAGGAAAAATTTAAAGGATTAAATACAACTAATTTATAATAACTTGGGGTTGAGGTTTAGTTGATTGATGACATATCTTTGTGAATCCTACAAAAAAGTTCAATCTTTTTCTGTGTAATTTGATTGCTTCTGCTTGGGTTGTCTAAATTATGTTTCAAAGAAATCTGCTTTTATACTCAGGTTCCATGCTCTTCAAGAGTTTGATGAAGGAAAAAGAAGTTGTCGTAGGCGTCTAGCAGGACATAATAAAAGGAGGAGAAAGACACAATCAGAATCTGTAGCTAACAATAATACGTCGAACGATGTCCAGGCTAGTGGTTATTCCTTGGTGAACCTGCTAAAGATACTCTCCAACATGCACAGTGAGTGATTCCTAGATTTCATTCTTATATGTTTTGACTTCAGAAATTGTTTGACATGTTTTGCAATTTTCTTTATGGTTCTGAATGTCTTGCTTCTTGAGCTTTAAAATTTACTGCAAGTTTATTATTTTCATTACTTGCAGCCAATGGAGCAAACCGCACTGAAGAGCAGGACATTTTGGCTCATCTACTAAGAAGTCTTGCCAGCCAGGGTCCAACTAATGGGGATAAAAGCTTATCTGGACTTCTTCAAGAGTCTTCAAACTTGCTGAACAACAGGTCAATCCTTCGAAATCCAGAAATAGCTTCCTTGATCTCAAATGGTTCACAGGCACCTCCTAGAGCCAAAGAACATCAGTTCACTAATTCTGCATCTGAGATGCCCCAGAAAAGGTTAGATTTGCATGATGTTAGGATTGAAGATGCGCGGACTGCTTCTCAAAGTCCAGGCATTTTGTTTCCCATTCAAAGCAATTCTCAAGCACACACACCGGGGAGGGAAAGTACCACTGGCAGGAGCAAGTTGATCGACTTTGATTTGAATGATGCATATGTTGATTCAGATGATTGTGGAGAAGATATAGAGAGATCCCCTGTGCCTGAGTGCCCATCTTGGTTACAACAGGACTCTCACCGGTCAAGTCCACCTCAAACCAGTGGAAATTCAGATTCTGCTTCTGCGCAGTCACCTTCCAGTTCCAGTGGTGACAATCAGGTACTCCTCATAATCATCTACTATGATTTGGCGTTTGTACATGTGTTGCAAACTTCATTGTTTTGGTTTCCTCCTTTATTTGCTCTTTAGTTCCTTCTTTAATTTGAAATGTCTGTCTGAAAATAGGATCAAGTTATTTATTCTCAGCTTGACAAAGACCTTATTTTAGAAGGGGAACATTTTTCAGTAGACTAAGATAAAGCTACAGGAAATAGCCAGATTATGATAGTTTCTATTTTCTAGGATTCTGTAGCCTGTTGAAATCTATCAACGAAGTCTCTCCTTTCATAAGCTGAATGTCCGCCAAAATGTCCGCTGTTACTTTTCTCAATTAAAAAAGGGGATTACCTCACCAGCTGTCTATTTTAGGCTTTTGGTGGTTCTGAGTATTATAAAGTCAATTTCGGTTCTTAAATTTGAACAATGACCTCTAACTTTTAAGTTTCTGTTTTTTTCTTTACCCCTTTCTTTGGCGGTCCATTCTAATAAAAGAGAACAAACCAGTTGTCAGGAGCAAACAGGATTACCTCGCCAACCGTCTATTTACACTTTTTAGTTTTTCCAATTATAAAGTCAATATCTGTTCTTAAATTTGAACAATGATCGGTAACATTTAAGATTCTATTTTTGTTGTTACCTCTTTCTTTGGCAGTCCATTCTAATGAAAGAGAGACAAAATTCGACAACAAACCAGTTGTTGGCAACTAAGGGGATTACCTTGCCAACTGTCTCTCTATACTTTTTGGTGTTCCTGAGTATTATAAAGTCTATTTCTGTTCTTAAATTTCACCAATGAATGATAATATTTAAGTTTCTGTTTTTGTCTTTAACTCTCCTTTGGCGATCCACTTTATTGAAAGAGAGTCAGAAGTCGACAACAAACCAGTTGTCGGCAACAAAGGGGATTACCTTGCCAACTGTCTGTTTATTCTTTTGGTGTTTCCGAGAATTATAAAGCCAGTTTCGGTTCTTAAATTTGATCAACGAACGGTAATATTTAAGTTTCTGTTTTTGTCTTTACGTCTTTGTCCACTCTTAACAAAAGAGAGGTAGAAGTCGACAACAAACAAGTCTAGTAACTTGAAATCCATTTATTTCCCGAAATTGTCTTATTTTTTTTTTTTGTTGCAGAACCGCACAGATCGGATTGTTTTTAAGCTTTTTGGAAAAGGTCCTAGTGATTTTCCATTTGTTGTACGAGCTCAGGTATGTCATTGTCTTCACACATGGTTTTTATTTTGTTATATGTTTCTGGATACCTTAAAGACCATCTTACTTTCTCTTTTACCAAAATTTTCTTTGAGTCAGATTCTTGACTGGTTGTCTCACAGTCCGACAGAGATTGAGAGCTACATTAGACCTGGTTGCGTTGTGTTAACAATATATCTGCGGCTGCCTGAGTCTGCATGGGAGGAGGTAATGCATGCTAATCAAAAGCCAATAATGTGAAGTAGTTGGTTGTGTATGATAACCTGTTTGACATGTAAAATCAACTGCCTTTTACAGCTTTGTTATGATCTGAGTTCCAGTTTGAGTAGGCTTTTGGATGTCCCTGGTGGTGATAGCTTCTGGACAAAAGGATGGATTTATATTAGGGTGCAGAACCAAATTGCATTTGTGTGTGATGGTCTGTTCAAATTTAATGTCCTCTACCATTTTATATTCCCTCCTTAACCCAAAATATAAAGTGAATACATCTTTTCTAGCGAATTTTGCACCAGTACTGTCCTTCACTAAGATTTTACCCTTTTTGTTTATATGCTATAGGGGAGGTTCTGTTGGATGTGTCCTTGCCTTGTGTTAGTAATGACGACAGTACTTTATTAAGTGTCAGACCCATAGCCGTGCCGTTATCTGACAGAGTTCAATTTTTAGTCAAAGGCTATAATTTAACTAAGCCATCTACAAGGTATGCATCATTATTACGTGTTCAATATTACAATGAAAAATTCTTTTTCTTCTTTTGGTGGTGCATTTCTTTTCAAATTCTGTTAGTGAAGTCTGTTTTCTTCTTTATTTTTGGTTTCCAGATTACTTTGTGCTTTAGAAGGTAGCTATCTAGTTCCAGAAGCTAATTATGATGTAGAAGAACATGTTGATGGTGTTGACAAGGATGATACGCTACAGTCCCTAAATTTCACATGTTCTGTTCCATCAGTCGCTGGAAGAGGATTTATTGAGGTGAACCTTTTCCTCAGCGTGCTAATCTCCTGTTTGAACATGATTTGTAAAATTTGTTAAGAAAAGGATGGAACATTTGTCTTTCTTATGACTTAAAACATGTTGCTTTTGAATGATGAAGTGTTGATTCTCCCTCCAGTTCAATTCACATGTGAAGATACTTGCCATTTTCAAGATCATTATAAAAGTAATTTTTTTCTACTTTTACCATTGCTCTAATGTATGTGAAGAGAGATTAAATGTTGAAAGGAAGAGTAGTATTAAATTTAGATCAAAGAGTAAATAAGGATACTTTAGTCAAACCATCCTTTTAGTTAATGTTTCCTTGCGGGGCGTGCAAAAGGTAAACATGACAAGTAAAATGGACCAGAAAGGGTATTAAGCTGTTGGTGTATTTATGATATTTCAATCTGATTCACATTTAATATGCGGTCAAATAGATATAAAGTTGCAGTTTTGCCGTTCACCATTTTTAATGAATAATACTTGCTAGTTTTTCACTACTTTATTCCCTTTTCCATTATCAACAATCTCGTTCTTTTGGTACTTTCAACACTTTGTCTTTGAATCGCATTAGGTCATTAATTTGTGCCTCTGAATAGTTTCTTCAAGTTGTGTTTTCCATAATCGTTGTGGTTGTTCACCTAGGCGCATAAATGACTATCTTGTTGAACTCTTTTAGAATGCGCAACTGTGTTCTTCCTAGAAGTTGTTTTCTGCATCTATTGATCCGTTCTAAAGTACATAAGATGCCTACCTTCAAGCTCAAACAAGCTACCATCTCCCAAGTTGGGTATGCAGGATACCTACATATGAATGCATCTAATTTACTTGTAAACATTCAGCATTAATGGAACATATATCTACCTTGAGAAATTAGTTATCTTTTGGGAGGGAAATATATTTTTTTCATTCTTTAGAGCTGATGACTTGGAGGGTTATCCAGTTGTTAGGGCTATGTTTTTTCAACAATTATGGTTTCGTCAATTGGTTGCTTTTGTATTGTTTCTGTCATTCTTCATTGATGGTAGATTAGTGTGAACTAAGATACAAGAATTGGTGAGCTTAGAGATGGACTTTTTTTTGGTGGTTAGGGGGTTGGGGCTGCTGGGGATTAGGATCTGCATATCTTCTGAAGCATGAGCTTTTCAAAAAGAAATTACTGAAGTACTACCAAGTTAAACCTATGTTTCATGGATTTGCATATCTTCTGAAGCATGAGCATTTCTAAAAGAAAGTATGAAGTTCTACCAAGCTAAACCTACGTTACGTGGATTTTGTTATGGCTTAGAGATATGTATGTTGAACAACATAGGCAGTCGTAGTTCTTCTGGATATTTTCAACGTACACTAAAGTCTTGCCAAAAATTGAATACTGATGTGTGCATGGAAGGTAACAAGTTGGGAATTTATCTAAAGGGTCCTGACAAGTTTTCAACTGTTGCCAACCAAAAAGCAATAATGACGGTTTTATCTGCTTCTCAAAGGCCGTTTTACTTCCTTTGTTCCTTCTCATAGAAATCTCTTTTTTTATTTTACCCCATGGCTGAGTAATATATGTTTGCCCTTCTCCAAATGTTGCTTTGTACTTGCTTAGAAATAAGCTGCTGGGTAACACTGGAACTTCTCTGTATGCTGTCCGACTGATTTATGAAGGCTTATTCATATATATATCTCCACTAAAGTACTTCTAGCTACTTCCATAGGACATTCACTTCATCATGGTTATGCATAGGTTATCTGCAGTTTGTAGCTTCCACATTTTGCTAAAAATTTCTTGTTTATATGCTCTGATTATATTATCCAGCTCTCATAATGTACTGAGCTTATCAAGTAGACTTGTGGCCGACTTGGCGCCTGGTGCATATATTTTTACATGTTAAAATGATCCTTTTACCAACAATAAATATCTGTGTAGCTCTAGAGCAGTTGAGAAAAGGGTATCAGGAGTTTAATCCATCCATCTCTCAATCTTGCTTCTGCTACGGCTAATTTTGGTTGATAAGAACTCTTGTCTTTTTTTAATCTTGAGGAACTGTTTTACAGTCTATAGGTAGAACACCGCCTTTGGGAGTCCACGATGATTTTTAAGTTTGAGAAAGGAAAAAAAAGAGGGAAATCACATCATGATTTAAGTCTCTGAGAAGGGCCAGAGAAGACTCACTTGAGCAATTAAAGTTGTAGGTCTATGGGATATAGAAAATAAAATATTGGAATGTTTAGTCAAGTGAAGTTCTCAAGTTACCATGGAGTGAGATGGTGAGACAGATAATATCTTACCTTTTTAGATTTAGAATAACCAGGAGACTGTGCATATATTGCAGAAAAGTGTAAACGTGAATTTTGTGTGCATCATCTCATCTGTATCAGTTGCTCGCCTTCTGTTCTACACTACTGTGTTTATGCTATAAAAGATATCTGATGCCTATATTATTATATGATTTCAGCATGTTAACCATCAAAATGTTGGATGCGATGCATTTTTTGTAAATCTGGCACGCTCCCAATCAAATGTCTAAAGACATGCTGAGATTCTTTTATTTATCCAGGTTGAAGATCATGGAGTCAGCAATAGCTTCTTCCCTTTCATAATTGCAGAGGAGGATGTTTGCTCTGAGATCAGTATGCTTGAAAGTGAACTAGAGTTGACTTCATCGGATTATGTCAATGGGCAGACCAGTATTATGGAAGCAAGAAATCAAGCCTTGGATTTTATACATGAACTGGGTTGGCTGCTTCATAGAAATAATTTGAAGGCTAAGTTAGAGCATTCTGGTCCTAATGCTGTTCTCTATCCTTTGAAGCGGTTCAAGTGGCTTGTGGATTTCTCCGTAGACCATGACTGGTGTGCAGTAGTTAAGAAACTGTTGAACATTCTTCTTGATGGAACTGTAGGTGCAGGAGACCATTCTTTCTTGAAATTTGCTCTCTCTGAGATGGGTCTTCTGCATAGAGCTGTGCGTAGGAATTCTAGGCCTCTGGTGGAATTGCTATTAACATATACTCCCGTGAATGTAGCAGATGAACTGTCTTCTGAATACCAATCTTTGGTTGGAGAGGGCAGAGAATTTTTGTTTAGACCTGACTCTGTAGGGCCTGCAGGTTTGACACCTCTTCATGTTGCAGCTTGCATAGATGGATATGAAGATGTACTGGATGCATTGACTGATGATCCCGGAAAGGTATCTCATTCCTTCTGTTGTAGATCTTGTTCTTATACCATATTCTGTTGGATGCATTTATTACGTCTTTTACGAGGCTATGATCTGTTTAGCTATCTGCTTTCTCTAAACATGCTAAAATTTGCCAATGCAGGTGGCAATTGAAGCATGGAAGAACACTCGTGATAGCGCAGGTTTCACACCAGAAGATTATGCTCGGTTGCGTGGACATTATTCCTATATTCACCTGGTCCAGAGGAAAATTAGCAAGAAAGGAACCGGTGGACATATAGTGGTTGAAATTCCTACTGTTCCATCTGTCGTTGAGAACAGTAACCAGAAAGATGAAGTATGTGCAACCACCAGCTTGGAGATATCAATGACCGAGAGAAGATCCATTACTCGGCCCTGTGGGCTATGTGATAGGAAGCTGGCTTATGGAAGTCGGAGTCGATCGCTACTGTACAGGCCTGCAATGTTCTCAATGGTGGCTATGGCTGCTGTATGTGTTTGCATTGCTCTCCTGTTCAGGGGCTCGCCAGAAGTTCTGTACATTTTCCGTCCATTTAGGTGGGAAATGGTGGACTTTGGAACAAGCTGAGTTTACCAGCCCACAAAAATAAATGAGAAGTATATTAGTTACTTGTACCTGTATTTTCGTCTATATGAAAGAAAACGATAGTGCTAAGATATGCTGTAGGAATAGCTTTTCAGACAGTTATTAATACCAACTCTTTTTAACATATTTTATTTTGTTTGATAAAAGTGTATCTTTCCATTGGGACCTAGTAAGTTTTCCCTCTTCTATTTATATTTATTTGCATTTTGGTGATATTGGATTCTGTAAATAGGATAATTTATTTGTAAAACTACAATAAAGCGAGTCCTTGCCTATCTCAAATTTGACAGCGTCCATTTGTTTTCTTTTTTGTTTTCGGCGTGAGACACAGATTACAAAACATATGTTCATGGTGGTTGTTGAGATAGCTCTACTTAATTTAAATGACGCTTTTCTATATTAGATGATAGTAATAATTTAATTTTAAGTTTCTCTTTTCACTTTTAGTAAGATGATTTAGTATCATATAAATATTTATAATCTATTTTGGATTTTAAGTTTCAAATATTTTTTTTACTCAAATTCTGTGTTCAGTTGCGCTTATAAATTGAGATGGAAAAAGTTATTTATTTCTATAATATTTTTCTGGACTATACAATGAATTGATACTTCTTGAAGCCTAGAATTAACTGAGATTCCCACTTAATATTTTTTTTTCCAAGACAATTTGCTAAATGATAAAAATTAGTCAACCATTGATGATTAAGGTCAAATTTACACAAGGTGTTAGATTTTGTCTTGTTGACTAAATCAACTATTAAAAGTATTGATCCTCTAGGTGACACTGGCTCAGTGCCGAATTTATTAAATTCTTGATTCGTCCCAATTGATCTAAGATTTACTTTCACACAATGAAATGATTAAATTTGCTCCTGAACTATGCGTTAATGATGGTAAGTTAGTAATACTCCAAAAGTTGTCTGTCTGTCTGTCATGGAGGATGCTAATATCCAACAACAAAATGTTGTTCAAAATGGACTTTTATGTTGAGGCTAGCTATTCTAAGG
>JBDJHY010000001.1:11240329-11251393 GCA_039654485.1 Withania somnifera | reverse complement strand
CAACTTCACTTTCAGATTTTTCAGATTTAGAATATGACTCAGATAATAATCTGAGTCTGAACCAAAAGTGTATAATAAGCCATAAAATTTATCATAAATATCTTCATCAAGTTTTAGACTCTTAAGTTTTTGAAGTTTACAGTTGGGGGCAATATGCCCATATTGACCACATTCATAGCACTTAATTTTGCTAAGGTCACTTTTATAATGGTTTTTAATAAATCTAGCAGACTTTCGGTGAGCTTTCTTTGCTTCACGTTTTTGTTTGTTTCGATGAGAGCGGCGGTATTTTCTATAGGGTCTATCTTCCCTAGAATAAATATGTTTTTTAGTCCTTTTATGAGAAGGGCCTTCTATACCAAATTGTGTACAGAAGTCTCCTAATTGAGATTTTTCTTTTTTATTGTTAGCCTTTATTTGTTGAGTTAGCTTAAGTTCATTGCACAGATTTAATTCTTCTTGAGTGCAAGTGCCAATTAATTGACCATAAGTGTAAACATCATAAGGAATAGATGAGTGAGTTCCTCTAAGAGTTTTTTGAACTCATTCTACAAATAGAGGGGGAAGGCCATCAATAAATTTAGTCTTCCAATGAATATTATTATTTTCTGGTAAGTCCATTACATGACTTAAAAAGGTGTCCTTATACCACCTAAATTCTCCTAAATATTTACAACGGAGTCTATTTAGAAGAGTTCTTAATGTCTCATTTTGATTAGTAAATCTACCACTAAAGTGTTCTAAAATAGTTAGGACTAGTGTATATACAACATCTTGTCGAATATGTTCAACATGTCTTTGAGACGTTCCTTCTTCAAAAACTTTCGCTTTAAGAGTTACTTCTCTTTTTATTAAAGTAGTAATAGTAGTGCGAGCATCTTCGGACAAAAAATTATCCCGTCAACCTCGTAGTTGGCCTGTAAATCCTGCCACTATCATTTTTACAAGTGGTATGGTCATCATTATGATTTGTGGATTTAGAAATAGTAGCGTATATCATCATTCGATGAAAAAGAATGGAGACTTGTCTATCAGTTAAACCATCAACATTCCATTCATAAATTTGATCACCGCTATATGATATAGTAGTCTGAATCCAGTCTCTTTCCTCTATTAAAACATCTTGAGGAGTAGGACTCAGGTAATAGTAAATTAACATAGATGGTTTAGTAGCATACTGCTATTTTGACTTAATCTAGCCTTGTCGCTTCTGTAACTTTTAGAGCGAAATTGCTTTAGTTCATAAATATCTTCTTCAATTGGAAAGTTATTTATCATACCAATAGGTTTAGCATTTAGATTTGCTAATTTCTTATCAAGAAGTGCTTCTAAATCAGTTAAAGACTTAGATTTAAAGTCTTTTACTTCTATAGGACGCTGGATATGAGTTGAAGTCTAAAGAACTATTTTACCTTTAGATGTAGAGGCAATATTATTCGATTGATTCTTACTCATAGATTTTACCAATTGAATTAATTCATCAAGTTTAGTATCAAAAGAACTAATATGTTCTCCTAAAACTTTAACATAAAGACTCAAATAATTATTTTGAGCAATCAAATTATTAATTTCTCGTATGCTAATGTGAGCAACATTATTATCAATGAATTTTTGGAAGGCTGAAAAAGTAAGGCCTGTATTATTAGGTAAAACAAAAGGATTTTGAGGAGGGTAAATAGCTTGAATAGTATTATCGTGTCCATCTTTAAAAGTCCTTTGTTCCAAAACCTTGATGTACAAAGGTAAATAAGTGGTTATAAACCAGGGAACAAAATACATAATTTGATTATGTAGTGCACAAGATTCATAAAATTCTTGAGAAATACTATTTAAATCATTATCACTATAAGCCTCAAAAAACCAAGTTTAAAATTTGGTCCATTTATTTTGATGAAATTCTTTTTAAATATGTTGACATGTCAGTGACCTTGGACTAAAATCTATTTGGTGTGTCATCATAATTCAAATTTTATTTCTATCAATGCCCTCATTAGGGTCAAAATCCATTTCTGATGCAGTTGTATCTAAATCAGAAAATTTATCAGTTGCCTGTACAATATTAGTAATTGGGTTAATTTTTACTATGTCAACCATTTTATCACTCCAAGTATGTAAAGAAGAAGCCCTATTTCTAGCTGGGCCATAAATCGGTGCTTCAGGGGTAATACGAGAGATATGTTGAATCTCAAGAAAAGACCTATAACCAGAAAAAGATCATCTATTATAAACAGAAAATTTGTTATCAAAAAATTGAATACATATTTTTCCATTTGGATTTTGGGTTATATGAGAATACTCGCTATTAGTTAAATTATTAGTAACTTGGTTCGGAGCTATAACCAAATTTAGAGTCCATGTGGCTGGGAAACTAATTTCTTCCCAATTAATTGGTCTCCTTGTGGTGACTTTAGACTTAGTGAAATTAGTTTCGACTAATATAGTCTGATTAGATGTATCATATAATCTATATCTAGGATTTAAGGTAGATAGTAATTAAAAATAAATTCTCTAAGATAAACATATAAGTTCAGAACCTGGAACATAGTTATAACCATGTATTTTAACATTTAATGTTAAGGAATCAAGAATATTTACATCAGATAATGATAATTGAAGATTAGGTTACATCAGATTATAGATCTAAGTGCAGCTAGAAAAGTTTCAGGTAACCTTTAAGAGTTAAAGGTTTAAAGGAAATTTGAACCATGCCTATATGCATAAAATGATATTTAGATCTATAAGATTCAATATCTCATTTATTTAATAAACAAATTTGCTCATTGGAATCAAGAGCCAAAGATTGTTCAGTTATTTTTATCAATTTTTTTGTTGAAAATTTATCAAATCATCCATAATCATATATGGTTTTTGTATCAATTTTTGGAATCCATTTAAATCAAGTACTTTTAATACTAGTTTCTCCTAGATCCATATAAAAGGATTCATATCTATCCCAGATCCATATTGTAGAAATATATATACATCATGAAAGTTCCTAGGCTCCGATACCATTTTCTCAACCAGAATCTACAAGAATGGCGGTATTCCGCACGACCATTCAAATAGGCTTGAAATTTGATAAAATTTAAATATAAAAGATTTTATTTAGTTCTTGACTATATAGAAACTTTTACTCGAGCAAGGGGCCTGTCTAAAACTGATACATACAATTATTAATCCGTCCATTAGAGGTTCTAACAGTGTGAAATACTGCCCCTTTTTCTTCTCTTTTTAACAGGGACTTCCAACCACCACTGCTTGAAAAAACTGAACTAACAAAGTAGTGCCTGAATCGACTGTACCACCATCTCAAAACAAAGTCAAGGAAATATGATAAGATCTTATTTATATTTTAACTGAGTCTATTTCTTTCATGATATACATATATCTCTTGCTTAGATATGCGACATAGATATGAGATTTCCTAGCCGAACATAGTCACGACTCTAGAGAAATGTAAGAAAATAAATAGCAATTAAAATAAAACGTACCTTAGACCAAAAATTACTGCAAACTAGATCTTTATTTCTTCACTTCAATATATTACAAGACTATTTTTATATAGAGAGAGAGAGAAGAGAGAAGGGAGTTCTGAAAACTCCGCCTTCCGAATAAAAAAACTAAGGCCCTTTATATAGAAGGGCTAAATAAACATAAGGAAGAAAAGTGGGTCCCATTTATGGGACCCTAGAACAGTATATCTACTGTAAATATACATTGTTTCTTCTGTAGAAATAAAAATTATTTTCTTTATTTTGAATCCACTAGGGATATATCCTTGCATGGCCTGCCATCTCTTTATTCGTTTGATAGTGAATAGTGACCCTGTTATTATGCTTTTTTACTTTTTAATGTTTCAAGGAATTCTTCCACTTTGGCAACTTCACTATCTGATAAAATTGTGTTAGGTCCATCTGACTGTGCATCAGCAATTTCATCACTGGCTTCACTCTTCGTTGAAGTGTCAGATTTATCATATTGGTTAAGAGTTTTTAGTAGATTTATCTTAACCTCTGCAAGATAGTTGTTAATCATTTCATCTTTATCACCTTGCTAAACCGAAATTCTTCGGGCAATATGTTTCAGTGAAGTATCATCTACCAATGTCTTCTATGGTAGCTTTGAATACTCTTGAATCTTTGCTTCAATGCTATCTCGAAGCTCTTGACCAAATGCTTGTTTAGTTTTGGAATTCATTCTAGTTAATTTATTGAAAAAATTATTATAATACTTTCTTTATAAATAGGGAATTTTTTTCATCTGGGGTATAACCTACTTCTAGAATCCATGCTATTGAAAATTCAATAAAAAATCATTTGATCAATTTTTTTATAATTGCATACATAGTCTGAGAGGTATAAGTCCATGAGAGATGGAGAAATCTTCTTGCATTCTTCATATACGCTAAGATATTCATTTAGTAAAATCTTTACCATTGGTCCATGGAATGTCCACCATCGAATAAACCAATTGGGAATTGTTCTTCAAAATATCTTCGGACAGATTTTGATAAACCAAGTATGTTTGTGTTTATTATTGTTGTAATAAAAGACATTGTCAAAAGCCTGGATATAATCCCATTATGTTAAGTTGAGGTTCATATTATTAACACCAACCTATCATTCATTCAATACCATTTTCAGAACCAGAATCTACAAGATTGGCGGTAGTCCTTTTGGCCATTCAGATAGGCTTGAAATTTGATAAAATTAAAATATAAAATATTTTATTTAGTTCATGACTGTATGGAAACTTTTAATCGATCAAGGGGCTTGTCGAAAACTGATACATAATATTATGAATCAGGCAATTAGCGGTTCTAACAATGTGAAATACTGCTCCCTTTTCTTCTCCTTTTAATGGGGACTTACAACCACCACTGCTTGCTAAGCTGAACTAACAAACTAGTGCCTGAATCGACTGTACCACCATCTCAAAACCAAGTCATGGAACTATGGTATGATATGATTTATATTTTAACTGAGTCTATTTCATTCATGATATACATATATCTCTAGCTTAGATATCCGACATAGATATGAGATTTCCTAGCCGGACATAGTCACGGCTTTGGAGAAATGTAAGAAAATAAATAACAATTAAAATAAAACGTACCTTAGACCAGAAATTACTGCAAACTAGATCTTTATTTCTTCACTTGAATATATTACAAGACTATTTTTAAAGAGAGAGAAAGAGAAGAGAAAAGGGAGTTCTGAAAACTCTACCTTCCAAATAAAAAAACTAAGGCCCTTTATATAGAAAGGCTAAAGAAACATAAGGAATAAAAGTGGGTCCCATTTGTGGGTCCCTAGAATAGTATAAGTACTGTAAATATATAGTGTTTCTTCTGTAAAAATGAAAATTATTTTCTTTATTTTGAGTCCACTAGGGATATATCCTCGCATGGCCTTCCACCTCTTTATTTGTTTTATAGTGCGTAGTAACGTCTCATTCTGCTTTTTTAATTTTTGATGTTTTAAGGAATTCTTCTAGTTTGGCAAGTTCACTATCTGATAAAATAGTGTTAGGTCCATCTAACTATGCATCAGAAATATCGTCACTGGGTTCACTCTTCTTTGAAGTGTCAGATTTATCATATTGGTTAAGTGTTTTCAGTAGATTTTTCTTAACCTCTGTAAGATAGTTATTAAACATTTCAGCTTTACCACCTTACTGAACCGAAATTCTTCAGGCAATATGTTTCACTGAAGTATCATCTACCAATGTCTTCTGTGGTAGCTTTGTATACTCATGAATCTTTGTTTCAATGCTATCCAAAAGCTCTTGATCATATGCTTATTTAGTTTTGGGATCCTTTCTAGTTAATTTATCCCAAAAATTATTATAATACACTCTGTATAAATAAGGAATTTTTTCCTCTGGGGTATAACCTACTTCTTGAATCCATTAATGGATCCATGGTATTGAAAATTCAATAAAGTAAAACATTTGATCACTTTTTTCAATATTGCCTGCATAGTCTGAGAGGTATAAGTCCATGAGAGATGCAAAAATCTTCTTCCATTCTTCATATAAGTTAAGATATTCATTTGGTAAAATCTTTACCATTGGTCCGTGGAATGTCCACCATCGAATAAACCAATTGGGAATTGTTCTACAGAATATCTTCAGACATATTTTGATAAACCAAGCATGTTTGCATTTATCATTGTTGTAATAAAAGACTTTGTTAAAAGCCTGGATATAATCCCAATATGTTAGGTTGAGGTTCTTAATATTAACACCAACCTATCATTCATTTAATACCATTTTCGCAACCAGAGTCTACAAGATTGGCGGTAGTCCGCAGGCCATTCAGATAGGCTTGAAATTTGATAAAATTAAAATATAAAATATTTTATTTAGTTCTTGACTGTATGGAAACTTTTAATCGATCAAGGGGCTTGTCGAAAACTGATACATACTATTATGAATCAGGCCATTAGCGGTTCTAACAATGTGAAATACTGCTCCCTTTTCTTCTCCTTTTAACGGGGACTTACAACCACCACTGCTTGCTAAAGCTGAACGAACAAACTAGTGCCTGAATCGACTGTACCCCCATCTCAAAACCAAGTCATAGAACTATGGTAAGATCTGATTTATATTTTAACTGAGTCTATTTCTTTCATGATATACATATATCTCTAGCTTAGATAGCCGGCATAGATATGAGATTTCTTAGCCGGACATAGTCACGACTTTGGAGAAATGTAAGAAAATAAATAACAAATAAAATAAAAAGTACCTTAGAGAAGAAATTACTGCAAACTAGATCTTTATTTCTTCACTTTAATATATTACGAGACTATTTTTAGAGTGAGAGATAGAGAGGAGAGAAGGGAGTTTTGAAAACTCTGCCTTCCAAATAAATAACCAAAGCCCTTTATATAGAAGGGCTAAGAAACATAAGGAATAAAAGTGGGTCCCATTTGTGGGTCCCTAGAACAGTATATCCACTATAAATATATAGTGTTTCTTTTGTAAAAATTAGAATTATTTTCTTTATATAAGTCCAATAGACATATATCCTCGCATGGCCCGCCATCTTTTTATTCGTTTGATAGTGTGTAGTGACCGTCTCATTCTGTTTTTTTATTTTTTAATATTTCAAGGAATTCTTCCACTTTGGCAAGTTCACTATCTGATAAAATAGTTTTAGGTCCATCTGACCGTACATCAGCAATAAATCACTGGTTTTACTCTTCATTGAAGTGTCAGATTTATCATATTGGTTAAGAGTTTTCAGTAGATTTTTCTTAACCTCTGCAAGATAGTTATTAATCATTTTTAGCTTTATCAACTAGCTGAACCAAAATTCATTGGGAAATATGTTTCACTGAAGTATCATCTACCAATGTCTTCTGTGGTAGCTTTGTATACTCTTGAACCTTTGTTTCAATGTTATCTAGAAGATCTTGACCATATGCTTGTTTAGTTTTGGGATCCTTTCTAGTTAATTTTTCTTAAAAATTATTATAATACTCACTGTATAAACATGGAATTTTTTCCTCTGGGTAAAACCTACTTTTAGAATCCATTTATGGATCCATGGTATTGAAAATTCAATAAAGAAAAACATTTGATATATTTTTTCAAAATTACATACATAGTTTGAGAGGTATAAGCCCATGAGAGAAGGAGAAATCTTCTTCCATTCCTCATATAAGTTAAGCTATTCATTTGGTAAAATGTTTAACGTTGCTACGTTCAATGTCCACCATCGAATAAACCAATTGGGAATTGTGCTACCGAATATTTTCGGACAGATTTTGATAAACCAAGTATGTTTGTGTTTATCATTGTTGTAATACAAGACTTTATGAAAAGCCTGGATATAATCCCAATATGTTAGGTTGAGGTTCATATTATTAACACCAACCCGCCGTTCATTCATTGTGGAGATCCCTCACTCTTTAATAGATATAATCTGTTTAATGATTATTTTTGGAGAAGTTGTAAACATTCTCTTCAGTGGTGAATTGTTAAAAGTCAGCACTTCTAGTTTTGATCAATATTATCTCATAATATGTACGAGTTTTATATGACTTACTTGGGAAATATAGTCCCCTTATTAAGTATCTTTGCAAAATCTTCCATGGGTCATTCTGCCTTTGAATATCAGAGTTTTCTAATAGAAATATAATTTCTTTTGTAGATCCTTCTTCATAGATCTTATCGTCATCAGTTTCTTTAACAATGGAACCAACACTATCTTTTTGCTTCTTTGATTCCAAATATGCTTTAAAATGCCCATATAATGGATTGTCTGTTGGAATATCTTCTAAATTTACTGAAGGAATATCTTTCTTTTGAGTAGACAAAGATGTTTCACCAATTTCTTAGTTTATCAAACTCTTATCTCCCATTCTTAAAACAGGAAAATTTCTGGATGCAGAAGAAGAACCATATAATGGTCTTTGTGATGGGGTTGATCTTCTCCTGCCTCTAGCTGTATTATTATTCTTTCCCCTGATTATAGACCACGGTGGGTCTGTCATCTCTGCAAACACTAGATATTAGTAAAAATCAAAAGAATTATCTATATCAATATTATAAAGACTATCATTGTCTTTGTAAGACTGAATAGAAGAATGAAATGATTCCATTTCTTATTTAATAATATGTTCAAGTATTTTATCTAAAATTTTTACAATTATATCTTGAGTGAAAGGTATTACCTTTAAAATTGTTATAAGTGTTTTATCATAAAAAATGATGCGAAATAATGCATGATTAATTATTTAAATATTTCTTAGATAGGAAGTCAGGTAAGTAATTATCAATTCCCTTTTTATACTGAATATGAAAATCAAATGGGGCTAATTGAGCCTGCCACCTAGCAAATATTAGTTTCGAGGCATCATTTTTAAAATCTTTGTCAAACATCTGTTTGACTGACTGAGCATCCATGTTGATTAGGAATCTTTGATTATATAGATCACCCTAAAATTTTAAGATACATTTAACAATACATAACTTCTCATGGGCCACAATTGCAAATGTACATTGAGCCTCAGTCCATTTTCCTAAATAAAATCGTATAAGATATTCATTTTTATCATTGAGATTTACTTGTTTAAGTATTCCCCCATAACCAATATTGGAAGCATCGATTTCTATAATTTTTGGCCAAGCTGGGTTAGCCAGAGTTAAACAAGGTAACGATTTAACACGTTGCTTCACAGATTTAACTAACTTTATTAGACTATTAGTCCATGGAGATTTATAGTTCTTTTTTAATCATTCATATAATGGGGATAAATCTCTTGATAGATTTTTATAAAATGCAGAAATATATTTCAAGCTTCCTAAAAATCTTTGAAGCATAGTTCTATCTACAATAATGTCAGGAAATTTAGAAGCAAAGTCAGTTGATCTTTGAATAGGATTTATCTTTCCTTGACAAATAATATGTCCAAGAAATCGAAAATTCGTCTGAAATGTACTCATTTTAGGTTTAGATATTACCAAACCATTATGTATAATCATTTTCTTGACAATATCAAGATGCTTTGTATGAGTCTCAAAAGTTTTTTAGTAGATCAGAATATCGTCAATATAAACAATAATAAAAGCCAAATAAGGATTAAAGATTTCATTCATGATTTTTCGAAATTTTGCAAGAGCATTTTTTAATCCAATGGGCATTACGTTTCATTCATATTGTACAAACCAAACATTAAAAGAAGTTCTATAAGTATGCTCTTTAAAAATCTGAATCTGCCAATTACCTGATTTTAAATCAAAATTTTAAAATATATTGGCATCATATAATCTTGATAATAAATCTCTTTTATTTGGAATAGGATACCTAATCCATTTTAAAACTTTATTTAGAGGTTTATAATTTATCACCAATCTAGGAACACCATGATCCTTTTCTACTGCATTGTTAACATAAAAAGCAGTGCATGACCATGGTGATTTTGATGGTTTTATTAAACCTTTTTGTAAAAGATTATTAATATCTTTTTTGCAAAATTCCACTAACTCAATATTCATTTGACAGGGACATGATTTAGTGGGAATATCATCTTCACTGAAATTGTCTTCGTATGAAAGAGTTACAATATGCTTTTTTCTATTCCAAATAGCACTGGGATGATCGACACAAATATCAATGGCCAATTGTTCAGAGAATAATCTAATCTTTTCCTGTATTTTAGCAGGTTTTAAGATATCAAAAATACTCATACTGTATATTTCCAGTTGTAAAGAATCAACATGTTTTTGTTTCATGTTAATCAGAGTATTTATATCTCCAGTAACTGGTTATGTTATGAATGAAAATATATCTCCTTATTTTTATAACTAGTAGTAAATCCTTTTGCGCCTATTTTTGAAAAAGGACATATAGTATCAATAAAAGGGGTTCCAAGTATTATTGGAGGAAGCATTTGATCTTTTACTAGTAAAAAGAAATGAGGAATACATACTTTAGTTTGACATATATGGGTGTTAGATAATTTATATTTTAGGTCCAAAGTATGACTGAATGCAGATTTAACTACATGAGTAGTTTTTTTCAAAATATTTGATGGAATTAATCCTTCTTGAATACAACTAAAATCTGCTCCACTATCATTCATGGCAGTGTTAGTGGTAGTAATTTCATTATTGATTAAAATGTTACATTAATTATACCATCGATGAGCAGTTACAATCTGTAACATTCCTAAAAAAGAATTTTTTTTTAGAAGAAGTTTCACCAATTTCTTCTTCTGGGGTTAAAATATCAATTTTACCTTTACCTTTACCTTTATAAATAGATTCTGATGATTCTAAATTATCTTTGTTATCATTATTCTCTAATTGAGAAATTCTATGATTATGAATCATTCGATTTTGCCTAACAGATTTAATCTCTTTTTTATGATTTTCTACTTCTATCTTTAAATCATCTAAAGAAGTATCCCTTACTACCGTATCCTTCTTTGTATCAAGATGGGCAAGGACTTTGATAATAGGCACTTTTACCTGCCGAAAAGCCACATAACTCATAGTAATTGACTTTGTTTTGAGAATAATTGTATAGTATGTGATGGTTTTGTAGTGAAT
>JBDJHY010000001.1:11197013-11213626 GCA_039654485.1 Withania somnifera | reverse complement strand
TATTAAAGGTAATATTATACTTATTAAAAGACAAGGGATGAAATAGGGATTAAAAGGTAATAACAATTTTGTGTACATATGTAAGGAAAATTCACATAAAAAAACACAATAAAATAAATTAAAAAAAGACAGACAATAGCAACAAAAATATGAAACGTAATTATATTTATTATTATTATTATTATTATTTATAATTTATTATTTATTTATATAAATTTTTTAAATTTTTTTATTATAGTTATAATTTTATTAATTGTTTAATTATTATTTCAATTATATTCAAATCAAATAAAATCAGATCAGATCAACTTAGTTTCAGTCTAAAAGAACATACCCTTAATGACGTGATTTGATCACCACACAAATGTTGCAATTTATTTAAGACCACAAGTTTATAAATTTTCCCCCCTTGAACCCCATGCCTAGTCAAACAACTTCACATAGAATTAAAGACCTTCGAAGCATCCCCTTAGACGAGTGGCATTCAGATTACTTCAGAAAGGCAGGTATGAACTACTTCCACAAGCTCTGATACAAGAATCTAGACAAGCCCTGATCTCTCATCCCTCAGAAGGTGAAGGACAAGGTTGTTGACAGTGAGGAAGTATTTCTAAATCAGCATTAGTCAGTTCTGTTGCTTCAATAGATCTTGGCTTAAGTGTTCGCCACTGGTCCAGTCTGTGGTAGTGCAGGCCAAGACTAAGAGACACTGAAAAGAAGATTAAGCAGGCTGGTGGTGCCATTGGGCTCACATTTAGCTTTGTTTATATAAGTAGCTTTAAGATTTTTGTTTAACTTCCTGGTTTGAATCAGTTAAGGGAAAATCTAAATGTGATTACTGGATCTCTGTTGAAATACGTTCGGGAATATTACTATGCTCAAAAGCAATCTTAACCTACAGAAGCTACACAGCCAAAGTCTGGAAGGAGTTATTAATCAACTAAACCTAAGTAATAAATCAACCTTGAACTGGGGGACATGCAGGAACAACAATATGTTGCAAAGCAAGCACCGGAGATGACAAAGGTTTCAGCAAAGTAACATCAAACCTGAAATAGTTATTGAAAAACACGCAACCAGGTCAGAAGCAAGAGATAATGTTCTCTGTAGAAAGGAACACAAGGATTTGTTATTAGGACATGATGAGATAATGGCTGTACATACCAGAATCGATAGGGTAATAAAAGAGCTCGTAGTGTAACTGTTGCGTCTGAACATGCAACAACTACAAAACACACTGAACACCTGCAGATGAAATAAACAGGAGGAAATTTGATCATATTCACCTAATTCGATAAAAATGATGGTGATCATTGTTCATTTACTGACCTGGTGCCTGAAACTTGAACAAGAAAAGCAGTAACTGCGAGATATCTCCAATCATTTTCACATATATCTGGAATGCATGGTTCTGAATAGCTTCTCTTGTCTTCTGAGCAAAATGATCCTCCATTTTCGACTGTACCACTAACTTTTTTATTGTTTTGTAGTTTTCCATGATTTCTGTCTCTGGTTGGCATATCAGTAGAAAGCCACTGGAATGATGCAGATGATAATGAACCATAAAAGTTCAAATCATTTTTAATGTTGCACTCTGGGTCAAGGGTTACTTCACTTACTTTCATCCTACTTTTTTGTTTCCAAGCAGTCACCACCCTTTTGGCACCTACTGATATTAGTAATGAGCAATCCTCTGGGTCATCTAAGAACCATTTTTCACTGTTAACGCTCTCAGGTGTGTCATTTGCATCCAGCACCATTTTATGTAACCTTGAGACAAAGAATATAGATCTCACAGCTGATCCACCAACATGTTCACCAAGCAGCTTGGAAGTTGACCAACTTTCATTTTCTGAAGCATACCTGAGACATCAATAAAATAACTAATTTCCCATTGAACTTCTAAAAGTCAAAAGCAAATAACATTTGCAGATATCAAGATCTATACAAGGAAGCCCAATAAGGTAGGGAAGGGTTTAAACAAAATAAAAAACAAATCAATTCGTTACCCAGGATTAAATAATGTATCAAAATCAAAATCAGAAATGTAATCATACCCTGTCAATCTCACAGTTCCATCTTCACAACCTGTTGCAACAAAAATCGTCTCGGAAAAAGTATCCTGTTTTTCATTTAGACTGCACGATGAATCTTGAGCGATAAAACATAAGGTATGTATCTCCCTGCCATGGAATTGCAAATGAAAATTTCTGGGATACATCACCCTCTTACTAGTGGTCACCCAGTGTCTATGAACATAAATGATTCCATCCTGCAAAGAAAGAGCTATCAGGATATTAATACAACTATTAGAAGAATTAGTATTCTAGGGAAATAACAACATATACAGGTCGCACAATTCCACTTTCCTAAACATTCTAGACCAAACCAGTTTTCCCAGTATGATCACTTCCAATACTCTAAATCTAGCGTGGAGAAGGAAACTGATATATTTGGAAAAGATTTTATACCTTGACATAGGCAAAGCAATTTTTCATCTCTGGTACATCACCAAGAAAATAAGAATGAGGACGCCTCCATCCACCACAAGTTAATTGCAAAACCTGTTCCAGCATATGTAAGATATTTATGATGTAGAAGATAAGGAGAAAGGAGGGATGATATATTGATCGAGTAGGCAAGAGAGCAAAACCTTTGTCTCAGAAATTAAATTCCATATGATAAAATCTGATGAAGAAAATCCTATCGCACAGCTGCCTCTTGGTAAATCATCTAGTTGGTCAGCATTAGTGAAGACTGATCGTATTGTACTTAGCTCTTTCACTTGCTTGATCCCTATGAAGTCCAAGTTATGACGATTCCTATCATGTTCAAAGTAGCATATGCACCCATCTCCTCCAGTCTGAAGAAAATAAAGAACAAAAGAAAGCTAATGCATTGGACAACACAAACACATGTTCTTGCCTCAAGTACTTTCAGGTGATGAATCCAAGAAATTGATAATATTAATGGAACATTAATATGTAAGAATTGGATAACATAATAGAAACTGGAAAAAAAAGCCATCTTTCTTTCTTCCTCCTCTTTTGGCAGGCAAAAGATAAGTGATGGACAAATATTCAATTATAACATTGCAAAATATTCCAATATACAGAAAATGTTCCCACATACTGAGTTTATTTATTTCTTTTCCATTCAACTTAACTTTCTACCTTATTTTATGTAGAAGTAGAATTTTATTCTCTAATATAGACTTATATGATGGCAATTCTGAACATTTATAACGGCCAAAATGATGATAAGGTATTTAACCACAAGGAATAACTTGATTATTTTTTCTTTTTTTTCTCCTTTTTGGGGCAGAAATGGAATAACTTGATATGTTCTTCTCATCAATTTTGTACACCAGTATGTTAATAAGTTTCCAAGGGATACATAAACAAACTCCCTATGAAAAGGCATCTGATGTGCAACTCATAAGATTTATTTTCAACATTTATTCGTTTATTATCTTTATATTAAACTAAAGCTTCTCTACTCCTAAATGTTTTGACTCCATAAAGATAGAATTCGACAAAATTTCTAAGCACATGTGAAAAATTACATTTATAAACTTTATTACACATGGAAAACTCTAATATTTCTAGGTAACTAACAGCATCCTTTTCGTTTTCTTCTTCTTTAAGTCCCTCTCTATTTCTTTTCTTTGTTTTATTTGGGTGGATGATATGGACACCAAATACAGAATAATATTCAGCTTCAGACTTTTTTCTTCATTTTTAGCGGTATTTCTTCTTAGAATTGCAATCTTAGTAAAAGTATCACATAAAAGGAATTAAATGTTAACTTAAATTATAACATATTGCCTACATTTCTTTTGATAACCTAAAGTATTGCCTATATTTTGGCTTTGTGACATTCAACTAAAATAAAGAACAAAAGGTATATAGAAAACACACAATCTATCAACTAAATCAAAGACCAGAATAGTACATATATGCAATAAAATTTTGATATATCATGGTGTTCACTGTTCATTATTAGGTGTCTTCCTAAAGCCTGTGTACTCTACGGACACCTTACTGATATTTTTCCTAGGCATTTTGTCAGTTCTCTTCAACAACTACTTACACTATGACTATTCCATTATCGTTTATTTTTAAATCAGGAACTATTATACACTATTTTGAAGATAAAGTGACAAATCAACTTAACTTTTTCGATTATCATTGTTGCTATCTTTTTGCGCAGTATACTAACAAAGAATGCGTCTGCTCTGCCCAACTGCGGTTTTCCACGTTAATACAAGGCTTTAGTCCGTGGCAAGGTTTGAACTACTGATGTGTGCCTAACCCACACATTGCTCTTGCCAGTTGCCACTAAACCAAAGCCAATAGTTATCATTTTTATAGTATTATTTCTCAATCATGAACTTTTCTCCCCTTTTTATCTCTAATTTATCTTCGCATGGAACAGGAGAAGTTTAGATTTTAATAGAAATGCAATGTGAAGAATTTTGAAGAAGCACAATGAGAAAAGCTCACCTAAGGCTAACTTTTTAATCTCTTGATTTAGCATGTAAGGAGTTAATCAGGAATACATGCTCTGAGATGTGGTTAGAGACTTTTAGCCAATGTTTTAATGCAGGAATTCTCTCTGTAACAGTTAGAAGTAATGAAGAAAAGATATCTTTTGAGGTTAGCAGCTACAGGAACTAATAAAGGTAAACCTCCATTTGTATATTTTTGGCCAGTACAGATTACTGTCATTACTTTACACTAAGTTCTGATTTAGATTTTGAAAGCTTTATCATATAAAACAGCACAAAAGACCTGAATATGAAATATCAACAGATCCTTAACTCAACAAATCACAAAGAGAGAACAAAAAGATCACCTCAAACCCAAACATGAATTCGCTCAATGCGGTAAACTAGTAAAAATGAATAATCATTTCAAAAGAACTAGTAGAAGTGAATAAGCATTCAATTAAGGTCTTACCGAATGAATTTCAAGTTGTGGAGGACTAAAACTAGCAATGGAGATGCTACACACAGTTGATATTCCATGAGCTCCTCTGAAATTGCTGATGGGAGTTATATTTATTTCAGAAGCTGTAGACATGCTAAATAGAATGTCTCTTTCCAACGGGAATAACAAAAGATTACCACGAATGTCACCGCATACTAGAACCTACAAAAAGAATTTAGAATTTTGAAACTCACTTAAGTAATTGATATTTCATAGTGAGGGTTGTTCAAACTTGAAACAGACAAAGTTGAGATAGATTAATGTCTTGCAGAGCTAGAAAAGGAGACATAACATATTTAATGCAACTCCCTCTTTTAGGAACACATGGGGAAACCTGGGATGCTTAATATATATGGAGGAACTTCATCTTAAGAACACATAGCAGAGTAATTCAAAAATTATTTGGGACAATACAATTTGTTAAGTGTAATAAAAATACTACTTTATAGATATAGATTTATTGTAGAAGACACGCACAACACAGTAAAGAAGCCACATGCACGGTTCCTAGCTTACTCTGTCCCAACTCATTATTTTGCTTGGCAAGAATATCAAGATAAGAGTTGATAATATATTTGTTCAATATCTGTTGACAAACCTGTGAGTCAAACTTTGACCTTCGTGTCATCAAATAAAGGATAATTTTGTATTAAGAATAGCAATGTCCACCAAACTTTTTGGTAGTTTTTAAAACGCATTAAAGCTTTTAATCTTTTATTTAAGGAAAATTAACAATATTTTGTAAAAATCCAAAAGGGAAGTAAGACAGACATTCACGAAAGAGCGAGTAATATCCTCTAAAATGTTTGAAGCCATAGAGAAAGAAAACAAGTTTGAAGCCATAGAAAGAGAGAGAGAAAACAAATTTGAAGCCATAGACTAAGAAGGAACAATTGGCTAAATTTCACAATACTTAAACTGAAAAGGGTATTGACCTCATTCTCTACTGATGCATCCAAGCACATTATCCGCATTCCAAAGCATGAGTGGAATTCTGCTATTAAAGATACACAACATCTTCTCATGACATCGTGAGAAGCAGAGGGCAAAGGGTTGAACAGCCTCCATAATTTCAATGTGCCTCTAGGGTCAGAAGTGAAGAGGAACCTACAGGATAAGCCAATAAGGTCACCAGAATATATGGCTTTCACTAGATCAGACATATGATAAATTATCTCTAATATGTTCATCCAATAGATGCAGATTTTATAAAAATATGTGTTTGTAGGTGTGTGTGTGTACGTCCAAACAATAGCATACTAATATTACTGAAAGGAAAGATCCTATTCGTCAAAAGTCAACAAGAAAGACAGCATAGACTTATAAAATGTTCATTTTTCTATTTAAATGTCACGAACATTCCTCGCATCATTATGACTCCGGCATCATCATAACTTACATTGGTCCCAAAGATTTGCACCAATAAGATCCAAGTAGTTGCCTCTCTGGTTCAGCTGACCATGTAGAAGTCAGTTCAACTGTAGGATCCAAGACATCACCAGCAACTTTGGCGATCATCATAGTACCTTTACCAGTGCCAACAGCAACCCAATTTTCAACATCGTTAGTAACATTAGAACAGTGTGGCAATAAGTCCATGCAAACTATTTGTCCTTCCTCCTCAGTATGGAGAAGTTCAGTCCATTTCACATCCCTAGCATCATATACTTTAGCATGGTAGACATATCCATTGTTTGTGGCAACATAAAGAGAATCTTCCCGAGAAAAATGCAAGCATCTTACATATTCGCTTTTGCTGCATGAAATTTGATAAAGCCAAATGAGCAGTTAGAAATCATGTGCGTAAGTGTGAACAAGTAAGTTGTCCAGAACAAAGACAGGATGCCTTGCATGAGCAATATAAGAGATTTTCCTGAAAATTGAAAAATATAACTTGCTTTTTCATAAGTAACCTGAAAAAAAAAATATAATACATCAGGCTGAAATTTTCTCTTATAACAGTGGTTTCTAATCAGCTTGCACTCACCTCTATTATTTCACTGGATACCTGCATCCTTGCACCAGGACAAGAATCAGGTACCCTAGCCACCAAGTTTTAAGAAGATTCGAAGAAATCGCCTAATTCTTTTTGTTTCTAATCATTTAACGTAATCCTTAACTTTCTCCCCTCCCACACAAGATACACAACTCTAGGGATAAAAAAGATAAATTTCAGTGGCTCATTGCTACAAAAACAAGAAAAGAAGTGAACTTTGAAAATCATCAAAGAGAAATTTCAACATTTGCTATACCTGTTCATGAGGCCAACATGCTCTCTAAAATTTGGAATATAAAGAGCAAATTCCTCCTTCTGGACAGTTGAATCTTGTACTTCTGAAATACCTCCTGCTGACTCATTAGAAAACGATGATTGCAGCCGGTGTACTTTTATTGAAGAATCAAACCCCGCTGTCACTATGAGTGCTGTATCAGGATCATAGAGACATCGCCAGATCCCTCTCCCACTGTACCAATAAAATGTGATATAATATTTATATCACAACCAGCATAATCTAAGCTCTACAGTGCAAGAAAATCATTTAGACAATAGAACATAAAGTCATTTAATGAAATAAAAAATGACAACTAATGATCTAATTGGTACTATAATATACTCCATCCATTTCAGGTCTTACTTTCCTTTTTAGTGTATTTCAAAGAATATCTCTTTCCTTTTCGGCAACTCTCTAATTCTAACTTTCCATCTGACATGTTTAAGACCACCAGATTTGAGGACATTTTGGTACATTTTACGTATCTTTAGTTTAAGATCAAGATTTAAAAATCTTCTTTACTTTCTTCAACTCTATGTCAAGTCAAAACCAAATGAACAAATTGAAACAGAGGAAGTAATTAAAAAATTTCACTTTCATTATGAACCTTTACTTTCACTTACACATGCTCTTTGATTCTTGTAAGTTGTGTGCCATCCATCCCCCATACACGACATGTGCAATCCTCGCCAGCAGTTATGATTAACTAAGCAGAGTCCCATATAAACAGACAAAACCAAATACTTAGAAGCGATTCTCACATGTCTCGCATTTGTAGGAAAGGAATGCACTAATTACAGATCTACAATAAAAGTTACCACATAGAATCATCATTCATCAGTAGATAGAATATCCCCCTCATGAAAAGACCAGAATTGTCTAAACAGAGAAACTACTTTGGCATTAAATTCCAAAAAAAAAAAAAAAATCAGTGATCGGGTTCTCTTGATTTTCTAATATTCCCTATGAATTACATTGTCTTCATTATCGATGTGAAAATAGAACATTTTGGGTTGCAGTGACAGGGCTCTACACGTGATTACAGCTACAACAACATACGTGACTACAGGTAGGCTTTTGGTTATTTCATTGTCGTTAGATTGTTTCCCAAGTAATAAAATAAAGTCAAACTATGCTTATTTTCAAAGCATTTCGTCGATTACTACGCCCTTTCTCGTCTCTGGGTGCCTAGAATGGAAAGATTTTAAGTATCCATATCCATATTGATATTCTTGTAAAGAGAAGCTCGCACGAAGCTCCCTCTATGAGTGGAGTCTGGGGAAGGGCCTGACCACGAACAGTCTACACTGATATTCTTGTGAGATCAGAAAATGCAGCAGCTCTAAACAATCACATCATTGTGGACTTGTCAAGCTACATAAAATGTGATTTCATTGTGGAGAAGAAGTTTAACCAAAACATGAAGAATTTTCTCCTCTTCTCTTTTTACAAGCTTATTCATCTATCATCGTCACAAATACCCAATTCTGAGAAGAAAAATCCGTCAGTTCTGAAGGAACTGGAACACTAGACAAGGTTTTTGAGCTGACTAGCTAGATTCTCCAGCCAACCCCAGCCATAACATTGCTTTAGGCAATTTATACAGCTTTTATTATAAGGTTACAGAGTTACTTTTAACATCTGCAGCTGTATTACTTAGCATGCTCAAAAGGGTATTCTCCTATGCTGTGTAAGTGAATAACGAAGTACTTTCATGAACATGAACTTACAGAGTCAAATATACAGCAGTCCCAAATTCTAGCACTGTGACCAAATAAGACTTTGTCTTCAACCACATGGTTGGGACCATCAACACCAACTGTCCAGATACGAGCACTGCGCTAGCAAAAATAAAGAAGAATAAACCACCTGAATCGCTGAACTAAATGGTTCGACGGCTCTATATATACATAGGTTTCAACAACAAAAGTACGAACCTGCGATCGTCAGATACAGATATTAGTTTAAATCCATCAGCTGACCATGCAAGGCGGAAAATTGAACCTTCATGTCCAGCTAATTTACATATATTTATGGCTTCATATTGCAGATAAGGAAGCTGGAGACCCTCGTAACTGGTCAAATTTAAAGTGTCTTCGGTAGGACTTCCAACAACATCAGGGCCAGCCTTACGACCCACTTTCCAAACAAGAACCTGTCAAACCAGATCAAGAAAATAAGCACCTGCTGGAAGAAATATGCAGATATTGATGATCACAAAAAAGGCATTACAACATTGGACAGATCCACTTTACAAAAGGATTAGGTGGTAATTTTGTTCTGATAGAAACTGTAGCCACAAGAGAGACCCATACAGGCTATAGAGCTTATCTTCAGTTATTAAATCAAAGTCAGCCAAAACTGTCGAAAGAAACCACAACATCTGTTTATAGTACAATAATATCCAGAAGGAAAGTTTTTAAGGGAAACAGTCTAAGAAGTGCAACTGAAACTTCTAAAGAGTGGACCTAGGTCTTAGTTCAAGTGTCAAAGGTTGAGGGACTTGTGACTTGAGTCACAGCCTTGTAAGTGGAGAAGAGTAGAGGGGCAGCCCATTATCCCCGAGGCTCAAAGGTTGTAGTTGGTCCTAAAGGTTAGGCCCAGACGGATTTCCTCACCATTAAAAAAAAATAAAAAAATCTAAACAGTGTACATTCAGCCTTTCTGAGAGCAGAACAATTTTAACCATGTGTCTTATGCGTGAGGGAGTAAGTCAAAAATTGGAAGTGTGGAAAAACACTAAGTAAAGGTTTGAGGAAAAAACATGTAGACACAAAACATACATTTAAGTTAAGTGTATAAGTGGAGACAGGACGAATGGAATAAGAAAGAAATGTGGTACCCAAATGCAAACAATTCAAATATCTAGGCTTATTCTTCTAGGAGGATTTGGCATGATATATGAAAATGTGATAAATAGAATTAGAATAAAGTTGTTGCAACAGATGAATGCTATGGCAGTAAATGATACCTAAGAAAGTAAAAGGAGGCAAGTTTGCCAGTATAGGTGTGAGATCAACCATGTTATATAAGATAGAATGTCTGCTTGGTAGACCCACTATATCCACGAGATGAATGTTATAGATTTAAAAATGTAAAGATGGAAGCATGGTCATTCACAGTTAGACAAGATCCACAAATGATCACAACAAATTGAGGGTGCAAAAAGTGTTATGGCCAATTTCTACATAAACTTACATGCACTGACTCATAAGTATGATACTAAGATTATAGTAGGTGATAAAAAACAGAAAGGGATGCAATAGCACACATAAGGATTAAGTGAAAAGTGGTCGCGTAAAATTATTTAGACATATCCCACATAGGGCCTTCATATGCATTGATCTATAGGTGCAATTTTCAAATGAGTGACAAAAGGAATAAACCTCAAATCACTTTTTTTTTTTTTACATAACGGCAATATTCAAGCCAACTTGCATGCACCTTAACTATTCCACATTGACTATTCCACAGGTACTTGCTACCTCCCGCCCAAATATAGGTAACTTTGTGCAGCAGGACTTAGGTAAATGAACAAAAAAGTCAAGAAATGTTTTTTGTCGAAGTACAGTCTCCAGGTTTGCACCCACTGAAGGCCATATTAGCTGCAAGTAGGTAAAATTCAAATCACTTGGAGTGAAATCGTGTCAAAAGACCTATAATCTCTTGAATTTGCATATTTAAAAGAAAATATAATACAGTGGAAGCAAAGGATCTATATAAATGACGTCAACTAGTTCAGAATAAAAATTTGTTGTAGCTGTTACACTAACACTATGTCGGGTATTTGTCAAGAGTTCTTTTATTCTCGTATGTCTGTGTGGGAATAAGTTTGATTTAGAGAAAAACTAGCTTTAGAGAATCTCCAACTTGCCTTTAGAGAAAAATAATTTGAAGTTGGAGCAACTTCAGCCTAAATGGAACGGAATGGACAAACAATTCATCTCGCCCACCCAACTACTTTAGCATTTGAACACCATATCAATTGATTATTCAATTTATTTATAGATAAAAATAGGGTTAAAAATTATCAGAAAGTGCTGGAAAAAATTCTCTCACACAAATGAACAGATGTGCAATGCATGAAGATACTCCTAAGTTTGGACAAATTACTGAAAAAGGGAAATATGATAAGATAGAGAGTTGAGAAAAGGTATAACCAAATACTAGTACCTCATTAAAAATAGTGCCAGATGCCACGCAGAGAGAGCCAACATCATCGCCCCAAATCCTCATGGAGTACAACAAACACCTTTCTAAAAATGAGATGAAGAGGAAAAGTTACAAGCATGAAACCTGGCATCTATGATTGAATTAGGTCATCTAATAACAATAGAACAGTTAGCACCATCTCTGGTATGCATTGCTTTATCTGCAACCTATGTTGCTCGGAGCCTCCAAAATTGTTGCAGTAACAGTGTCGGATTCTGCAAGAATACATTATTTTTTAAGTGCCCAACACACATCCGTCAATATTTATGAAGAGTCCGAGCAACATAGTCTGCAACAACCCCTTAGGTGCTGAAAAAAAGAGCAAAAATGAAATTGAAAAGATGATAATTGACAAACCAACCTGAGGATCTTACTCTTGAAAGCAGAGAACATCTCAACATATCCCAGATATGTACAGAATTGTCACTGCACCCTATAGCAAGACAATCACCACCATTGCTTGAAGAAGTAGAACCATGCCACTACCACCACATGTTAAGTATCATAATAAGCATAAATCGCACAAAAAAATTAACGAGACATCACATGAGGCACCTACTTCATAATCAAGGAAAAGGTTTACCTTCAAAAAGCTAACATCCAAAACCCAATGAGTAAACTTAGGCAGCAGGAGCACAAGACTTAAAGTTAAATCAAAACATGCTTGATGCTCAGTTTGAGAATTAGAAACCCTTTGAATTTTCAAGCTGAAAAGTTTAACCCTCCTCTCACCATAGACAGCAATCGTGAAAGCAATATGTGAATCTGATAAGTGTTCATTAAATGCCTGCAAAGAAACTCCATGCACGCGAATTCCATCGAAGACATCAAATGATCTTACCAATTTCCCAATCGTCAAATCATAGACGAGAATTTGTGAACCAGTTCCTGTGCAGAGACATTAATTGTATGCTTACAACCAATTCAGTAGAAAGATAGTCCTTCATTCCAAAATACTTGTCACAATTTCCTTGACAGTAAAACATATAAAAAATTTACCAACATCTACTTTTTATCGTATTGATATGAGAAAAAACAATTTTATCCTACTTTTTTTCATAGTTTTTAAATATCTTTTAATTTTAAAATATGGAACTAATCTAATCTATTGTCAAATGACTGACTATTTTGGAATGGAGAGTGTACGAAAGAACAACAAGGTGCAATAGGCAATGACAATTAATTGTGTGGGAAGGAAAGAGAACGAACCAGCTAGAAGAAAAGGAAGTGAAGAGAAGTCAGAAGGAAGGTGTATAAAGCAGAGGGCAGAGATTTCACCAAGGTACTTCCCTCTCTCGAGGCGACACCGGCTTTGCCCCGCCATGGTCGCTCTCTGCTCCGTCTCACGACTACTATAGCACTTGGTAATGCACTGGAGTTGTTCCCTTTGCGGCAGTGTTCAAAATGCTAATGGTCAATGGCTAGTATTGTTTTTGAAAAGTGGCATATATAGCCGCTTTTAGAGTCCTATTTAGGTTATGACCGATAATTTTTTTGAAAAGTGTCACACTTTAAATTCAACGTCAGACGTACATGACTCAAATTACAAAATTTATGTCTGAATTAAATTTTACTTAGAAGATCAATATATTATTTGTGCAAGTAAAATTCAAATATCTTTATTTCAACTTTAAATATATGCCAACGTAAGATATTTATGTTCAAAATTTTTTATTTTTAAAATAAAATATAAAAGACAAAATAAGCATGCAGTATTGGATTTATCACATATAATATATAATAAGAATAAAAACAAATTCGATAAAGTAATTATTTTCTAGTTGAACAAACTTATAATAAATTCGCCCTATAGTTGTCTAAAATCTAAATAAAATATTAGATTTTATTACACCTAGAAAAGAGTAACAAGTTGTTATGATCCAAACTACACAATCAGTTTTTAATGCGATATTAAAAGCGGACTTATAACATGAAAATGCTTATTAGATAAGTCTCATTAAATTCTTAGTGAACCTTATTAAGACTCTACAAGTCTTTTAAGTAACAATAACTTACTCCCGATGATCTAGTCTAGATATATATAAAAGCATCCTAATATAGAACGACAGATAGGAAAATAAAAGACTCAACATCAGCTTGGAAAAAAAGTGCAGAAGTAATGTTGAATTTTCCTTTTTAGTTTACAAATTCCAACTCCTTCTCCTAGCTCACCTCATCAAGATCACTCACCACTACTATCTACTAGTCTCATTAACAACCCTTTCATAAATCTCAGTTTCAGTGCTACCTCTATGTTAATCATCCCTCTATTCACATTACTACTTTCAATACCTGCACCTATAGATCAACTTTGTAATCATAACTCTGTCAAACAAGACAAACTAACAACCAAATACCTATTAACAATTATCATGGAAACAACTCATTGATCAAGTAAATCACAGCTCCAATAAGTAGCATAAATCAACACTGGACCAAACTCATAAATTAAGTCAATGGAGCATATATCAAAATATGAAATTCAGCCAACTCAATTAAATCAACCATTAACCTCAAGGATCAATGTCAAGTAGAGAATAATGTTATCTCAATCTCAATAACAAATAAGAAAACTCAAATCTCATAATAAGCTTCATTAAGGCTTCTTTCATTAGCCTTTATTGTTTTAAATCACTTCACATCACTTTTCTTTTAATTATTATTATTATTATTATTATTATTATTATTATTATTATTATTATTATCTTTTACACACATGCTAAGGAACTTAACCTGTCATCTAGTCATAACTTGCAGGAGATAAACCAAGATATATGTACCATGTCGGCTTGACATCCAACCCCATGAAAAACATCATAATATTAAAATTATTTTTCATCAATCATTACTATAGCTATCCGGAATCATTTTTCATCAACCTAGTATAATAATCACATATTCAATATTTACACTTCTATAGCTTTCATCTTACATCTTTCAATCTTCATTGGAGATATAACAAAGCACCTTCTTTTATTTCAAGGCCTTTAATTAATTATTTTTACTCTTTATTAATTCTTTCAATTATCATCATCAATTCGAGCTCTTATGAGCATTAATTCAATCAAGCATCATTATCAACACAATTACAAATATATCATAATACAAATAATTGTGCAACACCTAAGCATAAAATCCACCTATAAGAATCTACAAACATTAATGAAATCCTCATTAATTCATTAGTTGCTAAGTCACATCTATTTTTCTTAAGAACGACACCTTGAGGTCAAACGTAATCCCTCATGTTTATTGTATTAACCTCATTTGGGGCTTCATTATCACATGTAAACAAAAAAAATTCAAGAGTATGGTAAATACCTTTACGTATAATTCAAAAATCAAAGTATTTTGGGTCACCTAATCCTTAAGCTCGTTATCCTCGTCCAACCTATAAGTTCATATCGTTCCACCATTCACCTCTAGGTTGACAAATCACTAAATCTCAATCACATTTCTTTTAATGATATTGAATTTGACTCTAGAGCCTACCATCAAGATCAATCCACAGTTTAAGCTACAATTTGCTACACCATGCTACGATACAAGATCATATAACTTTGTTACTTTAAGGTTCAACCAAATAATTCATTAAAATAATTAGTTATAAATGTGTTCAATCACATTGTTCACATCAAATCTTTTTTCGGACACATAACACATAATATCACTAAAAGTTCCAAAGATGCAATCAATAAGTTCAACTTTTAGATTTATTATTTAGTTTTCATATTTTATCCACCTCAACTTCATGCTCTTAGCCCTAGACATACTTCTCTTATTAATTTTATGTCATTGAACATAAATAAAATCTCAGTCTACTACTCATTAAGGTATAACCTACCTAGACACCATGGAACTGTCATCAAAGTACGCAAGTTGATTCATATGAAATAGCATTTCCCTCAATGTTGCTAAGCATTCCCAGTCTAAAGTAAAGAAATATAAGAGTAATTAATTATCTACTTTTTAAACAAGGCGTTAAAAATTTATTCCACTAATTCTAACTCTTATTCATAGTTTTAGGCTTAACTAAGGATTTTTCTTTCATAATTCTATCTAATTTCTTCGTCAACTAAGTTCTCATGGCATAATTTTATATGTTACATCCTTAATTTGCAACTTGAACTCAACTCTAGGTGATCTCTTATTCACCCGCGTCAACCCCTCAAACCTAGGTTCTAACCATGAATCCTCCATCAAGGATTTCTATAATAGTAATAATCAAAAGAAATTTAGGGAAAAAAAGGCTTGCTTTAGCAAAGAAGATCTCCCAAACCCCTGCAAAAATTGCCTCTCACAGCTCTAGGTCTCAAAGTTGTATTTTATGAAATAAAACCTCGAATAAGTCTTCAAAAATGTACTCGACACCTGCTGTAGTGGCTCGATTATCACTATAACGATTCTGCTACAATAAAAAAAAGATTTTGCTATGGCATATTACCAGTTGTTATAGTGGTCTGACATGCTTCCTAACTAGTGAACTCATGAAAACTAAGAGTTTTCTCATTTTACAACACAATCTTAATTTTCATCATCAAATTTCAAGCCTATTACGACAACTCTCGTAACTAGAGTTTTAGAAATTCAAATTTGAATTAGAAGAATGTTATGGAAAGATACACTCGCCTACTATCCATAGGTCAATGCTAACTGCACAAATTTTAAACCATAATCATCATTGCCATTAAGGCGCATATGACCAAAATTTTAGTCGAGACTAATCCACCATGAGATTTTTCTAACTCTCATCTTAAGGTTTTTTCTACCAGAAAATTTGGATCCTCAAATATAACGCAACCACGTAATAAATCAGTATATCAAATACTAATATATCCATCACTCTTCCCTGAACGATCAATAGATAAATAAGGAAAGGAAGGAATATCTGACTCGGCAAATCAATAAGGATAATTTCTACACTTGTATACTTTACTCTCCCAAATGGCCTCCTCAACAAGAAGGTTTTTCCGTTGTACCTACACAGAAACTGTTAGAGCGGATTCACACACTAGAAAGGGGGGTTGAATAGTGGGTTTCGTATTTTGAAACTTTTTGCAGAATGGAAGAAGGCAATAAAGAACACAAGGGATTTATAGTGGTTCGGCCATGCCTACCTCCACTACCTAAGTTCAAC
>JBDJHY010000001.1:11167910-11183102 GCA_039654485.1 Withania somnifera | reverse complement strand
GAAATATTGAGAGAAATTGATAGATATTGAGAGAATTGTTGTGAAAATTGAAAAAATTGAAGTGGTATTTATAGAAAAAAATTTAGAATAATTTTTTTTTTAAAAAAGGGCAAAAATAGTGGTTTTGGAACGGTAAAAAAATCAGAGGGTCCAATAGATACTTTAAAAGATGAATAAAAAATAATAATTTAATTATCCGGTCCGAATTGGGTTGACCGGGCGGGATTCCTCAATCCATACCGGACACTATACCGGCCCGATCTGGGTTGTAATGGGCCGGTCTGATTTGGTACATTTTGGGTTGGTTTTACCAGGTAAACCGGCCCGTTGGACACTCTTAGTCTTTATCCCTACCTTAGAGGTAGAAAGATTGTTTCCTATAGACCCTCGGATCAATAGAAAATAGTCCAAAGCAATTCCAAAAAAGAAGTATTGGAAGTACAAGAAATAATAACTGATAACAAAAGTAGACAAAACAATACAATAATCAGGGTAAAAGAAATAACACATAGTAGCTGAAATCGAAGGACAAGAAACTACAAAAGCAATACTACGACTACTAATATAAACGAACAACAAGACAACGTATTGTTACCTACTAACCTTCTACCGTAATCTATATCTTCCACACTCTTCTATCTTAGATCATGTCCTCGGTAAGCAGAAACTACTACGACATGTCTTTCCTAATTACCTTTCTCAATACTCCTTAGGACCTCTACTTCTCCTGAAACTATTCATAGTCAACCGCTGACATCTCTGAACTGGAGCATCCATGCATTTCCTCCTCACATGTCTGAACCATTTCAATCTTATTTCCTACATCTTGTCCTCACCGAAGTCACTCTCACCTTTATCGGATATCCTTATTTTTAATTTTGTCCCTCTTAGTATGCCAACACATAAATAGCAAGTTATAGTGTTTAACGTGACCATAGTTATAAATCCTTGAAGTTCAATAGTTTTGCAAGGTAACATTTGAAAACTATATAGCCCTTTTTTCGTAATATAGTTAAAGATAGGTATTGAAAGTTTCGACAATTTGCATTGAACTTAAAGGGGTGATCTTTCGCATGGCAAGCTTTTCTTTTACTGTTTCACAACTTACAAAATGACATTTGTTCTGACCGACCATCTTTATAGAAATATACATGTGTATGGCAGTCTTAAAAGATTGTTGTTAAGAAATGTGAAAATTTTAGATACATGCACCATTTTTTTTTTAATGAAATTTCTCTTTAAATTTTTTTAAATTTCAAGACAAAATTTATATTTGCATATTTGTATATAAATATTTAAGAAATAAATTTATCTTCAAAAGGGTAATAGCTATATATATTCTTCTAATAAACAGCTGTAATAGTTCCTATCTATTTTATTTTTTATAAGGTAGAGATTTTATTAAAAGGTACAAAACAAAAACGTGATTAAAAAAAAAAAAACAGCCTCCTACAAGTACCTATTATTATACCTTTTTTTAATAAGTATTTCTTATTTATTATACTTTTAAAGTGCCAAATTAAGAGAGAGATATGCGACCAGTGAAATCAGCTACTTGAAACAAAATACATAGAGATATACAGCCAAGTAAATATGCTACTTGAGATAAAATACATAAAGTGATATATGAGGTTTTTTTGGCCCTTTGTAGGGTGTTAATTCAAATGTGTTTAAAGAACAGCTAAAAATAATAGTAATATACAGTGGCATTTAAGTTTAGCTTTGTTGAATGTACAATAGTATTAAGTAGATAAAATATAAAATACACCTTGGACGACAAGCAAAATTTTAAAGCTGAACTCAAAATGTATTCCTTTCACAAATCAAATCTTTCCTTAAGTTCTAATTGCTTTAATTACTACAACTCTTTAGCCTAAGAATCGTAGAAATGAATCAAAAGGTTTAGTGGTGATGAATGAGTCACGAGTTGCTTGCTACATGCCGATGTTATGTGTAGCACCGGAAAAAGTAGGAGCTTTATTGCAAGACATAAGAAAGAAGGAGAATACTAGATAAACAATTAGGGACAGAAAAGTTACAATATAGGTTGAGTTGTGCTTACGTGCCTCTCTGTTCCACTTCTACTTCTGACGATTTTTATCTTTTCAGAAACAGGGAGAGATGGTCGATCCATCTATTTATAAAACAATATAATTATACGGAAAACAAAACTATTCGACAGTTAGCAAAGCAAACATTCAATTAATTACGTGAGAATACAAAAACTAGTACACCTTTCTATGAATTCAATGAGTTGGTGTGCATGCATTATATGTTTTATATGTCGAGGTTGAAGGAGTAATGCATGATGAAGAGGTATCTTAGTGTATCAACAGTTGAGTTCGTGGCTTCCCACTTAGATGATTCTTAGACTCTCTTTACTTTGTTTTCTCTCATTCCTATCCAACAAATACGTAGTTGAATGGTTCTCCAAATTTTCGATATATCCTTTTTATCTTACAACCGTCCAGCACCAAAAAAGGTTTCTTTGACAGTCTGTGATATTACCAGTTTCACCAAAAAATGTAGCAACAGTTGTCGCAACCCATCAATGTGAAAAGAGTGATTTATCGTTTTCGATCTCCGTCCTACATGCACCATCTACTGCAAATCTGCATTCCTCTTCTCTGTATGTGTTCTTGAATAAGACATGCTTCATTAACTATAACCCAACCTCATAGGTAACTCTAGTTTCCCTGAGTAAGAATCTGAATCTCTCTTATAGATATTCCTTACCCTGTTGGTACCTATAAATAAAATTTCTTTATTTTACAAGGACCTCGAGTTTCCCAATTAATTCTCATTGGCTATTGTGAGGTATTTCCAGGTGTAACAGATAGGTCTGAGCTGGAGAAACTTCACAGAAATTATACCATTTCCTTAAAATGATGATATAAAAGAATCTAGAGCTTGTACAATGTCTTAATATTTTCCAGATCTTTCAAAACTGGGTAAGCTTGATTCACACACACTTTGCCATCTAGATTGAGCTACTATGTGTAACGCACCTGAACAAGTCTAGGAACTTCTCTTTTAGTGGAGAAAGTATTGTCCAGGCATCCTGGATAAAAATGATTCTTCTACCATCCCCTACTTTAAATAGTATTTTAGGGCTTCTTTCATTCTGCAATGAAAGCTTTTGCGTTGTATTCGCTGCTTCTCCTTAGGTCCTGTTTTGGAATTTGATTTTAGTTCTTGGAGGGGTGGTGGTAATTTGATTCAGTGTTGTACCTATGAACAAAACAGAGATTGGAAAACCTACTTGTCCCCCTGACCCGCCCCCCACAAAAAAAGGAAAAGAAATCTTGTACCATCATATAGTCCTATTATGGTCCTCGTATAATACTCTCATAATATTCCTCTTTTATTTTCTGTTTAATTCTTCTTTTCTTTCTTGACTACAGATTCCTGATACCCCGTGATATGTCACGTTCTGAGTGGCAGGCTGCATCTGGCTCTTTGGAAAGCTTTCTTCGTGTTTGTAAATAACAACTTCCCTCAAACAAGTAACCCTCGTTTGTTCACAAGATGCATCTGTTATAACGCCAAGACTAGAATTATTTGCTCCATCACTGATCCCATTTGGATTTTCTTTTGCTGCACCAAGCTTGATTGAGAGCGTGTATCATTTTTCCAAGGATAAACATGGGTTCCTCTACATATGAGAAAACCTTTGGTCACTCTTGGTGTACATTGTGAACTGGAATATGTAAATGGTATCTGTATTGCATGCCTAGCATGCATGGTTTCTCATCCTCTAAATTCTTGCTGTCACCTGAATATTTGAAGGAAATTCAAATGTTAATCTATTGGATTCCAGACTTCACGTTGTGATCGTTGAGTCACGGCTTATAGTAAAATAGCAACCCAGTAAGCCAGCGGCCTTTGAAAAGAACAGAATACAAAGGTTGTAGCAGTTGAGAGTTCAATTGAATCTCCAAGCTCTCAAGTTACATTTGTTTGCAAATGAAGAGAAGAAAGACACAGAGATAGTAAGTACTTGGAGATAAATCATCCTATTCTATTGATTGAAAAGGCAAAATAATTTTCTCCAGGTCAAAACAAAACAATAGTCAGGAGCAGGGTGTTGTGAGTAAACGTCAGAATTGAAATGTGCAACATGGTCCGGTTTTCTTCCACGAACTGGCCATTGTAATTATTTTTACCAACCCAACCTCGAATTTCCTCTTCCAAGTTTAATTCAAGGTATTAGACCATTCAGTACATATCCCAGTTGAGAGCTCTTCAATATCTTGGCGGACAGTGTAGAAAAGGTCATCTTTTGCGGGTCCATCGAAATGTTGCGTTATGCCTAAATTCCTTAGTTTGACAAGGAACTTGAGGTAGTAGAATTCAACAATCAACTAAACAAATTGCTTTGCTCCATGAACCGAGGATTGTGTTGGTTGTAAAAGTCCACCTGTCCAACAGATTTCTCAAGTATCCGAGTCTGAATTCGGTCTCTAGGATCAACAACAAAGGAATTAAACATCATCATTTTCGTCTTTTTTGCCAAAACTGGGACGAAATATCAAAGGATATGACTTCTAGAAACACATCTACTCAAAAGAAACTAATATTTAGAATACATTATGAAGTAGTTAATTGGAGCTACAGGTCTGAGAAAGCCAAGTATCTGAGGATACAAATTCGGAGTACAGCAGCACGTAACTCAGCTTTTCTGCCTGGCAACCAACAAACGGTTTTCCGGAGAGATATTTGACGGGACATACTTGACAAGCTCACATTCAAGTCCATGTTCCTTGAGCCACATAAACCTCCCAATATCTATTATATCTTTGCACCTCAATCCTACAATGGCTCTATCCACAGCCTTCATATTCTTCACCATGTCTTTCACTTCATCATATGTATTCAGATCTGACTCTACATGCTTATTTTCCCTGTGGACCATAACAGACATCAATTTTAGGAGCACTAAGAGAGAATGTTGCAATATTCGAACAGGAGTACACATGCTAATGTCTCTTGGATGATCCACATATCAAGGTCAGGAGCCAATCACATTGAACTAGCGAAGAACCTCTTTTTTTTTTTTTTTTTGAGATGGAAGAAAAAGATCTTCACTAGTTCAATGCGTTTATCGGCACTGGCCCTGAGATAGAAAGATCGTACCTCTTAATAACACAAATAGAAACATTGTACCTCTTAATAATACAGATAGAAAAATCATACCTTATCTGTAGATCAAAAGACCAATCAGTGCCACAAAGATCCGAACCATGATCTGCATCAACGGCCCAGCTAGTAAACCATGTCATGGCATTGAAATCATTCTTGCTGATTCCCAAATCCAACATATACTGCTTATCTGAGGAAGGAATAATTCATGAATTTCAGTACGTCCAGAGTAATTCTAAATGAAAGAGCATTCAAACAAAAACTAAAACAGGGTCAAAAACTGATGTGCAATAGCAAGTAGCATGAGAGAAGAGCAGAAGAAGGTGGATTTACTTATGTAATGCTTCCACTGACAAAGGTGATGGCAGCAAGTAGCTATAGCTAGGCCAATCAGGTGGCAAGTCGATTCAGAAGTAGCATCCTTATGTTGATCACATCTTTTGCTGATGCAACATCTTAGAGTCATATCTGCATCAAATTGCTCTTTACTATCTTGTAAATTACCAGTGGCCTGAAGAATAACTGAATCTTCTAAAAGCAGAAAGAAAAGAAGTACCAGTAGCAGGCCCGCAAAGATGTTTGCCAATTGCTAGATAAGGAACTCCTTGTAAACTCTCAACAGCATTCAATTTTAGGTCCTCAACTGCAAATGGTTAAAATAGCTAGTTATAGCACAACAACGACAACAAACCCTGTATATTCCCACAAAGTGGGGTTTGGGGAGGTTAGAGTTTACGCAGTAGATACCACTACCTCCGAAAATAGCTAGTTGTAATCTTTTAAGAAAATGGACAATCAATCCTTTTTCTTGCTCAATAAAAATATACACCTTTTGCTCAAATAATAGTAGAGCATTTCCACAGAACTGCATTACAATTACACACAACAAAATTATTAAAAAACAACAAAAGAAAAAAATTGTGCTTTTTCCTTAATTGATCACTTTTGCGGTCACTCCATTTTAACTCTAGTTACTAGCAATATTCCAAGAGGTCTTCAGTCTATATCACAGGAAACACTTGTTATAATGTCATTCTGTCTAAACACACTCGGAAGTGAATATATAGACACGAAGCACTTCGAAAAAAGCCTTTCTGTCCAAGATTTGGGTGAAGTGCTGTTTCTAATGTTATTGTGCCCACGTTTTATAACTTATGTACTCCTCTCTGTTTTTTTTTTTTTTTTTTTTTTTGGTTGAAGTGTAAATTATGTATTCTTCACATGAATAAAGAATAACAGATTTGCTTTGGATTAACTTTTTTTTATCATACTCAATCTCTTCCTCTTCTTCATTTATCCCTTCAAAGTCGACATGCTCTTGTCCCAACAGGATTATCGGGTTCAGATTCAGCTAGAATGGCAAAGAACTGGCAACTAAGAAGGCTTGCTTTCACATCAAGCCCTTCAACAGCATTCCTACTTATTTAATATTTCCTCCATCTGGGAAAAAATAAAAGATAAAGACTTCAGTCATTTCAAATTAGGTCTCTGATTGACTAGACACAATATTAAGAAATTGGAACTTTATCCCCCAATCCAAAAAGAAAATGCATCCAATAATCAAACTTTTTCTAATCCTGGATCCAGCCACAAATTCCCATGGCTAACTTAATGCGTCAACCTAGAGTTGCAGGCTATGTCGAAATATATTCCAACTCAAAGCGACAGAAGAGCTAAATGCCACAACCGCCTGAAATGTTTCAGCCATTTTATGGTCAACACATCTCTAGCGTTAAATCCTTCTCATTCCCATCAACAACCTCATCAATATATTATTTCCTTTTTGATGCGAGACAATTCAACTATTTTCAAGGCTCTGTATAGATGTGACTTTGTACCTACGTTTGAATGGAATACTAATTGTTTTCTTTAAATTTGTTAATAGCTGCTTGCCACAATGCTCAATGACATCAGGTAATTTGGTCATAAGTCATAACCTTCTGCAAATCATCATCAAATGAGTCGAGCAGCATGATTAATTTTTTTTTTAAATCCTTTTTCCTACAAGTCTCTTTACATCCTTGTATGCTGATTTCAATTTGCTAGAGCATCATGTAATATGGCAATTTTTGTTATCCTTAGACCTTAGATAAACTAATTCTTGTTTTCATGTAGAAAAATGATGCAGTAAATATGCCTCGTTGGTCAAAAAGACTTCCAATATTTTGTCTGCTCCACGGCTTTTATTTTGGGACTCCAAAATCAATCACTATTGTGGAGCCAATATATTTCCACAGGATATACATATAGGAATGATCCCGTGAAGGTTGCAAATGAGTAAATGGGTGATGGGCAAGTAGTGTAAATTCCAATGGGTGATAAGTGGTATCATAGCTTACCCATATATCATTCATTTATCCACCGATGGACCTTATGCACCCTCCAGCATATCAAGATCTTATAGTCAATAAATGGGAAGGAAATTACTTGATTCATTCCAGTAGCACAGGAATTATTCAGTTGGTTCCGTACGGAACTGCAATAAAAGTTGTTGACTAAAAGAAAAATAGTTCTCTTCACAGATGTATCCTAGGAAACCATCCAACTCTAAACAAAACAACTAAAATTGCAGGGGATCAAATACGCAAACAATTAGAAGAAAATACAACACAGCTATGACACATAGATGGACTTAAATGAACCAATCATACAACATAGGCATCACAACTTGATGACAGCTCTTTGGTCAAAGCACCTCAGTTTGCAAGCAAATCATACACGAGGACAAGATGATCTTATATGGTAAAACAAGACACTCAGGTTCACATATTTTTATACCGAAAATCGTCCAGCATAATGCAGCATAACAATCATTTATAGAATAAACATCTAACATACTAAATAAAAAAGCTAACAATAAAAAAGCTAACAATAGATGCTCACAGAAAGAGAGGAAATGAATAAAACTCATGGTCTACTTGACATATAATCATTGCAAAAGTGGTAATGAGAAAGGAACTTATGTAAACTTGTACAGCAGGGCCAGCAAATCTGAAGAAAACTAACAAAAGATAACAATGGATAAACAGGAGCAGAAAAGAAACTACTCATATCAACAAAAACAAAAAAAGAAACTGTTCATATCACGAAAGAGTTAGTTTTTTTATTAGTTGAAATGGAAGGTTAATAAAGCCTTACTGTCAATTCTCAATCGCTCCAGTGTAACACTCTCTTTCTGTCGCAGACTTCGATCAGCCTATAAACAATACATGGATCATAATCACCAGGGTGTCTTGAAAGATATAATATTCTAAAGATAAAGCAAAGTGGTAAAATCAAAAGAGACGAATAAAAGTCCGCAAAGGCATGATGTTGATGGTTCTGTAGCATTTTGAACTTTAGCCTGACCTTGAGCTTGTATGATTTGCGTTCAACCAATAAAATCTTCTTAATTCTGTAGCAATCCGCCAGAACTTGCGTCAAGTATCCTCTTCCTGCTCCAAATTCAACAACTGCAGGAATATCATCATCAGATGCTTCTGACTTAACTGTCCCCGATACACCATCCTCTCCACAACTTAACAGAACCCCAAATTCTTCAAGATTTCCTAGAATTGAGGCCTGTTGCATTACATGTTTTTCTTGAAATGGTAAACCCCTGCAAGCAAAAAACAAAGTGAGGTTTGAAAAATGAGATACGAGTGTTTTAAAGGGAACATAAAATGCATATAACACATACAAAAAAGTAGAATAACAGAGCACCGGTCCACTTGTCGATTAATCCAAATGTCACAAGCTTGTGGAATCTTGAAAGAATCAGGAATGTCACTACATAAGGAAGCATGAACAGACTTGATTTTGTTGATCAATTGGGAGAACTCAAAAAGGGTCATCGCGTGCACAGCATTTCTCTTCATCTCTGAAGTAAAGTTGTGTTCCCCTTCTTCTTCTTTTCCAGCATTGATACCCTCTTGGTAAAAAGGCTGAAGTGATAGAGATTGAGCTTGTTTGAAAAATGGGCATCGCTTAAGGTGACTCTGCAGATTCTCTTCCAGCACGGAGCTATTATAAATGGGAAAATTAAATTAAAAACAAACTGAATAGGATATGTAAAGACGTAAAGTGGGAGGGAGGGAGTATAATTACTGAGAAGGGTGGATGGGGCAAGGAACCCATTGTCCATCACATCTTTGGGTATGGTTTCCGCAGAACCTGAAGAATTGAATTGAATTGAAATCAAATCAAAATTTTGATGCAAGTAGAAATTTAACTGAAAGGGAATTACTGACTGTGAATCTCCCAAAGGGGCGTTTGAGCAAAATCTCTTCTTCTTCGGAAGCCAAATGTTGCAGCGTGCTGCCATTTCCGCCCCCTCGCTCGCTCTAGATTTAGCTAAATCACTGGAGAATTAGCTATTTTTTAAGTCAATTAATTATATGATAAAATTGGCTATAAATATCTCATATAAGTACTAGTTACTGTTAAAACCGGCAGTGTTTGTGTGTTGTTATACATATATGAAGCCGGATTACTTTTAAAAATTATATATTAAAATAAATTATAATCATACCAGACATAGTGATTTATAATATCAGATATATTTTTTAATATTTGATAAGTTAACTTTTGTCAATGTTGAAATATGATGTATTTCGTAAAAATATTTTATAAAATACGATGCACCTGATGAAATTATTTCATCAGATATATTGTATTTCATTTCTCGTAAAATATTTTTGTGGGATATATTATATTTCGTATGAAATTTTTTTACAAGATACACTTATTTTGATAGGTACTTACTGTTTCAATTAGAGTCACTTTCTGAATTAACTCAACATAAATTCATAAAAAATTATTTTGTTCATTAAAAAGAATCTTGCTTTCATTATAAAATCATATTTTGATTTCAAAATAAGAAATATCGTTTGTCAACAAAATTACACCTTTTAATGTAATGGGATAATGAAATTGTTGAGGAGGGTAACTCCATTCACGTTGTTTGCCAAAGTGTAACATGAAGTATCATGTTGATATTTCTTTTAACATGTTTCATAAGTCAATTTATAGAAAGATGAAACTTACTTGATCCGATTATAATTTGTTTTTTGTTGGCTAATTTCTAATTTCCTTTACTCCACAAGAAAATATAGGTTATGCATTCTTTTATGTTTATGATGATGCAACATCGTTTGAATTTTTGAGTGTCTCAGTATCTGTACACAACGATCGTGTAATACTAAACATGCTATAACTATATATTGTGAAAGAGGAGAGGTAGCCCACAACCAGGAATGGATATACTCTTTTCCAAGATATTGTGTATAATCTGTTCCAGAAACTCCCACATACTCAGTACAACCAGCATCCTCAAATGAGTCTTGATTTGAGTCTTTGTTTCAACCACAACGACATGTAATTTATTCTCTGTTATTGATTTAGTTTAAGATTTTGGTGGTTTTCCTAAAGTATCTTACTTAATTTTTTTTGTAAGAGTTTACGTAATAATAACGACTCAAGCCGTGGATTTGATGGTCATTTGTTTCAGTCATCACAATTTGCTGGAACATTCTTTAATATTGGTCATGTTGATTTGAGCCTAAGTTTGAATGACTACTGTGACAAGTAATTTAGTATTATTTGTTTTAATTTTTTCTTAGTGTTTAAAAAAATTAATATTATATTATTTTCAAAGTAATTTTTTGGGGATTAGCTACTATTACTGTCTCGAGTCGTAGATTAAGAGATCATTATTTTTAGTCTTCTTGGTTTGCCAAAACTTCTTCAAATGTTTTTCAGTTCGGTTTGGGCCTTGTATAAATGATAGCAACTGAGAATTTCTTCTTATTTAAAATAATATATTTATTAATGTGGTGTTTATATCATTTGTCAGGACTAAAAATTTATAAATTTAATAGGGGTTTACATACTAATGTTGTAGCAAGTTGTGGACTGGATGACTATTTTTTTCAGTCGTCTCAATTTGTTGGAACATCCTCGAATGTTTCTATGTCTTCTGATTTTGGCACTTCAAATTATTATCGGTAGGCATAATATGTTAATGTTAGTTGAATTAATTTTATATGTTGATTTTATTGTCTAATGTAATCTTTTTATTTGGTATAAGAATACTGTAACTCATGTAACCCAAGAAGTGTCTTCTTGTCCACTGACAACCCTTTGTGCTGACCTCTCAACTTATATCATTATTATTGCTATTGATACTGATGAGGAGTCAAATGCCGATGAATTGGATCTGAGGAGGTTCTATGGTATGCCACAACCAGCGAAGATGATGAAGATGATATCACAATGATCTATGTCTATTAGCCCCTTTAACAGAAAAGTCACTCAATAGTTAGCATAATTTGCACCATCTTTAGTTAGGCTTTAGAGGTTGGTGATATTCCTAGTGCATCATACCCTGTGTGGTGTAAACCAAGGAATATTAAAGCGGATAATGTGTATCTTGAGGAAGACATGTTACTTTAGATAAGAAAAAAGTTGCAAAGGATTGTTAAGCTCTTCCATCATTCTATTTTGAGGAAGTATGATATTGCCAGGTCTAACAAAAAATAAGGGCAAGTGACATGTAAGCTTCCACAATGTCCATTTGAACTTAATGCTTATTTTGCAAAAGATGTTAATCAGTGGAGAATAAGAATATACATTGGGGTGCACATATGTGACATGGGCACGAGTCACGAAGGGCATATAAACTTGGACACTAATATGATTGCGGTTGTCCTCATCAGTGACTTGTCTATAACTCTAAGATAATAGTATATCCAATTTGATAGAAGTACATAATATTAATTTTTTTGTTTGATGTAATATGCATTGTTCAAATCTTTTTAGGTTTGCACTAAAGAGCTGCGTTAATGTTGTACGCAGTGTATAACATTACTTATCAGTAGAATAAAGGCATATCTTGGTCGTAAACATGCCTTTGAACAAGTATATGGTGACTGGGGTGCCTCATTCGGTGCCTTTCCAAGATACATGAAAATATTGCATGTCACTCCTCAAAATTCAGGCGTGATGAGACCTACATTCTCAACTCAATAGATCAGCCTAACTCACGGATAATTAAAAGAAAAATCAGTTTATAACCAAAAAAAAATTCACAATTTAAAATAGATGAAGCGGAAGTATTTTATGAATCCCAAAATTAGGTAGCTATTGTTTTACAAGCCACTAAAAAGGAGTTTGTACAAGTTTTTAAGTCTCTCAATATCTCTAGAAAGTAAAGATACAAGAAAGAAAAGATAAAGGACATCCGAAAACTGTTGAATGGATGAGAAATTACCTTTAAATGTCTCGAAGGAAGCCTAGATGGGTGTGGATAGCGATCACAGAATCCTAGGCTTTGAACCTACACAAAAGTGCAGAAAAGCAGGACTGAGTACAAAAGCATGGTACTCAGAAGCGTCCTCCGCAGATCTAAGTATAAAGAATTAGTAATTACTCCTAAAATTCAACCATCCTTCGATATTACAACCTGCAAACAGTTATATACAACAGTCCAGCAAACAGAATAGAAACAAATACTACAAGTCTAGATATGTCACGATTCAAAAATTAAGTTGTGTTGACGTCTACATCTCATCTGTAGAAAAGCCTAAACCTGACCCAGAGCGAGTAGTAGTCGGCCAATAGCAAGAACCCAAAACCTAAAAGAAGAAGGAGATCAGAAAAGATGTAGAAAGGAGTAAAACTACAATAGTTATCCAAGACCCAACTAGGATAACTCCAGTATTGGAAGGAAAAATCGGTTAGTAAGGGCACCAGCTGCTCACAGAAATCTCTTGAAATCACACCAGCTAATGCGCTAGATCGCATGCGTCCAAATAACTCGTAATACGACCTGTATCAGAAAAAGATGCAGAAGTATAGCATGAATACAAAAAACAAAAGATACCCAGTAGGCATTATAGGCGGACCGGGTAAAAGCAATTATAAGCAAGGTAAAAAAAACAGAAATTAGGACAGTGGCACATAATGTATGACTGGACGGAGATGCTACAGTAATAACTAGTAAGTGCAATGAAGAGTTAACTATCAGTGTATATAGTGTCAGCTAACAAATATGAAGGATCTACTAACAGGGTGTAACATATAGACCTAGACACAAACAGATCGTCACCACACGTAATACATACCTGGAGCTCTAATGTGACTAGGATAACAAGAACGAAATTAAGAAGAATAACAACGGTAATATAACTACTGAAGGAAACCATCACTATGGCACCCAAAGTAAGCAATAGCATAAAAGAGTAGCAACCAGTCCTAGCTAACAACTATCACGTAAGCATAGAATTAACTCAAAGGAACTTCCTTCGTAAGTTTCGAGGAGTGCAAGCCAATGTGTATAAATGCAATGCAAAGCGGAGATGGAAAAATAAATAAGTACACGTACGCACCCTACCTGGTACAAGACTTGTTCAAGAGTGGACCTAAAAAAGTTATCCCGTATACTTACCCAACCTATCTCAGTATACCCCTCCCCCAGCTACGAAACATACCAAAGTCAACGTGAAATATGCAGGCAGGGTAGTACAGCCCCAGAGTAAGTAGTTAAGCTACAAGCCATTTAAGTAGGCTATAGGCCGGAAGAATAACGATATTTGGGGCCGACTAGTCATCCCAGCCCCGAGTTGGCGCTTTACTATCCATATACTATACCAACACCCACTCTAAAGAAAGTACATTGTAGCCAAATTAAATTTCAACGTTATCCTCGAAAAGCATGCCCTAAATGTCCAAAATCATGTACGAAGCTCAACATTACACAAGGCTAGAAAAAATATAACCGACGTGTCAATATGAGTAAAAAGACTCATATTACTATATAAATAGTGGGGTCATAATCCCAGCTAAAATTGGGTCCCTAAACCCTAACAGCTTGGAAAAGAAAATATCTAAACCCATGAAATAGAAATAAAATCCAATTTTAACGCTCCATATATGAAATATTTATGTAAACGCTAATATGACATTCAGGATCATATGAACTGAGTAAGTCTTGAGAAAGTCACAATTACCAAGGAATTACACAACTACTGTCAGGAATCCAACCTATCGATCCTAACAAGTCATAATTGACTTAGTACAGTTACAAGAACGTTCTAAATATATAGGGATTCACAAAAACAAGAAAACAACTACAGGGGTCATTACAGCATCCCTACTACAAGAACTTTCATCTGTAAAAGTTAGAGAAATAGAGAGGTACCTGAAGGGTCGAACAAATACAAGTACTGGGCTCGCATATCCCTCTTTGTCTCCTAGGTAGCCCCCTTGGGCGGTGATTCCAACGAACCCTCTGAATTGGAATATTTCTAGACCTGAGTAGTCTCACAACTTTGTCAATAATAGTCTCAGGCTGCTCAACATGCGTCAATTAGTCATCTAATTGAACTGAATCAGAGTGGAGCACATGGGAAGTACTTGGCATATAACAATGAAGCATGGACACATGAAACAACAGGTGTATGGAGGCTAAACCTGTCCAATGGGCTGGTCTACCCAGGAAAACAGGCCCAAAATGACTGGACTGGCCCGTATTTTTTTAAAAAAATTAGTATTTTTTTTAAAAAAAAAATTAGTATTTTTTTAATATAGTATATATTTCTTGTATATAAAGTATATATCTCATATATATAATTTATATAGTATATGTAGTATATATATAATGTATTAGTGTATATATGGTGTATATATAGCATATTTAGTATATACCATTAGTATATAGTATATATCTTTAGTATATATCGTTAGTTAGTATATAATATATATCTAAGTTAAGGGGAAAAAACAATTGTAAATGGGTAAAACTTCAAACGGCCATAACTTTGCGCTTGGATGTCCATTTTAGATGATTTATTTTTTTGATTTCACGTATTCTTTCGAGACCCAGCCATCCCAAACGCTAGAGGCGGTTTGGCCCACCTAAGTTTTAAAAAATGCTTCAAGTCCCTTCAAATAGCATTTTTTTTATTCGATGCCCAAATCAGAATTCGTTTCATGATAATTCGTTCTAATATATCTTTAATATAATATATATATATATATATATATATATGTAGTATATTATTAATATGTCTT
>JBDJHY010000001.1:11156703-11167810 GCA_039654485.1 Withania somnifera | reverse complement strand
GCAAATCTTTGACTTAATGTTTAGTCATCAATCAAAACGTAGAAGGACGATTCTCTTGAACCAACCTTGGTCCAACAAAGATCATCAGCAGGTGAATTTACTTACGTAATGCTTCCACTGACAAGATGATGGCAGCTAGTAGCTATAGCTAGGCCAATCAGGCGGCACGTCGATACAGAAGGAGCATCATTATGTTGATTGCATTGTTTGTTAATGCAACATCGAAGAATCGAATGAACTAGTAAACACCTTGTTTATGTTCTTCTGAAGACAGAACGAAAAGAAGTACCTGTAGCAGGCCCACAAAGATGTTTGCCAATTGCTAGATAAGGAACTCCCTGTAAACTTTCAACAGTATTCAAATGTACCTATCAACTGCATATGGGTAAAACAGCTAATTCATAACAATGAATTAGAGAAACCATGAAATGTTGTGCAGAAAGAGGACACGTTTTGCTCAAACAATAGTCTAGCATTTTCCAGACTGCATTATACACAGCAAAAACATGAAACACACTTTTTCCTCCACTTTGTACGTCTCTCCATATCTGAACTCTAGTTTCTAGTAACATTCCAAAAGTCTTCAGTCTATTTCACAGGAAACACTTCCTACAATGTCGTTCTGCCTAAGCATTCTCGGGAGTACATAAATAGTGACATGAAGCACCTGGAAAAAGTCATTCTAGCAACAGTTTGGGTGAAATTTTGTTCCCAATGTTACTGTGACCTCTTTTATGACTTATATAATCCTTGCTATATTATTTTTGGTCTGAAAAGTAATTTATGTATTCTTCACATGATTAAAGAACAACAGATTTGCTCCGAAAAGTTTAGTAACTGCTAGAATGAGCAATTCAAAAGGCAACTAAGAAGGTTTGCTTTCGCATCAAGCCCTTCAACATCCTTCCTACTTGTTAATGCTTCCGCTGTCAATCCAAAAAAAAAAAAGACGAAGACTTGCCATCTCAAACTAGGTATTCTGATATGACTGGACACAAGTATTAAGAAATTGAAACTTTATAATATCCAAAGAAAATACATCCAATGTCAAACTTTTTCTAATTCTGACTCCAACTACAAATTCCCATGGCTAACATAATGCATCAGTCCTAGATTTGCAGACTATTAAAGCATATTCCAATACAAAGCGACAGAACAACTAAAACTACCACAATCACCTGAAATGTTACAGTTCTTTTTTTTTTGTCAATACATACACTTCTAGCGTTAAATCTTTCTCATTCCGTTAACAACCTCACCAGTATATTTTTTTCTTTTGATGGGAAGCCATTCAACTATTTTCAAGGGTCTGTATAAAAGTGATTTTTTATCCAAGTCTGATGGAATACTAGTTATTTTCTTTGAATTTCTTAGTAGCCTCTTGAAGATAATGTCCAATGACATCAAGTAATTAGTAATAACCTTCTCCATACCATCATCAAATGAGCCGAGCAGCATGATTAGTTTATCTCTTAAATCGTTGTATGCCACTTGCTATTTGTCTAGTGCTCAACAATGATGTTGGCAGTTTTTGTTTTCCTTACGTACGTATTTCTTGTTCACTTTTTATCCTGATCAGGAAAAGTTTAAGATATCAATCCAATGGGCATCCAGGAGATGCAATTTTGACCTAATTCTTCTTTTCATGTGGCAAAATAGTGCTTTAAACATGCTCACTAATGGAGAAGACTTTCAATATCCTGTCAACTCCACGTCTTTCATTTTGGGACTACAAAATCTATCCACTATTTTGAATCTAATATAGTGCCATTGCATAGAAATATAGGAATGGTCCCGTGAAGGTTGCGCTATGAGTAAATGGGTGATAGGGAGTAGATTGAATTTCCATGGCTGATAGCTGGTTCATAGCCTACCCATTTATATATCTGCTGAACTTTACGTACCCTCAGGCATCAAGAACCAACAGTTAATAAATTGAGAGAAAATTATTAAATTCATTCAAGTAGCGTAAGAGTAATTCAGTAGGCGATCATATGAAACTCCAATAGAAGTCGTTTTATAAAGGAAAAATAATTCTCTTTCATATATGTATCCTAGGAAACCATCCCTACTCTAAACAAAACAAAACAACTAAAATTGAAGGGGTTTAAACACACGAACAATTTGAACAAAATACAACACATCCAGTCAATACACACTATCTTTCTTTCCCCAAGGGCAGGAGTTCGGAATGACTCTCTCTCTCGTCCAGTCCACGAAAGAGGTTGCAATTTAATGAACCAATCATACAACATAGGCATCAAAACTTGATGACAGTTCGTTGCTCAAAACACCTCAGTGTTGCAAGCACAGCATACACAAGTACAAGATGGTCTTTATGCCAAAACAAGACACTCAGATTTACATATTTTTCCTTTAAAATCATCCAACATAGTTCAGCATAAGAATCAGTCAATCATTTGTAGACTAAAAATCTAATATACCAGATCAAAAGGCTAAAATAGATGCTCATTGCAAAAGAGGAAAGGAACAAGAACTCAAGTTGACTTGACAGATAATCATTGCAGATGTGGTAATGACAAAAGGAACTCATGTCAACTTATATAACATTGCCAGTAAATCCAAAAAGATCAAAAGTGGATAAAGAGGAGCAAAAAAGAAACTATTCATATAAAAAAGAAAAGTCGTTCATAACAAAAAGATGTTAGTTTTTTATTAGAAGTGAAAGGTTATAGAGCCTTACTGTCAATTCTCAACCGCTCCAATGTAACATTCTCTTTTTGTGGCAGACTCCAATTAGCCTATATATAACACATAAACATAAACACCAGGGTGTCTGAAAGATAGAGTACTCCCTCCATCCATTTTATATAGCATACTTTACTTTTTGATCCATCCCAAAAAAACGTCAAGTTCATACTTTCCTTTTGGTCCATCCAAAAAAAGGGTCAAACTTTCTTATTTGGTAACTATTTAAAGATGCAATTTTTATAAACACAGTAATCACTTTTTTTCTAGAAAGGACAATTTGATAAAACTTACAAATTTTTACTTATTTCTTGAAGTCTGTGGCAGGTTAAAATATGACACATAAATAAAATGGGATGGGGAGTAATATCCTAGTGACAAAACAAAGTGGGAAGAAACCAAAAGAGACAAATAAAATCCAGAAAAGGCATGATCTTGATACACGCGTTTAGGATTTGAGCCTCCACTTGAGCTTATATGATTTGTGTTCAACCAATAAAATCTTCTTAATTCTGTAACAGTCTGCCAGAACTTGCATCAAGTACCCTCTACCTGCTCCAAATTCAACAACTGTAGGAACATCATCATTGTCGTCCACAGAGTGCTTCTGACTTAACTGACCCCAATACTGCATCATCCCCACGACTTTTCAGAACCCCAAACTCTTCTAGATTCCCAGAATTGAGGCCTGATGCATTACATGTTTTCTTGAAACGGTAAACCCCTGCAAGCAAAAAACACAGTGATGTTTGAAAATGAGATAAGAGTGAATTAAGGGGAACATAAAACGCAGGGTACTATAATAGAACACCGGTCCACTTGTTGATTAGTCCAAATATCACAAGCTTGTGAAATATTGAAAGAATCACGAATGCCGTTACATACTTGATTTTATTGATCAATTGGGAGAATTCAAAAAGGATTATTGCGTGAACAACGTTCCTCTGAGCTGAATTCTGTTTCTCTTCTTCGCCAACATTTATACCCTCTTGGTAAAAGGGCTGAAGTGATAAGAGATTGAGCTTGTTTGAAAAATGGGTATCGCTTAAGGTGACTGCAGATTCTCTTCCAGCACATAGGTATTATAAATCAGAAAATTATAAACAAAAGTGAATATGGTATCAATGTATTCTCAATATATACATAGCACAGTCAGAATTTTAAGAGTTTTGATACAAATATAAAAAATTATATAACTTGAAAATTATTTTAATGGTCAAAAATATATTTAAATATCACATTTCAAGAGTTTCATACTTTACTATCAATTGAAAGAGTTGTCTATTAAATTATCACTAACTATTTATCAAAACACAACTAATTATTAATTCTTAACTATTCACGCTCGAAAGTGTTCAAATATAAAACTCAAACAATTTCATGGTCAGTCGGCCAAGACAATTCTAAACCGGTGGCCATTTAGCAATTTAGGCCATTCAACCCCTTTTTTTGCTTTAATTTTTTTGGGATAATGACTTTTTTTTATATAAATACTTAAATAAAATATGTATTTATATGTATTTAGTTTGAGGTTGATAGATCTTTATTATCAAGATATAAAAATATTGCATAGAATTTGTATCAATACTGTATATTGAATGCGTGTTATATTTATATATTATAAAAACTGACTAGAATCTACATCAAAACTGCATACTAAATGAATATTCTAAATATATGCTTATAGACTTTATAAAAGATACACATAAATTGCATTGAAACTGTATAGTGAATGCATAATATATTCAGACTTTGTAAAATCTGCATAAAACCTTATATAATAATTGCATAATAAATTAATATTCTAATGATATGTTTATAAATTATATAAAAGATACATAAAATCTGCATTAAAATTGTATAGTGATTGTATCTATATCATTTTTATATAAAATATGCTTTTGTATAGGATGTGTATAAAACTCTATCATTATTATATAAAAATATATGTCCAAACACATATGCAAGCCCTTAAACTTTCAAAAAAGTTCCAATTGAATATAATACTATGTACAATTTTGTTTCGTTTAGACGCTTAAACTTACTCATGTTCTAATTGAAAATACTATATACAACTTTATTTCATTTAGACACAATAAGCTAATATTTCATAAGTATGATGTGAAAAATAGTACTTCTTATGTTAAAAATATTATTCTCACATATGGATGAGCAAAGTAGCATGTGTGGAATAATATTTTTAATATATGAAATAATGTTTAATTCTCCACTGACTGATCAAAGGAAATTAAGTTTATCATATGACATGTAATTAATTCTACGACGTGAAAAATAATATTTCACTTATTCAAAATATTATTTACATATTAAAAAGTATTATTCCACATATGAATGAGTGAAGTAGTATATGTGAAATATTATTTTTCATGTCATATAATTAAACATATGTGTTATTAATGGAATGTCAAGTCAACATATTGTGTCTAATTTAAAACAATGTTGTAGGTAATATTATGTTAATTTGAAACATGACTAAGTTTGTCTAAATAAAATTTTTGGACAAATTCAAGAGCCTGCATATATGTTTGGCCAAAATATATTTTATCACAATTATAACATAAAAATGAATCATTTGTATTATTTGTATCCTTTCCCCCGTAATTTTAAGTCAACCTAAGCCCAAACTACATTTTCATGTCCGAAGGCCCATGTATTATAAGAGGCCCAATGTGGTTGTAAAACCCTAATAAAATGGCACAGCACAGAGCATACATAATCCTTACATTATCAATAAAGAAACCCTAAAAGCCGCAGTGCCTTCCGAGTTCTCCCCTCAAAGGCGAAGATGCAGATCTTCGTGAAAACCCTAACAGGGAAGACAATCACCCTAGAGGTTGAATCTTCCGACACCATCGATAATGTGAAAACCAAGATCCAAGACAAGGAAGGCATTCCCCCAGACCAACAACGTCTAATTTTCGCCGGAAAACAGCTTGAAGATGGCCGCACACTTTCCGACTACAACATTCAGAAGGAGTCAACCCTCCATCTCGTCCTCCGTCTCCGTGGTGGTGCTAAGAAGAGGAAGAAGAAGACTTACACTAAGCCAAAGAAGATTAAGCATAAGCATAAGAAGGTTAAGCTTGCTGTGTTGCAGTTCTATAAGGTTGATGATTCTGGAAAAGTTCAGAGGCTTCGTAAGGAGTGTCCTAATGCTGAGTGTGGTGCTGGAACATTTATGGCGAATCATTTTGATCGTCATTACTGTGGTAAGTGTGGGCTCACCTACGTTTACAACAAGGCTGGAGGCGATTAGGTCTGTTTTATGCTGTCGTTGATTTTCTATTAGAGTTTATTGCTAATTGGGGTTTTCAATTTTGAAGTATGTGACAACCATGGGGATTGTTGAGTTATTTCAGAACTAAGAGTTTTGTATTATCGTTCTTGTCCATTTTTTATTATTAATCCTAGGTTTATATTCCTAATTTTCTACTCTATGTGTGTGTGTGTTGATCATATTTTCAACTGTGCTGCAGTGTTAAGGAGCTGTGTGATAGAAAATAGGATATGTTTCATATGAGGTTGAGATTCGAAGTTATAAATACAGTCGTTATGCTTATTGTGTTGACAATAATCAGTCATAAAATTGAAAATTTAAGCAATAATGTTAAGTGCTACGCGTCTGTTAGTGCTATATAGTCAACTCTGTGTTTTTTTATTTCGTCTCTTTGCTTTCAATCAAGTTTGTCAGATTTGCTATGAATTATGTATACTGGAGACTAGATCACATTTGCCCTGAAAACTCTTGGCACTTCTTGGGTTCTCTCTAACTCAGAACATGGTGCGGAGCATTTAAGTTAGTTTGGGGAACATAAAGTGGGGTGGGCTGGTGGTGGTGGAAGGGAATGTCTATTTGGTTGTGCTACATTTAGTAATTCTGGAATGAAGATTGCATATCTGGTCATTGTCAAGCAAATACATGTGCATGTAGGCTTAAGTTATTTCACCTGAATCATGCTTCTTGATCAGGTTTAGAGTTCTGTGTCGATTATTCACCAAATTTGCAACTTTTTAGTGAGTTTGAAAGCATTTGAAAGGTTTAGTATTTTGCTTAATGTTCTCATTTTTTCTGACTATCAATATGTTGGTTCGTTTCTACTTCTCTTGTTATTGTGTAGTGTTCACCACACTAGCAATTGTGGTGTCTTGTAGCTTATGAGGAGCAGTTCAGCCATTTTGTATAAGAAAATGTTTGCGCATTCTTTTCATACTCAAAATGAACACTATTATTAAAATAGAAAAATTTAAACCGTCTGTTGAAGTGTTGGGTTTAAGTCGATTTTAGCCAATGCTCTATTGTCACAATCTGTGTGTTATCTGAATTTTCGATGGAGTTGAGTCGTAGTTGCTATGTTTGTGGTTTATATCAAGGTCATGGTGGGTGCATGTATTTCTTGAGGTCACTTCCGGACTCTTTCAGAGTTGCTTACACTACTCTATACTCAGTTTTAGAAAGTATGTGCGGCTTAGAGCTTTTGTTTAGTTGGGGAACATGAAGCTGAATACCTGGTAGGATTTGTGACATTTTGTTATGCATGAATTCTAGAATGAAGCTTTGAATTTGCTTATCACCAAGCTGATAATGGTGCCTGAAAGTTTTAGTTGTGTCCTCGTCATATGCACCAGGCATGCTTTATCTGTTCAGGGTTAGCGTTCTTTTCTCAATTGTTAACAGGAATATCTGAGTCACCTATCAACGAACAGTTAATCTTTGCGATCTCTGATAGTCACCTACCAATCAATAAATCAAAATAGTTTGGGATTCGGAACTGGTCCAAGAGCAGCAGTGTCCTCGTATAGATATTGAGGGAAAACCTTATTATGCATTGCGAGCAACCAATAAAAGGTCTGAAAGAGGATAAAGTTTTTAAGGTTGTGTGTTAATCATAACTGCTGCATTTCGGTCCTTTCAATGGTCTCTAGTTGAATTAACTAGGGAAGTGCATAAGGTTGTGTTAACCATAACTGTTGCATTTCCACCCTTTTCAATGGTCTCTAGTTGAATTACGAGGGAAGTGCATATAGGTAGCGAAGTAAAATGGTTTTGGAACTAACGAAAGAAAGACAGTTAAATTGTTAGTTTATGTATTTCACAGGGGACACTTTGTGACAAAATATTTAAATTCAGAGTCCTCTGACATCTATAACACGTTTAACAAATTTTGAATTTCTGTTCTATTCAAAGTGAAACGGAATGAAATTGAGTTCTTAAGCAATCTCATATGTTTCCACATATTTACTGTAATCTACTATTTCCTGATTATATTTTATCATGCGAATATTAGAGGCTAATTTGAGGTCATTACAACTGGTTCCATTTGTCAAATTGCTAATCAAATGACGCTGGTGCCAAACTATCTGAGTTTATGTTACTTCCAGGCGACATGCTTAAATCGCGAGGTTAAGATGGCCTTGGATGATGAAATTAAACAAAAAATAAGAGGGACACATTTCCATAGATTGCTCGAGTCCAAAGCTACTTCGAGCTTTTTATGGATCAGTTTCTAGTTTCTACATTGCGTATGTGACAGAACCTTATTAGTTATCACGATGATTGTAACTATGCAGACTACACTATTAATTTTCTTCTTGTGGATATATGCTGCTGCTTAGATTTCCCTCATTCATCTTGGCTACACTCGAAATCAGATGGAGACAAGGTTTCCTGGCCTTTGGTAAGAACTTACGAAATTCCATAACTCCAAACATTTTTTATTTTCAAGTACGTTCACGGCGTGTTTTACCATCTCGCGATTAAGGTGGAATTGAAGTAGAGCGAAGATGACATAGGAGAATTATGGTTCTGTGGCCTCTCCTATGAAGTATGTTGACACCATGAGGAGGAGTTTCGTGCTATATAATTCTGTTATCCTCGATTGGTATTGCAAATTTTTGTCTCGACAAGACAATTGGGGATGACCAATGTAATCCGAATCTATAAATACAAAGGGGAAAGTAACGTCAGAAAGATTTTCTTAAAAAAAAAAAAAAAGAAAAAAAGACCCAGTATGGATCACATCTCAAATCCCATTGCATGGCAAGAAAAATTAGATCTAAAAGTAGTCAATATTTTGTATAAGAAAATTTTCCTATGCAACGCTATTACGATATACTCACAGAAAGAATTGGACTTCCATTCCATTACAAGCCAATGTAAGATCTTGGGCCGATCTTCAATTCTCTGTATTAATTTAAGTAGTCATATTTCACCCTTAAAAGTAGTTGGATAAATTCTTTATTAGCCAATTGATTTAAGACGCTGTCCCTATTTTAACTGCGGTAATTGGTACACTGGTAAATGGTGCATGTCATTTTTTGGCCAAAAAGCTAATAGCAAATAATGGTAAAACGATAACGACTGACACGTGCCACATCACTCACCGCCTGCAGCTTGCAATTGAAGAATCGTAACAAACAGAGTGGTAGAAGTACGCACCATATCACGTCCTGCAAAATTGCTCCAGCCCACGCGCAACTACTTTCACGTTAAACACAATCTCCTATACTAACAAATTCCCTCTCTCCCACCAAGCTAATATTAATAGTAATGATAAACAAAGCAAAAAATTGTTATAAGATGAGCTTCTCATGAAAGATCAACCATACAAGGGTTTCAGTAGGTAGAGCTCTGTATTTCCACTAAAATCTTCATCATTAACACGAAACAGAGACCAAGTTGAAATGCAGAAACAACAGAAAATTAACAGTACACTAATGAGAATATTGCTTAGCACTAGAGAACCACTAATCAGATTTTTAAATCTGTATGAACAACAGAAATTAGACATAGGGAATATAATGAAACAAGTAGTAACTACAACAAGTATTAAGTAATTAGTAATAACCTCATGGATCTGCGATCCTATTCTTCTCTGGAATACAATCAGAATTTCTTCTTACACTTATTCTTGCTCTTGCTTTTCTTCTTCTTATTCTTCTCCAGGAAATTCTCAAGTTCATCAGGATACCACGTATCATCCATTCCATCCAGAATCTTAGCAGTAATCATGAAACACACATAGGGATCCACAGTAGCATATTTTACCTTCTCAAGATGGAGCTCATCTCTCCACCAACGTCCCCCTGGTAGGTACCACTCTATCGGCTCTTCAGGTTTGATCACGTCCCAGTGTTTTCCCAGGACAGTCATGGCTAGACGATTAAGGTCATAATGTCGTAGATCCAAATCATCTCTCTTCATACCTACATCTGCCAAAATGTTGACGTCCACAGGGTTAGCAAACTTGATACCAAAGTCAGAATCAAGCCTCTTCATAATAGCACGCATTTTCGTTCCAACAACCATAACCCTAGGATCAGCAAAGAAAGCTTTCATAGCTTTGGGAATCTCATCGGCGTCGTACTTAGTGTACGGAAGGCGGTAGTGTAAGCAGTGAGAGCCGGTACAAATAGTGAGGAGGTTGTAAGGAGTTTCCTCGCGATTCGGCTGATCATAGTGATACGCGCTCATCCCCGGATCACGCTCGACGAAGATTGTGACGAAAATAAAGCCGTGTTTGTTGTTTGCACGCGTCTTCATGAGCTCGTTGAACCATTTAGTGGTGGTTTTGTAGCTGTTGGTGACAATAGCGAGGATACGGTGCTCGTCGACGTAGACATTGTATGGATCGTAGATCCACTTAGTGTCCTTGTATTCCATGTTTATTTCGTCTTTCTTCTTCAGCTCGACCAGAGAGTTTTCCACGTCCTCCTTGTTCGAAGAGATTTCTATGTCTTCCAGCTTGTTCAGTTCGATTTCCACGTCTTCCTCCACAGAGACTTCCACATTTTCCTCCATTGGAGAGATTTGCACGGCTTCCTTCTTCACAGGAATGTGCACGTCTTCCTTCTTCAGCTTGACCAGAGAGATTTCCAGAACCATCTCTGCAAGGAAAACGTACAGAGGGAGGAGAATGGGAGTAGTCGAGAAGGGTGTGAGCGAACGAGTATCAACAGCTATCAAGTCTCGGTATTTATAGCTGTTTCAAAGTGGCAATTTCGGAACATTTTGAGAATTTGATTGCTTGGGCGATACTCTAAAATTTAAAATATACAGTATTTTCCTCTTAATTTTAATTAATTACTTAGGTGGTTCTCCAACTTATTTGATATTTCATAAAATTATTTAATTTATGGGATATTTCACCAAAGTTATTGTTTCTGTACAACAAATGAATATCATATCATATTAAAACCATATTCTTTAATACTAAAATTTATTTAACTTATGCTTAACTTCTTTTAATACTTTTTCCGAGCCATGAAATATTCTTTTATAGCACTCATTTACTTATGGTCGTGCAGTAATAGTATAATTAATAGATGAATGTTTTGAGTTATCAATTAAAAGTGGATTAAAACTCAAATTAATGTAACA
>JBDJHY010000001.1:11115458-11128601 GCA_039654485.1 Withania somnifera | reverse complement strand
TATATGTAAAACAGTAAGAATACTTTAATCCCAGCAAGTATAAACTCTATTCCCCAATTATTGTAAGATACCAAACAATCTCAAAGTAGGTAGAAGAACCTATTCAAATTTTAAAAAAATTAACAACCTTCAAAATAGAGCAGAACTTGACAAGAGGTAGGAAAAAATATCCTTACTATGGCTATTGACCTTTTCCTTCCAAGGGCGATCGTTAAAATTGATTGCATTAGAAAAGAGCCATCACGGGAGGAGGAACCAATACCGTGGCTGACAAGACGATAAGCAAACCTGGATCAACAATTGGCAAAAAAGTAAGGTGCACTTTTTCAAGCTTGCAGACTAGAAATAAAAAAAAAAAAAAAAAAAATTAGTGCCAATGTCTATCGTGAAACACCAGAGTATAATAACATAAAGCTCACAAGAATAAAAACATGTAATTCACATAAAGCAGTATGAGCAAGTTCACACATGCAGAGATTCATATAGCCTACCCAACTTATTTTAACTCAAAGAGGCACATATATACCTGCGGTTTCAATACCGATAAAGCAGTTCAAAATCGTTGATTTAATACTGCAGATAAAAGAAAAAACCGACAGTAGGCAAACTTCACAAATACGGAAGGAGCCGATGAAAAAACAAAAAAGAGACATGACAAGAATAAAGATGGAGGAAGAACAAGTAAACACCTGTGTAAGAATCTGGGGAATCAAGCATTCTAACAGTATACTAAAATCTTTTCCTTCTAATTAGGCCTAAAACCCCAGAGATGTATCACCACCAATCTACGATTAAACAAAATTCATGGAATTTGAAGATTAATAAACACAGAGAAAGCCCAGATCCTCCAGAAATCAGAAAATTCAAAATAAATTGTTGCATGTACGCTTGCTTCTCTCAAATTATATTCCAGATTTTGGGTTCCGCCTTTGTGTCTCTCCGGAGATTTTAGTGTTTATTTTTCATGGTTCTTTGTGAGTTTTACTAAGTTTTTGGTTTCTGTTTTTATTTGCCCAAGTATTCTTCAGTTGGAGGAAAAAGTAGACTTTGTGCGGCTTCTCTAATTACTGCAAAACCTCCATCTTGACAGACAGTTAATCTCTAAGCTAATAAAAAATGTGCATTGAAATCTTAAAGTTTACTTTTGGATTTTTCAGAAAACATAGTGCTTTGTAAACTTGGAATTTAAAAACATGTACCAAATCTACATTGACTTTTACAGTAGCCAGATTTTGGTTATTTTTTTTTTGTATAATTCTATCAACAATGCGGGTTTTCTACCTTACCTTATCAGACGAAAAGAGGAACAAAAACGCACTGTGTGTTATCTCTTTGTATATATTAACAGTTCTTTTCAATGCACACTCTTCATGCAGAAATATATTGTTATTTTCTGCTTCATTTATTTGTCACAAAAGGGATGGTTTTTGATCGATTGCCTTTCTTTTCCTGTAATTTGCATAGGAAGTCTCTGGTAGAAACTTTGATAAATAGCGGTATCAGCAATAATACTAGCACGGTTGACAATCACTTTTCAAAAACTTCACAAGAAGGCAAGTTAAGGATTTGAAGAATTATAATTTTAGACAGCTTGTGAGATAGAAGATAAATCCCAAAGAAGTCCAAAATTTAGAGCAAAGTGGATGGCCCAACAGATTAAGTGGAAGGCCAAAGAAAGCCAAGAAACAATAGAAGATTCCGGATTCGATCGCCTTTCTTTCTTCTATTCTCATCTACTATTTTTGTAGTCAATTAAACCAAAGTATTGTTCGTTTGAGGATTCACATTTATTCTTTGATTAATTGGTTGGGTTTTTTTTCGTTTTCTTGGTTCAATTGGGAGATGAGGGTATAAAGTTCCTTGTTACCCATAAACTGAAAATTCGCTTAAGCTTCCGCATATCCTTTTCCTCTTAATTCTTCTTCCCTCGCTTTACATGTGATTCGTATCCCAGATGATCTTATCATTTGATATCAGAGCATAATCAAATTGCATCATTTGGTATCAGAGTACAATCAGATTGCATCATTTGGTATCAAAGTTTAGGCTAGTAATTCGTTCATCGAATTGTAATCCTTGGTTCATCAATCAAAAAAAAAGAAAAGAAAAGAAAAAGAAACAAAAAATATTTTCGTGGTTTTGTGTTGATGTATTGTTACCCATAGTGAAACAAGTTGGTGGCTGAAATTTGAAGTGATTTAGAACTCATTTGATCATAATTGAGGCTTTTGAAATATTTGAATGTTCTTAGTGTTCTTAAGGATCTTCAAACATTGTTGAGAAGAAGTTTTTAAAAGAGAGTTGTTTGATCTAAAAGAAGGTAGTAATTGAGGAGAAAAATGTTAGCTACATATAAAGAGGGTGGGCGGCTGAAATTGTCCTATTCTCGCTCCAATTTGGCCAATTTTTAGACCTTCTAGAACAAGGGGGAGGAGGAGGCCAAAAATCACTACTACTTGGTCTCCAAACAACTCAAGATTTTGTTAACTCTTACCTTCTAAATCATCTACTACTTTGTCCCCAAGTCACTACAACTTGGTCAACTTCTAGATCAATTACTACTTTGTCTCAAAATCACTACAAGTTAGTCAACTTCTAGAACAAGAAGGGGGAAGGCCGAAATTACTCCTAAGTTTACTAAACTTTGAGTAATTTTTAGACATTCTAGAAGAAGGGGGTGGCCAAGTTTCTCCTAAGCTTACTCAATCTTGGTCAATTTTAAACCTTCTAGATCACCTTCTATCTCTTATAAATTCACTTCTTGAGTTCCAATCGTCCTCTATTTTATTTTTTCAATTAGTTATTTATATTTTCAGTTTAATTAAAATTTTCAAATATTTCTCAATTGGTAATTGTTCTACTTAGTTGTTATCTAGTTCTATTGTTCATTTTCTTTCATATTGTTTATTAAGTGCTTTTATTATTTTATAATTTCATTAATTTTTCTTTGGATCTTGTCCCCCTTTTTTTTGTCAGTAGAGTATCAAATTCTTTCCTCCATAGAATATAAGCAATCTTGTGCAACAATTGGATGAGTTAGTTCTTTATCAACTTTATGAGAGCGTCTTTAGGTACGTTGGAGTGAATTACTATACGAGGGGCGTGAGGTTATAAAACTAACTTGTTTGTTAAGTTTTGCAGATATACACGAAGAGTATAAGGTAAAATATCATCAATGAAATCGTATTATGATTACGGTGACATTAATGGCTATACTTATACTAATATTGAATATAAGTATGGAGGCAAAATTCATGGATATAATAAGTTTATGAAGTTCGTGAAAGTTCTTATGATTATCATGAAGAGTATGATAATTATGGTTCCTATAGTTATAGAAATGAATTCCAACAATATGGGAGTAAGTGAAACCAAAGAAGGCAAACACATGCAAGTAAGGAAGTAACCTTTTTCAAACTAAGAGAACCACAAACTTATCAAAGCACCACTTACCACATGAACAATTTTCCAACCCAAGTTCCACAAAACCATATGACCCACCACCAAATATCATCATTCTAGGACAAACCAAGTACCTTCACAAAATACATCACATGCATCTTGGCATAAATCCTACCAAATCCCCAACTAAAACTACTACAACCCTAAAATTGATGACGTGGAGTATCAAAAGGATGGACATAGTGGAGATAAAAATAGGAGGAATGAGGAGAGACGTGAGGGGTTGACGAAAGATATAAAAAAGGGTGAAAAATGCACTAGAGGGGTTCCAAGAGAAATTCAATTAGTAGAGAGAAAAACTATAACAAGTATACGAAAATTGTCAAAGGTGGATGAAGACTCGTTGTAAGGATGCAACAAATAAGGTTGTCACTAAGGAGTTGAACATAGAACCTGGATATTCCACTTCTTGCGAAATTAAGTGGAGGTTTGATGTGAAGGAACCTTCAACTCGTAGATGTGTATTGCGAAATTTAGACGTGTATTGTACTAAAATTTTTCATTCTCAAATATAAAAGGAAGCCACATGGAGTTCTACCTAAGGTTTATAATTCTAAAGGTAGAACTCCTTCTATTGATCAGTATGGTTATTTGTTTGAATTGTTTATGGAGTTTTCTTAAGAGAAGAGTCGTAACGAGAAGCACCTATGGAGTGAACCAACTTGCAAACTGAATTGTTTGTTGCTTTATTTTCTTAATTGCCGAAGACAGATATGTATTTATCGCTCATACTTGTTTTCGAGCTTTCAAAGACCATGGAGGTAAAGTCTATTAGGATTTATGTGATCTCAAGTAATGGTTATTTCATAATATTTTTCGAGATGTACAATGAATGGTTATGGATAGTTCTGGAGTATGTGTTAGGGCTACTTTTGTTCTTTTACCTGAGAATAGGTATGCTAATGATCATCTCTTTGCTTAGGGCTAATGCATTGACGAGAGTTTTAATTTGTGATAAACATGTTAATGATGCAACTAGCCATAAGGGTGAGTTAATTATTGACTTGAGGGAAGACATGTCCTACTTGAGAAATGAAATAATTGTGTGTTTGTAAATTGTAATTTCAAGTTGCGTTAAGTCTTTAGCCGACCTTCTTGTCTAACACTCCTAAGAAGCCAAGTGTCTATTACTTTGGTTGGATATTTATTTCTTTTAACGTGTATTGATGTTTGGATATATCATAAAAGTGAGAAATTTAGAATTCGTAATTCTTGCTATGCTTACTATCATTATTATCATCCTCCATTTGATGATTTTAGTGTTTTGCTTTGGCTAGTAAAAGCATTGCATTCATTTTCTTTCATGTTTTGTAGATTTAGATGTGAGGAAGAATCTTCTTAAGAAGGGGAGGATGAAACGAGCACGGTTGGCAACCACTCTTCAAAAACCTTCACAAGAAGGCAAGTTAAGGATTTGAAGAGTTACAATTTTAGGGCAGATGGTGAGATAGAAGATAAAGCCCAAGGAAACCCCAAAAATTAAAGTAAAGTGGATGGCCCAAGGGATTAAGTGGACGGCTAAAAAAAGCCAAGAAACAATGGAAGATTCCGGCCCAAAGAAGTTGTTCCAATCCTACTCAAACTAGGATGTCAACTTGTCTAATTCAACTCACTTTGGAAACCAAATCCTAATCATTTTGCGAGATCCAATCATACTCAATTAAGGAGAACAAATTGGACTCAAAATAGGAGAAGGCTAGCTAGAAGCTTACTGGATTTGTCCCAATTTTACTCCATTTTGATTAAGGAGAACTTGTTCAAATCCTTCTACTTTTGCGACAAGTTGGGGCACCACCTTAGGCTATAAATTTGGGTTTTTCTTTCAATTAAATTTAGATATTTTGATGAATTAACAAGTTGTAGACCAAAACAAAAGGCTTAGTTTAGTTATGTAATGGGTGGATTCCCAAACATCAGCTTAGGTTAGCAATAGGTTCGATTCTATTGTTGATTTGGTACCACTCTTATTATTGTTCATATTAGATGCTTAATCGTGGATTCGTTTGAGTTTTCATTCATTAAATACAATTCACTTCTTCCTTAAGGTATTCGTGGATTTGATTGTCTTTTCTTTCTTCTATTCTCATCTATTATTTCTTTAGTCAATTAAACCAAAGTATCTTTCGTTTGAGGATTTGCGTTGTTCTTTGATATATTGATTGGATTCTTTTTCATTTTCTTGGTTCAATTGGAGTTAACGATATAAAGTCCCTTGTTGCCCATAAACCAGCAATTCGTTTAAGTTTCCGCATATCCTTTTCCTCTTAATCCTTCCTCCCTTGTTTTTACACGTGATTCGTATCCTAGCTCTCATCATTTTGTATCAGAGCACAATCGGATTGCATCATTTGGCATTAGAGCACAATCGAATTGCATCAATTATGAAGACTGCAATTTTACTCAAAATCTGTTGCATATTAATGAAAATGAATAGTCATAGTTTCATGCCTATTCTTCTGAAGGTGCTACCATAATACAACATAAAGCCTACAGATGTGTTGAGCGTACATGGGTTGCATATGCATTTGTCTGTTAAGTTTAATGCCACATAATACCATTTGACACTTGTTTTGTGCCTTTGCGCAGGACACATATATTGCTTTTGTGGAATAGATTGTTAGAGAACTTGAATTGATTCAGAGAGGCCTGGATCTCAGTATATTTTAGTTCTTAATCTTTTATTTATGATGTTAGAAAAATGGATACTATTTCAGACAGAGGGAGAGTTGTGGAAGTAGACTTGCATTTTGATTTTGTATATTGTCAGGAGAAAGGGATTCTGGTAGTTGATTGTTCACATCTCAGTTGAATTATGGTGATCTGAGTAATTATTTAACAGCATATTTTATATCAAGTCTTCCAATCATGTAACCAGATTTTCAGCTTTGCGATGTTTTAGCATAATTGTACTTAATTGTTTGTGTTTGTGGCTGGAATAAGGGTACAAATTCCTTATTTCATACATAGTAGACATTCGGCTCTCTTACAAACTGATCCTACTTGAACCTTGTTCAACCAAATGGGCCTGATTGTAACAAACTTCCATGCTATTACAACCTCATTACTAGGTGGCCGACGTGATGGAAAGTGGCATGTAAAACTGAAGTTAACTCATGCTGAGAATATACACCTCATCAGCACAGCCATCACCTGTGACAACATGTTTTACTTGTTGCAATGACCAACAATTTACCTTAAGAGTTTCAAGAAAATTCCTCTCCCCATGGGGACTGACCCACTAAATTTGTGCTACATGTCCCTGTAACTTGCATCAAAGGTATTAATGCCATATCTAGTTTATTATGCTACACCAAGCTACAAGTGTTCTAAGCATTGAAACTAACTATACCCGGTGTATGCTAAAGATAACTAGGATACCCCTTCAAGACTACCAAAATAGAACATAAATTGCTTCCATTCAAGTGGATAGATGTTCATTGTTCACTTGTCCCATCAGAGTAGACCGTAATTGAGGTAAACCGATTGTGCTAACGAAAGATTTTGAACTCACGTACATTGCATAAATCAACAGAATGCATGCTTTAGTTTCAGAACCTAGAGGCGAAAACTAGAATAACAGGCTATTTACGCGCATCTAACAAAGTGGAACAGAGCCCTCCGGAGAACCAGAAGCTTCAATGACTTCACCAAACTAAAACAGTAGTATCTGATTTCATAAGCTCGATGAGGGTATCAATCAACTATACCTTTGATCCCAGACTAGCTGGGATGCCATATAAACCCCCCGTATCCCGTCCGCTCTGTTTGCCCAATTGCACCAATTTCATTTCAAGCTCAATAAAACTATAAAAGAACAAAAAGTAAGGCTGGAACTATATAAAATTCCCTGGAAGACATGGAAACACAAATACTACTCAAATCTAGGTGAATACATTCTGGTACGTGTTGATAAGCTTTTTTGCATTTCCCACAGGTGCAATGGTTAGAAATCATCCTCCCTGCCCCTATCAAAATGGATCTTCATGGTGGATACTTTTCAAACTGTGAAACCTCTGACACATTTTGCAATTTCAAAAAAGAAAAAACCTATGATACATTTCTCAAAAATTTGTGAAATGCCTCGTCAAAAAAATAGAGGAACTGCATGAAGTTCAAGATGGCCAAGTCAACTTTGGCTATCTGGCTTTGCCCTTGTTTGACAGGCTGTGCAGTTTGCATAACAATTACCAGCATAGTTACTTCTCCAAGAGAAAAATATTAGCAGCATATGAGGCACTCATTAACAGCACACTGAGATCTGAATGGTATTCGGACATACATGCTGTCTCTACTTCCTATACCTATGAAGATCACTAAACAGAGCATTTTTTTTTGTGGGAAGAAAATGCTGACAGAAAGATGCGACACCTGGCTAGGTATCAACAGTGATGAAACTGCAAATATAGGGAAGCCCTGCATTCAAGAACTTAAGGCTCATAAAAAAATCCTTTAGTCAAATAGTTGTGGAGGTTCAACAACGGCAACACACTGCTATTAAAAAGAGATAGAAGGTGACAGTATATATTCAGATCTATATAGTCTAGTAAGCTGCAAAGACTGCAGCACTGCTGACTGCTTTGTTCAACTAACTGGAATCTCCATTTCAAAAGAAACCCTCAGGATTGTGAACTAGAGAGTGCAAGCATGCTTATAACTAGTTTGGAAAGTATGGTGTTAACAGGGCCAGATATGATTCTTTGGTATGGATAAAAACTAAAATGGATTTTCAGTCAACTCTAGCTATGATCGGGGATCTAAATCAGTAGAGTCGGGAAGGCAATGATGGTCCTAGAAGTTGGAGAACTTGTGCCCCCCAAAAAGTGGCTGCCTTTGGAGGGATAGAAATTAATGGAGCTTGCCTTACACATGAAAATCTCCCAAGGAGGGGAATACAGTTTGCAGTGTGTTATTATCTTTTGAAAATCTATTTGACTACAGAACCTGTAGAGGGATTAGATGATACAATGGAATTCATGAATTTCTTTGTACTTGAAGGCTGAAATCCATAACAATTTTGGTAACTATGATAGGTACTATTGACATCAATAAAAGTTTACGTTTTCCTATATCACCAGCATCCCGCTATAACATCCCTAGACTAATGTTCATGGTTTTAAGCATACTTTGGTCCTTCACTCTTCTCATAAGCACATTTTAGGTTTAAAGTTCCACTGTGAGAGAAACTTCATGCAGAATGTATCAGTATTATAATTGTCCTAGGAGATTAATTGAAATGAACTATGTGCAGTGATAAGAGTCCATCCTTTAGCAGCGTCCAATACAAAATGAAAACAAGCAAAGTTTATAACCTCAAAGAAGAGTGGACCACACCATAGCCTCCAAAATCACAAAGACAACCAAATATGAGGAAGGAGAACATATACCATGAATTCAGTTATGTCTTCCATTAAAATTTATATGTAACTTAAAAAAGATTATGTCACAAAACACTATGACAAATGAAGGAAAACAATAACCAGTGCTCTAAGACAGGCATAAATAACAAGTACATCGTGGGACATATCGTGATCAAATGGTACAAAATTTTAAGGTAAAAGGGGCATCCCAGTCTTGACCTTAATGCATGATCCCTTTCATATGCATTCAAGAAGATGATACCTTGACAGCTTTAAATGGAGGGTGAAGTAATCCAAGCTCATCATTCACTTCAAGTGGATTGCTTGTTTCGTTCCGTGTTCTCTTCACTCTCCTACTACCAAGTGATGTATGAGTGAAACCATACAACTGCAGGATCTGGTTGTCACCAAAGTTGAATGCACGATCCATTTGCTTCAAGCACCTCTCTACCGAATAATCTCCAAACTTCGCACAAGGCTTGCAACCCACAAAGTGAGTAACAAGTGGCCACCTATGGTCTCCAAGACCAGGGTGGTAATTCTCAATCATCTCTTCATATTTATCTACCAGAATTCCCCAGTAACCGTGCAAGTAGTAAGCATTTTCAAGATACACCTTATCACCCCATTTCTCCCTCTGAGTTGCCAATATATATACCATTGCAGACTGATCATCAGCTTCAAAAACTGGTCTATTTTTAAGCTCCCGAGTAAGAAGTGCCCCAGCTTCTTCCCTAATCTTTCCCTTTGGTCCCATAGGTGCCAAAACATCAAGCAAATCCAAAGCCCACTGAGTATTTCTCAATAAGAAGCTACCAGTATTCAAACCAATCCAATTCTTCTGATCATAAACCATATGATTCCATCCATGCATCACAAGATTAGCATCTTTATACCTCTCCCACGGCAGCTCAAAAGCCATGTCAGTAAACATAGCATCACTATCCATCCACCATAAAAACTCAACCTCAGGATGTGAAAGCAAAAGCTTCCTAAGCAACGGCAATTTCGCCCAAAAACCAGCCATTTCCGCATCAAGCAAAGCCATATTGTAAAAAATCTCAACTCCATGAAGCCTACAATAATCAATCTTGTTCTTTATTGACTTCAATAAGTAATGATCACCAATTGGATTTTCACAAGGCTTAGGAGATGAACCAGTAACCAACAACACCCTTGGCTTATTTGTTCCTACAAAACTAGGGAAATTAGGATTCTTTTTCAGCCACTCAGCTCTTTGTTCATCCCAATCAGTTATTTTTGGACCAAGAGTATAAGGTTCATTTGGATCTCTCTTGAACTCAGCCAAACCATCATCCTCATCAACTAAAATCTTCTTCAAATCAAAAGTAGCATAATTGTTACTATCCGATGCACCATCCGTTTCAGTGGTTGTGGATACCTGCTGTGCTTCTTCAAGAACGCGTCTGGGATCCACGCGCCTGCGGTAATAGCTAAATGTATCACGAATTTCCTTCAAATCTTGGCCAGGAGTACCGAATTTTCCAGCACCCAAATTTCCTCTAAGTACAATAACGGTAAGGAACAAGCACAAGAACGTAAGCTTCCCATTCCTCACAATTCTCCTGACCTGCCATGCTCTGCGAGCACTCAGAAATCGATCTAGCATCTTTTTTCCCTCAAGCTCAATATGGAACAAAATTCAAATCTCAAACCAAAATCTTGGAAAGTTTTAACAGGAAATTGACAGAAATATTGATTTCATTGGGTAACAAAAAGGGAAAATATGGGGAATTGGGTGTTGATTAATGGAGATTTATTGAAAGATCTAATGGGTGGGTTTATGAGGAAACTGCAAGGAAGAAAAGTGTCGGTGGAAAGAGTGATGGATGAAGGAAATTGTGTATGGTAAGGTAGATGTGTAAAAATGGAAATAAGGAACGAATGTACAGCTTTCTCATCCCGACAAGGTTTAAACACTAAATTCATTTTTTAATTTAAATAATATACATTATGAAAAATAAAATAAATAATTTATTAATGAATTAAAATTACAGTCTGGTTGATACTACGCGTAGTGGGACAGTAGTGATGTGCTGTTTCCATTTTTCATTTTTTTATTATTTACTTTTTGACAGGTAGACAGCAAATTTCATTAAAATTCAACATTAAGCTTAAACTATAAAATATTTGTCTTTCAAAGATTATGACATATTGGTTCGCCGACCACTTGAGCAAATTTTAAAGAAACAAAAAATAGATTTTAGCTTGTTACACGTTATATCCTTTTACTTTACATGAAAAATTTATGAAGTATGGAGTTATTTGATTTGCGATCTAATTATACCTCTAATAATAGAGGTTAATAGCTAAGCAATATTATGACTAATATCTCGAATACATCTAATAACTTGGATTGTATTTCAAACGAGGTTGGAGTTGGAAGTCGAGGTTAAAATTAGAGTTTGGTTAGGGTCGAGTTGAGTTTCAAGTTACAATCAAATCTCTAGGTTGAGTCCGAATTTCAATTTGGGAGTCGAATCATAAATTGAAATCGGAGAGTCAAGTCCCGAATCAAGTTCGAGCGAGGAGTTGGAGTTGGATCTTAGGCGAGGTAAATCCTAAGTTAGGGTAGGGATCGAGTCTTGGGTTGAGAATTAGATAGTTGTATGCTAGGTTAGGGTCGCGGTCAAGAGTGGGGAGCTAGGGGCTAAGGTTGGATCCTTTGTCAGGGTAGAGGTCAACTCTCGAGTTGGGAGTTAGGTGGTTAGGTGTTGTGTAGGGTCAGGAGTGGGGAGCTCTGTCCTTAATTTGGGACAAGACCCAATTCTCAACCCTGAGCCAAAACTTATCTCTTGACCTTGACTTGGGACTCGACTCCTGTCACGATTCGATTTCGCGGATCATGATGTCACTTACTATGCCACCAGTAGGAAAACCAACCCCGTAGTCCAAAGTCGAAGCGGAGGACTACTATATCAATTGCGGAAGTACAAAGTGATAATAATCAGAAGGTAATAAATGCGGAAGTTTAAAGAATCAAATAAATTCCCCAAAATCCGGTATTAATGTCAAACAAACCACTAGGTACAAAAACAAGAAATCCAAAATAGATCTAAAACAACTGTGTCTCCGAAATACATGGAGATCAAATAGAAATGTCAAATCCGAAGAGAAATAGGTAAAAGTCGGACGTCAAGCTCACCCTGAATCTCCGAAGAAATATAAACCGCACAAGCAGTTGGCAATAATCACGATCGAGAACCTGTACTCGAATCTGCACATGTGCAAGTGTAGTATGAGTACAAACTGCCGAAACAACCCGTACCTAATAGGCTTCGAGGCCCACTAAGACATAATAATAATAAAAGCAGTAAATAACGGAATACAATAACAGGGGTCACAGAAGCAATTAGTATAGCAAGGAAAGTTAGTTGTGCAATTAAAAATCAACTACAAGTAGACGTGTACCGCTAGCTAATCACATAACAGGATCTCAAGCAATGAAGGAAAATGTACCCGGAATCCTTATAACAATATATGTGAATAATAATGCAATAAATAGGAATCAAAGAAGACAGAAGGAGAATACGGACAATATACTGGTACCCTCAAGTAAAAGAGTACACAACTGAATAAGAGCGTGAGGCACAAAATCCCACATAACATGAAGCAACAATTAACCAACAATGACAACTAAGCAGTAATAGAAATAATAAAGTAAAGCAAATAAACACTGACAAGTCCCCCAAAAAGAAGTGCAGCGTACACAAAAATACGCTCACCCGTAGGCATCACTAAACTATCAGGGGTACACTGAATAAAATAAGTGCAGAAAAGTAAATACACACATAAAGTAACATTATCCAAACCTCACATCCCAAAATCATAGAGCCTCAAAGGTCTCAAGCCTTGCATCTCGTCCCTTATATCAATAGTATCATCAAGTCGTCATCGGCGAACATCTTGAGTCTGGCATCTCGTGCCTCATATTAATAGTATCATCAAGCCTTCATCGGCCAATTAAGGCGTTCAACTCCTGTATATATATATTGTATCACCAATATCCGTAAAAGATCGGGTATCCTCAAATGTCCATAACCAGTTGTACCATATGTGTCAAAAAACTGTACTTATTGTCATACGATGATGGGCTCAAGTCCCAACTGTTGTACTCACTACCGAATGGAGTCGGTCTCAAGTCTCAATATTTATTAGTCAAATGATATTTCATGGTGTCAAGATGTAAAGCCTGGGATAAAATAGATAAAAATAGTATTACCAGGTGCTCGATATAACACAAAATCTAAAACCATAAACGATCATTACTTATATTATTATTAGAATATTACCATTTATTTCT
>JBDJHY010000001.1:11088157-11102164 GCA_039654485.1 Withania somnifera | reverse complement strand
AGGAAAGTTGACTTTGGTCAATGAGTACTTAGTTTTAGGCTCTAAAATAGAGAATTTGAGATATTCCTCGACCGAGTCGTCGGAGATCCAAAATTTCGATCCCAGCAAGTCATAAATGACTTAGGGAATCTTCCAAAATTCTTTAGAATGCAAAATATCATGTATTTATCATAAATGATCTTCAGGGTCATTATAGGAGATTTAGGGTAAGCTTGGCGTCTAGCTTGTTCCTGCTTCTCTTCAGACTTATGTTTTGTTGATCTATATTGTTTTTCGAAGATATCCTGATACTATATTTATTTCTGTTTTATCATTCTGTACTTAGTGGTTTGTTTGACACTGATACCGGATTTTGGGTAGATATTGTTATGGTTTCAGACTTTTGTAAATTATTATTTTATCTTGACTTTTGATATACTTCCGCATTTAATGAAGTAGTCCTCTGCTTTGGCTTTGAACTAGGGGGTTTGGTTCTCCTACTAGTGGTATATTAGTTGCCATCATAATCCGCGAAATCGGATCGTGACAACAAGATATGGTACTTCAGGACTAATCCAATTCTGAAAGTTTCTCATTTCAGCAAATAATCTATTGCTTTTGAAATCTCTCTAAGAGTATATTCTTTATAAGGATTATAAACAAGTTTTTCAAAAACTTTATATGCTTCAGGCATTTTGAATTCTTAAGAGATTTTTTCATATAATTTTTTCTCAGGTGACAATATCAAGTCTGACATCTCCTAGTGTCTAAATTGCAAGTTAAAAAAACTTTACGCTTAACAGAATGTAATATTTTACTTGATAATTATTTCTACATCGGCATGCTTAAAAATGTAGAAAGATCCTCATATGCGTCTATATCAAAAATATCATCGATAAATATATCATTTGATCAGTTCACAATGTGACATAACTTATTGAGATCTCATAACTTCATTATTTTTCAAATACATGAACCTCTCAGTATAATCGAGTTAAGGACATGAGTTAAGAGCATAACTTCCAGATTATTTAATCAAGAAAATTAATCTTGATAATGTTGATTTTACATCCAAGTTGATTTGGCATCGAATCCCTCAAATAAATAGCTAAAACACTGCTTATGAGAACAAAATTTATGTGTTGATCTGAATTATGATATGTTGTATACAACAACACTAGAATGCACGAGACCAGATAAATTCTGATTAATTTCCCTTCTCAATTGACTCATAATCAGGAATCAAAAATTTTCATCTAATCACTTTTAGTGTGCGCTATATTAGTCATGATTCACAAAGATGGATTCTTTAAAAGAGATTATGGACATTCGTCTTACCCTCAATCAATAATACGATAGGACAAAGTATCTACACTCATCCTCGAGGTATAAATAGTTAATTAAATCATTTTAATTTTCTAATCAAATAGATGCAACAAAACGTTCCACTAATAATAAAATATAAAGAAAAAAGAAAAAAAAAAACTACCTTTTGTTACTAGTAACTAAATCTCCCACTGTAAAGTGAGTAAATAAGACTATAAAAATGCTGTTGCACTTTGTCCTTTGCGATTTTTTGAGATATGTTTTTCAATATATCGAGATCTCTTCAACAATATTGCAACAATACCGAGAATATAACATTACTCTTCACTCAATATTTAGCGTGTGATGATTATCATTGTCATAGCCGTTGACTTGGTGAATTAAAATATCATCATCAAGCTTGTTAATATTGGCTTATGTTTTCCCTATTATTCAATTGGTTAAAACTTTATGCGGATAGCATGTTATAAAAATAAAAAAATATTTATAGAAAATAAAGAAAAGAAGAGAATTTTTATTATTTATTATGGGTGACTTGATGGGTGATATACATGAAGAGAATTCTTTATTTGTAGAAAAAATATCACAATTTGATAAACATAAGAAATAAACATTCACCAGACTTAATCTAACTTTATCTTATACTAAGATATAGACATCCACAATAGCAAGAATACCTTTTATAATAATTTGTAAAACAAAAAAGTTATATTTTCATATCATAATATAACAAATTGTGCGTTACAAAAATAAACTTAATTTTTTAAAAATTCGTAATTTAGTTCATAATCTACAAGTTATATCTTAATTTCTAAAAAAACTATATCAGTAGAGGAATAAATTCAATTTTAAAACTCATAAAATTTTTTCTTAAAGTCGTAACTTATTTCTATGAAACTTTTGCAAGACAAAATTAATAAAAAAAACAATCACACAAAAAAAAAAGAAAATCTTTTAAAATCTCACTCTCAAAGTGCTAGAAGAGGGAGAATAATCTCATTACTGTCAAAAATTATTTTTCAATGCTAGAAGATTATGGAAAATTCATTAATTATTCTTCCGTCACCGGCATGAAAAATTATCCATCAGTATCAATTCTTTCCTATAGATTTAAGCTTGGCAATTTGTTATCAAACAAAAAGATCGTCCAGAAAAAGAATTTCAAAACTTGGTTTGATTTTTGTGCTTGTTTGAGTTTCTAACACTAGATTTGTCTTCTATAGTAGTGTGTATTGAGTGTGGATCTGAGATTTTTTGTTGTTTAAATTTGATTTGAGGTTTTCACTGTTAAAGGGGTTAAAGAGTTTGAAACCAAGCAAGTGAGTTTGTATATCTAGGTGAAAATGAAGATTCTAGGTATTGGGTTTGTTATTTATATCACTCGAAGTTTAAATATGAAAATTGAGTAAAAATAGAGTAGAAATTCATTGAATTTGAAATTTGATATTCTTCATGTTCATGGTGTTCTTTACATGATTTGAAGAAAGGAAGAAATGAGTTTTAAAATCTAAAAGTTTTAGCTTGAAATTGAGGGATAATAAATTGGAGTTTGTTCACTACATCAAAAGGAGCGTAAATCTTGAGTTTTGTAAGATTCCGAATTGAATCAAAAAATTATAAATTTTTAAGATTCATCTTGTTGTTGGTATTCTTCATCATATTCACACCTAGATTTGAAAGAATCATTGAAAATGAGTGTTTGCTCGAAGAAGAAAAGAAAGAGAAAATGTACTTGTGTTATGGGTTATTACAAATACAATTAATAAGTAATGAATAAGAAAAAAATATAATCATTGAAGTTTTTTAATGGTTAATTAGTAATAATTAGTATAAAATATAATTAATAATTAAGGAATAAAAAAAATATAATAATTTAAATTTCTAACACAATACTGACATGGTGCTAATATGATCGGCAACCACATATGGTGAGAGAGATCTTATTAAATTTAATTTTATACAACATATGTGTGTAATAAGTCGTGCTAATAATTTTAAGTGTGAAAATAAATTTTTGCCTATAGTTTAGAGTGAGATTTTTGTATATTTCTTTTTTATAATTGGAGATAATTTTTGTTGCTGCACATGAAAACATAATTGGATTGGGGGCCTAGTTTGGCCATTTCAAATTTCAAATGAAGTATTTTTATTAGTCCCTCTCCTCAGAAACCAATATCTTCATTTTTGTTTCCAATCTCTTGGACTAACCTGAAGCTTATTTCTATCGCCGAGCAGATGGTAAATTTTCATCTCTCCATCACTCTCAATTTTTCATTTTGTTCACTAGCAGAGTATCAAATCATCATTTTTCTTCAGATTTAGGTTGTATATCGAATCTAATTTGTGAAAAATTGTGATTTTCCTTTTGCATTTTGCATCCTGATCTATGTATATTTAATTACAGAAGATTAGGTAAATTTTTCATCATTTAGCTTTCATTATTTCACTGATTTGAGATTCGATCATAATTTTTAATTTGAAAAATTAGGTTGTTCTTTTTCTAAGCGATAAAATTCATTTGGTTACTCGAAAAATTACAAAAATTGGCTATTTTTCAATTATAGAGTGAGTTTTTTTATAAAGGAAATGAGTTGAAGTGACTTTCTGGTTTTAAAATGTTTTATATCTTTAGTTTGTTGGATCATATAGATGCGACATAATGTTAGAACAGCATTTTAGTAGTGTCATTAAATGTGGTACATGTATTGCTTTGTTAGAGCGAATATAAAATATTTATGCTGCTCTATACTATTCGGGTAACGATTATACCCTTCTATTAACAATTGAGAATGTTGGTTAGGTAGGAGTCTGTGCTAGAGGAAGGTTTAAAAATATGAGTGAGGAAGAGCGATATGATAGCTTCTTTTGAAGTTGGAAATGCTGATATTTTTCTTTGTTTTAGTGTGTAAAATAGGGATGACAATGGGGTGGGACGGGACGGGACGGTTTTTAGGGTATGCATCGTGGGTGCGAGTTTTAAGGATATGCTGGCGGAACGGAGCGGGTTGAAATAATTCTTTAAGAAAATTAATGATGGGCAGGGTGGGTAGCGGGTCAATGTGGGTTTTATGTGGGTTCAAACAAAATAAAAGATTAAAAAATACAACAACATACCCAGTAATTTTCCACTAAGTGGGGTCTGGGGAGGGTAAAGTGTACGCATTCCATACCACTACCCCATAGGTGAGGTAGAAAGGCTGTTTTCGGAAGACCCTTGGCTCACGATGCACACTACAGTCTAATACAATACTAAATAATATAAAGTTTTGAAAATGACAAGTAATAACAAAAAACAGCGCCATGTAGAAAATAACACAACAATCAATCTAAACAGCAGAGACATGATACTACCTTACTACTAGCACGAAAAACACCCTACCAGCAGGAACTCATACCTACCCCCTAACCTACCACCTTAGTAAGCTGTAACAGCTCCATGTCATGTCTAATCACCTCTTTTCAATACTTCTTCGGTGTACCTCTACCTTTCTTGAAACCATCCAACAATACGCTCTCACTAGAGCATCCGAGCCCCTTTTCATCACATGCCCGGACCATCTCAACCTAACTTCTCGCATCTTATTTTCCATCAAACTCACCCCACCCTGTCACGTATAACCTTATTCCTAATCTTATCACTCCTAGTGATTCCACACATCCATCACAACATTCTCATCTATGTTATTTTCATTCTTTGGATATGAGAGTTCTTCACAGGCCAGCACTCTGCCCCGTAAAACATAGCCGGTCTAACCGCCACCCTGTAGAACTTACCTTTAAGTTTAGGGGGCACCCTCTTATCATATAAGACCCCTGAAGCGATCCTTCACTTCATCCACTATGCATTAATCCGTGAGTGACATCTTCATTAATCTCCCTATTTTCCTGAATCATAGAACCAAGATACTTGAAGCTATCTTTCTTTTGAATAACCTGACTGTCAAGCTTCATTACCACCTTATCCTCAGACAACGCATCGCTAAACTTACACTCTAAATATTTTATCTTAGTCCTGCTTAACTGGAACCTTTTAGACTCTAGGGTTTGTCTCTAAACCTCCTACTTAGTATTGACACCTCCGCGAGTCTCATCTTTTAGAACCACATCATCCGCAAATAACATACACCAAGGCAAATAAGAATGGGCTGAGAGTCGAATCCTGGTGCAACCCCATTAAAACAGGAAAGGCCTCAAAATCTCCTCCAGTTGTTCTTACACATGTCTTGGCTTCGGCATACATTTTCTTTATAGCTCTAATATAAGCCACATGAACACCTCTAACTTCCAAGCAACTCCACAAAATCTCCCTAGAAACTTTGTCGTAAGCCTTCTCTAGATCGATGAACACTATGTGCAAGTCTTTCTTACCCTCTCTATATAGCTCCACAAGTATCCTCATAAGATGGATAGCCTCTGTTGTCGAGTAACCTGGCATAAATCCAAACTGATTTTCAAAAATAAGCACGATCCTCCTTAACTCCAACTCCACCGCCCTTTTTCAAATCTTCATAGTGTGGCTTAACAACTTGATACCCTTATAATTGTTGTAATCTTGAATGTCACCTTTGTTCTTTTACAACGAAACCATTATACTCCACCTCCAGGCTTCAGGCATCTTTGCGGATCCAAAAATAACATTGACCAACTCAGTGAGCCATGCCATGCCTGCCTTACCTGAGCTTTTCCAAAAATCCATCGAATCTCCTCTGGTCCAGTTGCTCTGCCCATACGTATCTTACGAATAGCACCCTTCACCTCCTCTACCTTAATGCACCTACAAAAACCATACACCCTACTCCTCCCTTCGAGCTCCAAATCCCCTAACACAATGTCCTTGTCCCCTGCATCATTCAACGTATGAAAATAAGACTGCCATCTCCCCTGAATAAGCACATCCTCTACCAAAACCTTACCATCCGCACCCTTGATATACCTTACTTGGTCTAAGTCCCGAGCCTTTCTCTCCTTAGCCTTGGCTAACCTATGTAACCTTTCATCCCTGCCTTAATCCTCTAACTCAGTATACAATCTCTCAAAAATTGTTTTTTTAGCAACCGTAACTGCCAGCATAGCCTCTCTCCTCGCCACCTTATACTCGGCCCTACTAATTCGCTTCTCCTTCTTGGACGTGCTATTTGTTAACTTCACAAAATCCCTCTTCTTTGCCTCCAATTTTCCTTAAACTTCTTCATTCTACCACCAATCCCCCCGACGCCTACCAGAACGGCCTTTAGCAACACCCAGCACCTTTCTCGCTGTCTCGAAAATACACTTCGCTGTCTTAACTCACATACTATCAGCATCCCCCTACTCTCCCAAGCTCCATTATCCAACAACTTCTCCTCTATCTTTAGAGCATTAGTTAAAGTTAGGCTACCCCACCTAATCCTCGGTCGGTCCTCTACAACCCTCTTTATCCTCTTATTCCTAATCTCTATGTCCATCACTAGCAGCTTATGTTGAGTTGAAAGGTTCTTACTAGGGATAACCTTACAGTCTCTACATATGCGTCTATTCCCCTTCCGAAGTAGCAAGAAGTCTATCAACGATTTTGCCACTGAACTACGGAAAGTAACCAAGTGATCCTCTTTCTTGGGAAAACTTGAATTCGCTACCACCAACCCAAAGACTCTAGCAAAATCTAATAGAGAAACCCCTCTTTCGTTCCTTTTTTCGAAATCAAAACCTCCATGCACATCGTCATACCCTCTCCGCGAAGAACCATCATGCCTTTTGAAATCGCCACCTATAAAAAAAATTTCAGAGTCAGGCCCCCCTCTTATCACCTCATCGAAAACCTCCCAGAAGCTCTTCTTCTCCTCCTCGTCCAAACCCACATGTGGCTCGTAAGCACTAATAGTGTTCAAAGTATCCCCTCCAATGACCAACTTAATCAACATCAGTCTATCGTTTATCCTCCTAGCTTCTACCTCCTGCTCCCTAAGCTCGTCATCGACTAGGACTCCTACCCATTCCTATTCCTTACGCCTCCGAATACCATAACTTATACCTGTCCACATCCCACGCTCTAGTGCCAACCCATTTGTTCTGTTGGACACAAACTATATTAATTCTTCTCTTCATTAAAACCTTCACTAATTCTATAGACTTATCCTGCAATATCCCTATGTTCGACGACCCAACTCTCAACCTAGAGGCTCTCATAATCCAATTACCCCTCCTACCCCTTGCCCTGAACCCCGACCCCGCCTCCAATGACCTTTACTTCGACACATCTCCCGACCCTAACCCATAAAGCTAAAACAAAAAAAATAAAAAAATAGTATTTTAAAAATATTGCAAAAAAAAAACCTCGAATAATATGTTATATATAAGTTTTTTGTAAACAAGAAATTTCTTTATTGTGAAACTTCATATGCATCAAATTACGGGTAGTACTGTACCAATTCCTAGAAAGTAACTACATGTGTGGTAATAGTATATATATTCACAACAAACAAGCAAAAATCAAGAAAAATAATTTATCTATGCTACACACCTACAAATATGAAATAAATTTAATAGCAAAAACTATGTGTAATCTAGTAATTCAATTTTGAAAGTGAAGCAAATAATGCGGGGCGGGGCGGGGCGAGGAGGATCGGGTTTATGCGTGGTGGAGTGAAAACACATAAAAATGCAATGCGGGGCGGGGCTTGTTGAAAACTTTGTGGGTTGAGGCTCAAATTGCCCCGCACCTGCCCCGCCCCATTGTCATCCCTAGTATAAGATAGAGATGAAACAAGACAATGAATGAAGATTCATACACATGCAATATGGTTCGCTCTTTGTTCTATGGGCTAAGAAGAGTGTGACAAGCGAGAAGAAGAAATCTAGAAGAAAAGAAGAAGAGAGAAGTAGGAGGGTAGGACAGAGAAATTTTCATTTCGGCAAAATCTTTAGCAATTACAAGAATCAGTTAGCATTTATATCCTAATTCTAGTTGACGTGAGTCCTACAACTTTGAAACAAAAATATCTTCTATTTCTATATAAGACTCACATGAAACTGCACCTTTGTTGTGGTAATGGCTGATTGTTTGGAGGATATAATGTGTTCCCTTCCTCTTTGTCTTTATTTTGCATTCTTGGCTAATTAAACTTGGTTCCATATGATTTCACTCATAAGCTCGGGCTTTGTGTACTTTGAAACAAGTAGAATGGTGAATTTTCTGTCATTTAAGTTGATCTTCAATCAGTAGAGTTGAAGAACCAACTATTTTTAAGTTGATCTTCAATCAGTGGAGTTGAAGAACCAACTTAGAGAGTGGCGGCGACTATTAACCTGAATATTGTAATTGCGGCTAAGAGAATAAAGATCAAATAGCACCTCCATTGGCATCAACAATGTGCTTTATTAAGAGCCACTATATCCAATTTTTGACTATTAAACTGAATATTGTAATTGCGGCTAAGAGAATAAAAATCAAATAGCAACTCCATTGGGATCAACAACGTGCTTTGTAAGAACCACTATATGCAATTTTTGATTTACATATGGAAGGATGTCCATAGTTACTTTGTGTTGACATCACTAGAGCTATTTAATGTACTAGGTCTGTGCGGAAAACTGTTATATATCTCAAAACTTGGTTTTCTCCTTTGCTTTTTTGTTAGGCATAAGACAATACCTAGACTCCAATTCAACTTCCTAGTATAACCAAATGACTAAGCCTTCAGCAGCATTATTTTTGGGAAACGAAATTCACCTATTCTTATGTCTAACATTGATCAGAAATTTAGTTGGTTAAGAGTGGGAGAGGTTAAGGATTATTGTTCTCTGAGAACTTCTGATTCTGTTCTTCTAGCTGAAAACTAGTTATTATGGAAAATAAGATAAATAGTACAGTAACACATTTCTGGATTTTAAACTGAATTTGCTATATGGAGGTTGGAAAATCAATTTCATACCTTTCTACTTTTGTTCTGCTTCATGAGATGCTTCACTTGTCTCCCTTCTGACCCTTAAGAATTGGATCTTCTTGCAGGATGGGCATGATGCAGATAATACAAAACAGAACACCGCTGATATGATTGTATTTGTAAGTTTTTTAACTAATTTGAATTTATTTAATTGATTTTAAACACTGAAATGTTCCTGACAGAGATTTATATGTGAGTAGAAAATATAGAGAACTCGGGTGCCTTTTATTCTTATCTTTAATTTAACTTTATATATAATATTGGTCTGAGAAAGCTTAAATGTAGTAACATGGCAGTGACGATTCACATATGCAAACCCCAACTTGGTTCGAATTGAGGCGTTGTTGTTACTGTTGTAGGTTATAGACTGAAGTTTTTACTCCAGTCGGTACTCAATGATATTCTGGAAAGGTTTCTAATCCATTTCAATCTGCTAACCTCCGAATTACAGAAGTTTGAGTCTTAAAAGTTGGATCCTAAGGATTCATTAATTTCCATTGTGATATTTTAACGGTGTGATCTTTTCATCATTAGATGTAATTCTAACATGCTAGCAAGCCTACTTAAATCAATCTAAATTAAATGTGGCTATATGATGTTTGGACAGTGATGTCTAATCCAATTGTGATGCAATTCTTGGTAGCTGACGTACATTTTTTGTCTGTTAGTTTCTCTTCTGTTGGCCGTATTAACAGCTTAGTGTTATTCACTAGCGATATGTATGACATCACAATTAAGCACATCCATTTTGCTAGCTAATTTTTTCTACTTCCTTTCTGCTCTCGCAGGTACAGAATCTTCTTCAACAAATGGTGAGTGTGCCTCTCTGCACCACCTGGATCCTTCACTAGTTTTTATTTGATATATCTTCTAATCGGTATGTTTTCTCTTTGCAGCAAACCAGGTTTCAGACTATGTCCGAATCAATCATCTCAAAAAATATCCTTTTCTGATTTGTTGTTCATTGTTATCTAAGTAACTAATCCTTGGTCTTATAATTTAGGTTAACTAGTCATTGCACGAGTGTCATCTAACAAGTGAAGTTGGTTGTATATAGCATGTCATAAAGTTCTGATCAAGAGCTAGAAATGTGCCCTTAGTTTTGAGGCTTGAGGGTTTCATGAAATTACTTTCTACTTCAGCTCCGTTTTCTCCTAAAACTGTTCAAGTTAGTATGATGTGTGGCACACCTCACAACCAGAATTTACCCGTCTTTAGTTTCATGAAATTTATGAAAGGATATTAAACTAGTTGATATCAAGATTTGATTGTATCTCTTCTTGTATTCCTCAACCAGAGTTTAGCCTTCTTTAGTTGCATGAAATTTATAAAACAGATCTGGCTCTATTTCATAAAATTTGGTCATTTAACTTCTGGTACTCAACGAGAAGCTAGCCCTCTTTAGTCTCATGAATTTGAGTTCCATCATCTCTTTTGTTTTTGTTCATATCTTCATATGTGATGATTTTCCTCTGCCCTATTCGTTGGATACGACTGCTTTGTCATTCTCTCTAGTATATTAACATAGCATGTCTTTCTTTTGTGAGATCCACCTCTTTTATGTATGTTAGGTCCTTGACAATGCAGCACTAGATGATATGGGAAACCGAATTGATGAATTGGAGCAGAGCATCAATGATTTGAGAGTTGAAATGGGCCAAGAGGGTTCTCCATCATCTTCGGCTGCATTGAAGTCAAAAGATGATTCTGCATAGAAAATACATCGAGGAGGTTTCTGGGAGGCAGTAGGTGGTGTTTATTATGACTGTTTAGCTTTAAAAGCGTGTTATCCTTTTCTGGTTGTGCTTGCCTCGTGAGCTTTATGATTGCTAGCTGTATTCTATTCATGGATTCTCTTATTCTTCAAAGAGAACGAGTATTAGGTTAGTAGGTTCGTAGGTTTGAGGTCAGTTTTTGTTGGGTAGTAGATTTGTTGTACGGTTAAGAGTCATAGTACCTTAGGTGCTGAGTCTGACTCCCAGAGTTTGCTTATTGTTTTTTCTTCCCATTATGCCAGTATATTATGGCTTTTTTATATTTTTAAATTTTAAATTTTATAGTTTAGATTTTATTTTATATTTTATATATTGTATTGTCTTGAGCCGAGGGTCTTTCGAAAAACCGCTCTACCTGACCTAGGTAGTAGTATGGAATGCGTACATTCTACCCTTCCCAGACCCACGATGTGTGGGAATATACCTGGTATGTTGTTCTTATTATTCAAAGAGTGACGTCTGCTGTTGATCATTGATGAATTTATCATAGTACGCGTTAGCAATGAATTTTCTTTGGATATGATATTGTTGAGGTCTTAGGCATCATTGGAGGAAGGCCTTTTTTCCAGTATTCTACTGACTTATGTCACCAGTAACTAACTCGATGGTGCTATATAGTACACCTACAAAAGTTATTATTCCATAGGGAATGATAGCTGTTTCTTTTTTTGGTGAAGAAAGGTAGAAAGAGGTGTTAACAAACTACTTGTTAAGTGATGGGGGGATGCTATAATTTGCGTCCCGTTGCCTATTTTGCCGTCTTTAGAATGGTGATGGTTTAATACTAATGAGTAATTTGATTTGGCTTTTATATATTTATATAATTTTTAACTTGTTTTGAAGCAACATAATGCAGCATGAGTATTATATTTCACAAGGCTTTCCAGTTAATTGCTTGGAAATCACTGTTGAAGAAGCCGTTTGAATTTCTAAATAGTCATTCTACAATTATTTTTATAGTCGATGAAAAGCTTATATTTGTCTTTTAAGTTATTTCTGGATTGGAAAAGATTTGCTTAAAAGATTATATTTTTTAGTCGGTTTCAAAAGTATGAGTTTATGTCAATTATTTATTAAATTTGTTATATTCATTTCAGACAAAAAAAAAAAAAAAGCAACTCGAAAATATTTCAAAGACAGACTTAAGTTAATTCTTTTTTCAAAGCGGCGTCCTTGCTTTTGAGACGTTGCTACTCCTAATTAATTGCCATAAAGAAAAAGAAATACTAGTTGTTAGGGGGAGATGTAAAAGGTGATTACGATTTCATTCAAAACATCTTTGATGCCGACTCTATTAAAAGATATACCAAATAAATTGAGTATAAATGATAGATTTAAAAGATTTACTAAATAAATGGAGTATAAATGCTAGATTCAAATTCAGTAAATCAACGCAATTATCATAAAATTACGAAAAGAAACTTGCAAAGTTTCAAATTCTGAATTCACCACAAAATATGTAAGGGATTCAAGAGTTCATGAAAAAGGATAGGAGATGACAAAAGTAGAGAGAAAGCGGTGGTGGTAAAAAGATGCTAAATGGGTTGGATCCCAGTTATAAACGGACAGTGAAAGGGGATATGGTATGTAAAAGGTGAATGGGAAAAAGAAAGATATAGTTTTACTCGTGAAGTGTGAATTTCGATTATAACACTAGTCCCTACAATCAAATGTCTTTTTTTTCCTCCTCTTTTAATGTGGTGCACACATTCAGATATTCAATGCCTGCCTGTGTATAGATGCCACTATTCCACATTTTCATCATTTATGCACCTTGAATTATTGTGATCCATTTCTATGTGCACCCCTTCTATCTCTCCGTTGATTTAGGAAAATAAAATTGACAATTGTGCTCTGGTTGCCCAAAAAATGATATTATGAATTATTTCTAGAGTTTAGGTAAACATACTATTAGGCATCAACACTTAATTAAGGACTAGATAGTAAACCTTATTTGCCCCTCTAGCTCGAGACAAGATACCACTTCAACCTAAATTTTAACCCCCTCTAGCTCGAGACAAGATACCACTTCAACCTAAATTTTAACCCAAAAACAATGAATATGCGGCATCCGTAACTTGGCTTACTATTAGAGAATTAAATGGAAACAGCAGCTAATATTTGTATCTAAATTTCGACTCTCACATAATCTCAAACTACATCCATAGTAAGCAACACTTACATAGAAGATCACATATCTGCGCATCTGGACATACATAGTGAAATATTATTTGCGAATCAATATTTGTTTTACAATTGATCTGCTATTCCAACTCAACTTGGAATAGCGAATAATGTAGAAAAAACACTTGCCAAGACAAATAACCTCAACTTAATTATTATACAACCAAAATAATAATTATAAAAAATGGAACCAAAGAAATTCTACCAAGTGCTTAAACATCAATTATTTCAAATATAAATAGTAAGAGGCATGATGATAGATTAATAGTAACTAGCACAACATACAACAACTACAAGAAAGTTCTCTACAACAAAATACATCAACAATAGTACCTTAGTTTATGCCATAAATAAACCATCCTCAATAATAAATCAGACAATATAAAAGCTCAAAAATAATTTTAACTTTTACCAGTCGGCGTAAAAAAATGTAAATACAGTAAACAGACAATTTACTGTGAGGGTTTTCAACCACGACAGCGCGTGATAGCACTGCATCCACGTTGATAAGGATTCGCCTGAGCACCCGGACGGCAATTGTAGTACGAAGCACCTCTCCTTGAGCATGGAACTCTGTTCCTACTAAGCGCACCATAGCTAATGTATCTCCTACGGTATGCTAACATGCGCCGGGTGCTCTCCGACTCATCTTCGCTACCGTCTCCAGCCAAACACTCCCCTATCGAACCGTCACAGATCGGAGAAGAAGAAGACAGTGTCATCGGAAAATAGTTCAGGTGGTGGGCCCCACTAGCTTCCGCCACCGATGAGAGCACCGCAATCATAACGAGCATCAAAGAAATCAGCAGAATGGAGAAAGA
>JBDJHY010000001.1:11033643-11051721 GCA_039654485.1 Withania somnifera | reverse complement strand
AAGGTTTTTAATGAGACAGCAAGCAAAGCGTATTATGGATAATCATGTATGGTTTACTTCCACATGATTATCCAAGGAGGGGTGTTGTAAGCTTATTAACTAAGTCATGTGGCTAAAAGTAAAATTTAGTGACTAAGCCTTACCTTTAGCCACATGCAACCAATCAAGCCACCATAGTTGATAACTAATGGCTTGTAATTCCATGTGTCAACCAACATGGTGGCCATATAAAGATAAGAATGGGTTGAAATTTTTAGTTAATATTTTCCATCCATTTTGAGATAATTTTTCAATTTAGTGTATTTTCATAAATAGTAAGTTTCTATATATAAAAACTTTTTAGTTTTAGAAATTTTATTTTGTATCGTATTTTATTTTATAACATAAATAAAATTTAAAGAGTACTCAAATTGTATTATAGAGTAGTAGATAAATTAGATTATGACATACAATTTTGTTGCTATATGGAGTTGTGGAACCTTGGTGGGCCAGGTAGAACAATCATGTAACTTTGCTTCTTGTCTCTCAATCCAATTATCCTCAGTTTCATTTAGGGGTCTTCCAAAATATCCATACAGGAATTAATCCTTAATCCTGTATGTGAATTAAGTTGTCCAATATATGTATACCTAGTTCTTTCTTGATATTGATTTTGTGCATTTAACGTAAATTATAAAGAATGGAGACACCTAGAGGAACAGAAGCAGCACCCATTCCATTTTCAGATAATGTTCCTCCTCCTGCTTCTTCCAGGACATCACAGGTTAGTGTACAAAGACTCCTTCTTTTAAAGATATCTGGATTCGTATCTTACCATTAGCTTTTTTCTTTAATCTGTTATTCAGTGCGCTTTGCATATGTACTCCATAATCATTTTTAACTATAAAAAGTTGTGATTTTATCACTTATTCAGTCACCAAACATGTAACTTTTTAAATATTAAGAGGCAGATATCACAATTTTGACACTTCTATCCCAAAATAGTATGCTGAATTTTAGACTAGTTCTCTAAAGTTTCAGAAAATGCAAGGTGGTCCTTTCCTCATTTTATTCAGGTGCCTTCTAGTGTATGAAATAGCTTCAATTTTATTTATTTTTGGGATCATACTTTTATTCTGAAAAGAGGAGTCCTTTTTATGCTCGGAAGGTAAATGGTGCGAGCGTCCATGCTTGATCCCTCTTTCAAGTATGTCTTGTATTCATTTGTATTTTTCCGTTATTTGACATTTAAATGAAGCATATTTCTGATCCAATGGTCCTTGATAGACCTAAGATACATTTACTTCGTAGGAAGTTGACTTCAAGCGTTTTATGATTTCCTGTAAATTTCCAATTTAATATTAAAAGAAACAGGCCAAAAATTTTCTGTATTCCTATTTGGTCTTTCCATCCTGAGACCGTCTTGCTTTCCCCTAACCACATGTATCACATTCCAAATGTGTCACATTTGGGTATTCTGCAAAACTTTTATTTCCGCTACATAACAGAAGCCACAAATTTTGGGTACTATGAGGTGTCAAGCATCACCTTAAAATGTTTTATTATTTTCAGATGTCATCTTATTTTATTTATTTTTGAAAGTATTTACCAGAGGAGAATGTTTGTTATCCCATGAGGAATGTAGGATGTGAGCCTCTTTTGCAGTGCTTCATATAACTTGTTCCTATCATTCACTACCATCACCAAGCATCAGAAAATTTCTACTAGCACTACATGATGCCTAACATACACTCAACTAATCATGAAAATGATTTTAAAAAGATTTTGCCTGTAAACAAAAAGCTTCACATTTAACAAACTGAAGCTTCTAATCATGTAGATAATAACATTAAATATTGTTCCTGTCTCCCTGTCTTTCTGAATGTTATCATAAGCAATGATAATCAAATGGTAGAAAAATTAACGAGTGTGCAATTGCATGAAGTTGGCAGCTCCGGGGTAATATTACCTGTTGTAACAAAAGATTCTTATATTTTGGCCGCTACATGCAGGCTGATTTTCAGAAAAGGGAATCCTCGAATGTGGTTTCTGGTTTGGGCCCAAGCATGAAACGAGCAGATCTTTCCCTTCAAATACCTCCAAGACATGCAGGTTTCGGAACTGGCAGAAATTATTCACCCCGTTCACCAGGTCCAACAGGAGGTTTTCTTCGGGCTTTAAGCTTTAAGAAGAAAGCTGCTTCATCTGATGGTGAGAGAAGCTCTCTCCTCAGTTCAGATCGTAAGGTGGTTCCAGGAAGCCCTCTTTCAGCAAACTTCTCCTCCAATTGGCAAAAATGTACTTCTCTGCCTGTGACCCCTGCTTCAGATTCATCTCCATCAGTTTCCAAGCCTATTTCTGCTAGGACACATGGTGAACAACAAAGGTCACGTGTGAGTTCCTTTTGTTCCATTAACAATTACGCTCTTTCAGTTCTGTCTTTCTAAAAATTTCAACTGCATCAAACAACTCAGAAGGCGGTACGTGTAGACACGGAAATAATACTCTCATATATGTAAATATGTTTGTGTGAGCACAGTTTAAGAAGGAGAGATTGATCGAACTTATGGTCTCAAACAATCATGACATTTTTGTGGCTATAAAATCATGCCATTAATGGTTAAATGAGAAGTTTAAATTTAAATTGTTTTTAAATATAAAAATGGGTCATTCTTTTTAAACAAACTAAAAAAGAAAGATTGTCAAGTAAAATGGAACAGGGAGTAAATTTATAATGTACTAATTATATATTGCAACACCGTAGACTGTTCACCAACAATCAAATTTATAATGTACTAATTAGACATTGCAACACCTTAGACTGTTCACCAACAATCTTTCTCCACACAACTGAAAAATAAAATAAAATCGAACTTGAATTATAATGTAATAATCTTTTTGATAAATATCAGTTCTAACAAACTTCAACAGATAATCCAATGTATTATATATTTATATACAATACAACATGCATTCAAGTTAATCTGTCGATTCATACAATAAGATAGGAATTTCTGCCACAGAAAAGAAGTAAACTTGGAAGCCAACCTCATTCTGCTGTATGTTCAATTATTCAATGGCCAAGAAGATCTCCTTTCATTGTAAATGTTTATTACTTGAAAGGGATTGCCATCTAGACTTATCCTCTTTCCTTCCACTGACGCCACCTGCTATGGGTTATGAGGCCATTAACATATGAGAGGTTTCCTAAGTAGCTTGTATAATGAATGGCTTCGCTGCTTTCCATGTACAACTAACACATTTCCATAACGTGTACTTTTGCTTACAGTCGTCTCGGATTGGGGTATCTCAAGCTAGTATTTCAAGGTCCCTTTCTGTGCCTGGGAGAAATTTTGTCATCATTAGATCAATATCCTTTGCAAACCATGAAGATGTTCCGGATACCGGAGATGGTAAGTCAAATGTGTTTAAGTTTTGTGTGAGTCATCTAAAGAGTGTACCATGTTTGATCAAGTCAAACTAATTATGAAGCTGTATGATACCAAAGCTATCCATATTCTACTGGAATGGTCGCAACTCACAAGTTTTTACTATAGCCTTCCAAGTGGATAGGTAATTGCTGATACAGCCTTCTGACAGTTACAAAATTAATAATGTAAAGTTAAAATTCTTTTATGGACGGACATGTTACACTTCAATCCCACTCTAGTCTTTTCTGTTTTGTAAAATGATTTGTTTTGTAAGCTTATTCATGAGTACCACACAGCTTAATCTTCATTCTTCTCCTGACTCAACTGAAAACGTGTTGCAAAGTTTTTATGGACTTCTACTTCCTATCTTATTGAAAATAATTGTAATCAGACGCTGTTGAAAGCATTATGATTACTTTTTTACTTTTCCTGTTTTCTAACCACTCAAAAACTGATTAAAATGAACAAAAGAAATTACCCCTGCTCCTGAGAATGAGGATCGCGAAATCCCTGAAGAGGAAGCAGTTTGTAGGATCTGTCTGGAGGCATTAGATGAAGGCAATACTTTCCAGATGGAGTGCAGCTGCAAAGGTGACCTAAGACTTGTTCATGAGGAATGTGCAATCAAGTGGTTTAGCATGAAAGGGAACAAAATTTGTGATGTTTGTCGACAGGAAGTTTCTAATTTACCTGTGACGCTGCTGCAGATTCCCAGTACTAGTCAACAAGATAATAGACCGGAGCACAACAATTCTGGAAGAATAAGGTGAACATCACATGGAAAACATTTCTTTCACAGAGCCGTTTAACGACATATTCTGAATTTTCTTAATTTTTGCATTTACACATTTGCCTTGTGAATTTAATGAAGAAGTTCCATATCCTGTTTCCCTTTGATTTTTAAAGTTGGTGCTTCAACGACTGTCTTATTTAATTATACGAAGTAAAGTGAATCCTTAGTTTTGAATACTGGGAAGAAGCTCTCTACTGGATGACAGAGAAGCATCCGATACAGTGGTGTTGAACTAATTTCTCAGTTACTATTTTTCCGGGTCTAATCAAAATCTAAATTTCTGCATTGCAGTGCTTGGCAAGACTTTGTGGTGCTTGTTTTGATCAGCACAATATGCTATTTCTTCTTCCTTGAGCAGTTACTGGTGAGGTTTTTTTTCAAGCTTTTGGATATAATTCTAAAGATAACATTGGCTTGAGATTTATATAGAAACGTGAAATAGCTTGTAAATGTATATCAAAAGTATTTACTTATTTAATTCTTGGATACCCCCATTTCCATTATTCAACTGCCTGTTTATCCTACACTTGGATAGGAGTAATTCAATCGGATCTTTTGGTAGTGTCATTGTACGAAGTGCCACAAATTACATTGATCAAGTTCTCATATGAGCCAGCATCCCGTTTCCTATACCATAAATCCAGAAAAGCAGGGAAACCATAATGCTTCCCTGGTGGTGAAACTAGGGTTTGTTCGAGCGAATGAAAGTAGGAGGAGGAACTTACATAAGTTGGAAAGGGACAGAACAATGGTACAATTTAGTTGTTACTTGTGTAGAAGGCAATAACTTGAAATGCTTTCTTTTTCTTTTTCCTTTTTTAGAGGGGGGTTGTGAATGACTGATTTTTGCAATCTATTAGACCTTACATTCGTAGGAGCAAGTCAAAAAGATTGAGAAATAGAACCATCTGATTTAATTCGTTCTCAATAGCTATAAGATGATCATCTTAGGGTGATCCTTCCGTCGACGGATGCTCTTATTACACTCGTAGTCTTCGAAGCATGAGAATGAACTATGTAGCAAGGAACCTGCTCCCTTTAGTTCTGCTGCTTGAATGCATGTGCCTTGGGCAACTAAGTGGCAGAAGATAGAGACTTCGTATAACCTGTCGGGGTGAAACTGATTTAAGAAGTTATGAATCCAGATTTTGAAAATGATTGCTAACACATTCTCAAAAATGGAGATGATTGAACAAGGGAGAGGTAGCTTAGTAGTAAGGGCATCCTCACTTCAACCATGGGGCTGGGGTTTTAAGTCACCAAGGGAACAAAGTAGATAAACACACGGTTTGGTTCCTATCCAAGTGAAGTTTACCATATCCAATACAAGGGAAGATGATTGTGAAGCACATATGGCGACATGGCTTCTCTTCTATCATGGCCCCCCATTTGTGAATCAATTTCTTTTTTTCATACCCATGGAGCCTGGTTGGGAAGGATGACTGACGTGAAGTATTTCTATCCAGCGTCCCTTTAAAACATGTGGCAGCCCTGGTCTCTGCCTGCATTTTGGTATTACGCTATGTTCTGTCACGACTCAGGAGTTGGGCCTCTGTGCTGAGAAATAATTGAGCTCAGATTTTCGAACAGCTCAAAAATGAAAGACTACGCAGAATATATTCCAGATGAGTAAATCAAAATCTGCAACTAGATGGCATTTTCTGAGAGTTGAAGACCAAAAGGGTCATTTTTTGAGAATGTTAGATCGAACGGGACCACGGACAGTTCGCCCATTTTCTCGGGAACTGTCACTTAACGTTAACCCCTTCGTTAGCTTATATTTTTGCTAAATTTTTAAAATAAATATTTTATCTATAGTTCGCTCAATTTTTGGCGAGCTATATTTCCAGTTTTAACTTTTTTTCATTACATATATCAACTTTTTGATATTACAACTCATTTGAAACCATATCTCCTTATTGCTTTCGTTTACATCTTCAACCTTTCCACAATTTTTATAGTTTGCCCACAAATAGGCAAACCATGCACAAACAATGCTAATATTATTCTTCACGTGAAAAGATTGCAGAGTGATGATTCTTACTCCTTCTCTTTATAAGAATAAAAGTGTCATACAAATTCTACATAAACCTATGTGTGGAAGGTGGTTGTAACCATTCATGTGCTTGATACATTGCAAGACGATGGTATTTGAGCTTCATTTGAAATACTTGAACCGTTTCTGGAGGGAGACTATATCTAACCGAATCGTTAGCGTACAAAACTTCACCACCCCAATATTAACTAACTCTATCAATTGCATTCATTCTTATTTTCCTTATAGAAAATTTAAACACAAATTCAACTATTTTTTTGGAGAAACAAAATGCTTCCTAAAAATTTTTATGCAGAATTTGCATGGTCCTTCATTCTTATAAGGAGAAGCAGAAAAAATCATCACTCTACAATTTTTTTACGTGAAAAATAATGGTAGCGATTATTTATGCATGGTTTGCCCATTTGTGGGTAAACTATAAAATTTTTGTAAAAGTTGAAGATGTGAACGGAAGTAATAAGGAGATATGGTTTCAAATGATTTGAAACGTAAAAAGTTGAAGATGTGTAATGGAGAAAAGTGGAAAAGTAGTTCGCCAGAAATTGGGCGAACTATCCATAAAATATTTGTTTTAAAAATTTAACAAGAATATAGACAAATGGAGGGGTTAACGTAAGTGACAGTTCGCCAAGAAGTGGACGAACTTTTAAACAGGGTCCCTTTTAGTCCGGCATCCCCATCTTTTTGGTCTACAACATCATTTTTGATCTGCCTAAAATTTACCTTGCTTAGGAAGCATAACAAGGTCAAAAATAATTTTTTTGAGTAATAGTAAGAAACTTTTATCACGTAGTTTGAAGAACTGATTGCTTACCCATTCTCAATTTAAAATATTTGACTATTCGTGCATGTTCTCAGCTGCATAGTGTCGTTGAAAATGCACATCCATTAGCTTTTACATATTTTTCCAATGCTAAAGTAGAATTTGATGACATAATCTACCTGGAATGTTACCTTTATATTTTATTATTTATAGAACAAGATTTCACATTTTAAATCTGTCTCATGAAGGTTATTTTGGATAATGATAAGGTATTCTGTCTCTTGAAGGTTCATGACATGAAAGCTCAGGCACTTGTGCTCGCTGCACCATTTGCGTTTACGCTCGGTCTTTTGGCATCTATTTTTGCTGTCATCTTGGGTATGTCTGAGCCCCTAAAGTTTATTTTGTAAATACTTGCTGTCTTGCGTCATAGTCTTTTCATTTGAAATGCAGCTATTCAAGAGTACATATGGACTTATGCCGCTTTAGAGTTTGCCCTTGTTGCTATTACTCTACATGTTTTCTACTCTATGGTAAGTTGCACCCTCTATTATGCAGTTGATATTTGATAATTCTTGGATATTTTCTAGTCTGTCCATTGTACTGAAATCTTTTTGGAAGATGCAACCAGATTCACAACTCGTGCACCACCACCTCAACCAAAACCAATGCAGGAAAAAAATAGGTCTTTTAAGAAAATGTGCTCACACAGAATAGTTTTGGCAGATAGGAAGTGAGGATTAATGCCCCAAAATCTTGTCTTTTGGCAGCTTCAGTTGCAGGCAGTCTATTCAATAATGGTAGCATCAGTTTTGGGTTTTGGTGCTTCTATGAGTCTCAACGCAATGTACATCCGATACTATTCTTGGCGAGTCCAAATTTCCGAAAATTCTAACCCTGTGTGACATGAGTGTTACAGAGAAATGATCATGTTGTATAAGGAAATATAGAATATGCTTTCCTCCCCTTAAAGTTGTATTTTCTTTAAGTTTTTTTAATTTAATTTTTGTTCCCTCATTGATCTTATGCTATGAGATGGTTGATACCTCAAGATATCTGGCAATCGAATGTGTATACCAACATATAGTTATATTAACTATCTGTTGTTTTACTGCTAGAGAATATAGTAGCTCAATGTAAGGCTGGGACATGGTCATTGCCAAATTCTTAAGCACTGGTTTTGTGCGCTTGTTGATCTGATAAGGTGTTTCATTCCATTACTGTTTTATTACGTTTTAAATCTCTTATATACTGTAAGCCATGTAATTTTCTGTTTTTTTTAAAAGAAAGATTTGAGATTTCATCATGCCCGACCTGGAATATTCATTGGTCAGGTTATTAAATAATATGTAAAAGATTGTTAAAGAGTTGGACGGGCTGAGCTTACTCGTTATTTAACTCAAATTGACCTGACCATTTTGATCGAAACAAATTCTATACGAAGTACCGACTCTTTTCACTTATTGATCTAATGAAGAAGGCACAATTACCCCCTCAAATTATATCCAAAATGCTACGAAACATACTACCATAGCATCATTGCATGAACACACAAATCTAGTTGTACCTTATCCTTGATCTAATTCACTTTAGTTTATTCAATCAGTCCAATATCTTAAGCACAAATTAGTTATCCATTCAAAGTGGACGAGAAATCGTCAGCATCTGACTAGAATTCTCTTTTAGGATGTTTCGTTATTAGTCTGATTCTGAAGACAGTTCAAGGCCAAACTGAGCCGAGAAAAAGATTCCTAGAGAAGACTTGCCCATTATACATTAAAAACAAACTACATTTACAGATACCTACACTTAATAGTACACATGCCCCTAAAACAAATAAAGAACTCTGCTCTAAATGGCAACGAAACCTCATTTGCATTTTGAAACAGCAAGATATTGATTGTTATTTTTCTTCACCCATACCGTTGAACGAGTTCTCTTAACATGATCAGTGAAGAGACGATACCTGCAATAAAAATATGGTTGGTTAGAATAGATTACTAATCTTCATATCAGCAAATACAAATGGGCATAAAAGTGGGATCACATGTTGCAATACTTAACAAAAATCACTTAACAACAAAAATCAGATTAGAATTTACGAATCTCATTTTGATCTTACGCTAATGGTGATCAGATTTCAGAATGAACCATCCATTCACACCCCAAAACATAAGGACTTCCAAATGTAGATACTGTTGAAATTAACAAACCACCTGTCAAACTCTAGTCTTTGAGTGACTATCCCATTCAGCAGGAGTTCCGAACTATACACCATTGCTCCTGTAATTTGTATGATTATTCAAATTTAATAAGATAATTTCTTATGAACTACTACACAAAGAAAAAGATAAGAAATTCACCTTTCTCGAGAAAGGGGATGCAGACTTCATAGTCTTCTTCACAAGATAAAACTAAAAGATTATCAGGAATAGCTTCCTCTTTCATAGCTGATCTACAAAGTCGCTCAACTGCCTGAAAAACATTTCAAACAGGTGTTAACAAGCAGCAAAAAACCATCAATCAAATAAATACAATTATGGAGAGAGGTCTGCCTGCAAAAATACAGATTGATTAAGATATTCTTACATGAACGATATGATAACAAGAAACACAAAACATGCTAGCAACACTAACTTCAATTTATAGGATGCAAAAATATTTGTACTTGCATAAATAAACATATAGTAAGAGTTTCAAAATTCAAATCCATCCAACTTTAGTTTAGATTATACTCCATATCATTTGTATTCCCTATATAAGAAACTTCCAGCAAAATTGGTCATAGATATTTGCTTCAGCTACTGAAAGTCAAAAACTAAATATTTTTATATTCAAAAAAGTCCAACTATTGTTCTTTAACACGTCGACATTTATCACCTTACCATGGACATCATCTTGGGCACACCTCATACATATATATGATATTCAACATATTTATATTAAAGTTGATCTTGATTTATCATAACTAAGCATGTTGCATTTAGAGCAGATTCTTAGTACACTACCAAGTTTCAGCATCAAACATGATTCAGGTTAGTGGATTGAGTATATGGAATGTCTTGTCTAGAATGGTTGTATCACGAAATGAAAAAAATAAGTGGTAAAGTGTAGAGGTGCTCACCAAACCGTGAACTGCCTTCACCAAACTCGCCAATATTTCTTTACCAGGATTTGTATTAGGAGTGATAAAAACTTTATATCCCTGAAAACAAATACCATGAGAAAAGGAGCTTACAGCTGTGCATCTAATAGACACCAAAGACAGCATCTTTACCTGTAAAATGGGATGTTGGCATGCTCGTGCTAATGAAATTGGCATGCTGAAGCCAAACTCTTTTTCTTTTCTTGCATCTCTCAGTATATAATTTTTCTCATCAATAAAACAGCTCGCTTGTCCACAACTCTCAAGCCATAGATGTGTCACCACAGGTTTCCCTATAGCAATAGCTTCTAGCATGTTTCTAGTGCGAACAAATTCATCAGCAACAAAATGAGTGGCAACGGACATAGATGACGCACTTGAGGCCCCTAACCGAGCTAAGATCTGGAGGAAGAGATGACAAGGTGATTCCAGTTTAAAACATAAAATTTTAGCACAAACAAGGTAAGATCATATCCAAATTACCTTCTTTTGCTGTTTGCTTATATCTGCATCAAGGTGCTGACTGAACAAGACTCGAACATTAGTCACCTTTCGCCTCTTCCTGGAAACTTTCAAGGTGGAGTCGACTTGCGGTCCAGTAGAATGTAAAGAAATGATTTCTCTCACAAGAGAGGACCTTGACATATTCTTCCTGCACGATTGCTTTTGATACTCATCACCCATACATATAGGTGACACAGAATTCTTCATGATTCTCGAATTGGTGGGTGTGGTGCATGCTGAAGCCGGAGCTGTACACTGGCCTCCTGTTGATGATTCTGCTTTACGTACTTCATCAATAGATAGTGTTGTCTCTACATCAGCTTTCCTATTAGAATCTTCTGGTGACTTATTTAGAAATGCTTTTCTATTTCCATCAGCAAAAGCATCATTCATGTTGGTACCCTCCAGATGTTCTTTATCTATGCCTTCATTTAATAGCTTCTTCCAAGACCCTCTTCCTGAGGATGCAATACCAGAGGGAGTGCATTCAGCTGAACACTTTCTCTTTTTTGTGCTGACATCAATTGAAGTACTTGTCTGGTCACCACTTAATCTTTTTGACCTTCTACAAGATTGAGTAGCGGCCTCTTGCCCGATGGTAGGCATCCTTTGATGACTTCTTTTTCCTTTGGGATGGTCCACAGCACAAAGGTCGTCCCACGATGATTTCATATTTCTGAGATTAGCAGTTTGATTGGCGGCAAATGTACTATGACCTATCGCAGTCCCACAAGCATCAGTATCAATCCCACTTCTATTAAAAGTGGCAGCAGCAGACAGACGACTTTTTGGTTGGTTTTCTGCCCCGTTGTGCCTAGTTCGATGTGCTACAGGTGTAACTGAGTTATGCTGCTGTTGCAAATGACAATTCTTGACAGACATGGAACCTCTACTTTCTTTTAGTGGTGTTTCTTCTTGTCCCAACTCTTCTTCTTTTCCCCTTGAAGCATGGGAGTTCGTCATATTTTCCTTGATCATTTCTAATTTGGCTCCTTGATCTTCATTGCCTTGCTTCTTGTTACTTTTCTGTTGCTTCACTTTTTCTTTACGGTGCTCTTCAACTAATTTGGCATCCTTCTGCACTGACAATTTTGTCGCAGGTCGAGTGTCAGAAGATCGTGCTTTTTTCTTGGAGGACCTTCGCTTTGATAGACTCTCATCATCAACTCGACCTTTGCAGGAACTATCCCTCAATGTCTTATCACCTTTCTTCTCATTGCTAAAATCATTTTCCAGCACAGGAACTCCGAAGCATAATGTTTCCATAGCTTCAGCAGCTATTTGAGTATCTAAACCAACATTTAGCATGTCCGGAACATTGTCTCCATCACCATCATCAACCACTCCATCACCAGCCCCCACAGTGAATTGTTCATCAAGCTCCTCAACGAAGTTCTTTCTAGATCTGGAATTTGATAGCTCACTTTTCACTCTCGCTTTACTTGACATTAACCTTGAATCAGAACGGGGGGGACCCTTAAACTTTTTGTCATTCAACGGGTGCTTTTCCTTTTCTCCACAACTTTTAGCTCCCCGTCTTAAGGGGTCAAGTGAACCACGCTTCAGAGGTTCAGTAGCAGGGCTCCTGCCAAAAAGAAGTTCCTTTTTCTTCTGAAAAAACTCTCCACCTCCTTCATCTTCACGATTGTCATCCCAATCAAAAATCCCACCTTCTGCATCAGCTATTCCAGCTGCTCTCCGAGCTAACTGTTTTGCCCCGTTTGCAGTAGAGACAGATTTTGATTTTCCATTGGTGGACTTCCCAATGTCAATATGTTGATCAAAATCAAAAGGATTGAGAATAAGAAACTTGTCAACAGCTTCTAGTGCATTGGCCTGAGATTCCTCTCCAGGTTCTTGAGAATCTAGATAACTTAAACCTGCCAATACATCTTCGGAGGCTAACTGAGGTAAGTCAGCCTTCTGAAAATCACCCTCTCCATCTTCTGGCTCTTTAGTTTCAACAAGTATCTCATCTCTGAAAAGTTTCCTCGCAGCTGAACTACCAACCTTACACCGGTTTCCATTACCTACTTCCTTCAATTGTTCGTCGTGCTCCTCACAAGCATTCAGGTTAAGCTCCTTCCTGACTTCAGAATGAGGTCCAACCACACCTTCCTGCTCCGGAGGATTGTCACTCTTAATAGACCATGTACTTCCTTTTGTCCCTTTATGGCTCATGTCATAAGCAGCCAAACCAGAAGCCCTGATAGATGCAGCACGGATTGAAGTAAATCCTCTTTGCAAAGATCCTGAAAAAATATATGAATATCAGAGCTCCAAAATTCTGAAGCAACTTTGTTATTAAATCTTCAAATACATTCTTTCTTATTACGAATATGGCTAGGATATAAAAGTTGAAAACAGAAGAGAAATCCATCAACCACCTAAAAGTACCAATACTGAAGAGTATATTAAGCACTTCCATGTAGCGAATAAGAGAAGAGAAACCTAGATTCTACAACATAAAGCAGGGAAAGTGAAGACCAAGTAGCAATCTTTTTCTGGATAAAACAGAAATGACCAATTGTAGTCACATAGAATAAGAACAAAAGTCAGAAATGTCTTACTAAAAGTGATATCAAAATGCAAGATCGTTTATACACTGGCAAAGAATATACATATCCAGCAAAGTGAAAAGGCCTATTTACTGTGAATTCTAAAAACTGGATGTCACAAAATGTATTGTCCAACTTTACATTGTAGAAGAATTGGATTAATTGTAAAATTAAGGTATTATGATTAAAGAACGGGAAAACTTTTGCTAGGTATACTTAGGTCCTCGATACTTTGAAAGGAAAAAAAATATGCTAATATGATAACTTTAGCCTAGCATGTATAGCATTGGATCTTAATCAAAATGAATTTTATCATGATAGTGAAACTAATTCACCTGAATGATGCTTGGCATTGCTTTGAAGATCTGATTGTGCAATTGAACTCTTATCACTTGAGTTGGAGTTGCTGCATTTAGGAAATTTCACCTGATCAATTGAGCTGCAGCTTTGTTCCACTGAGCCGTCATCTGATAACTCTTGAGTATCACACAAGACCTCAGTTCTATCACTTCCTTCACTATCACTATCTACGGCAACTTCGATATTGCAATTTCCAAAAGTCTGGATGCGTTTATTTCGTAGTCCATCATGATCATCAACCACTTGGGTTTCACCATCTAAATCCACCTTTTGGGTTTCACCACCAAAATCCACCAACTGTGTTTCAGCACCGAAATCCACAACTTGTGTTTCACCGCAGAGATTCACTAATTGGGTCTCAAAGGCATCATTGAAGAAAAGGTTATCGTCAGCAGGATCCATATTTTGGTCATTATAGAACTCAAGATCCTCACCTTTAAATATAAACCAAATTGTATTGTTAGGGAGAGAAAATTCCAATTTCAAATTAGAGTTTCAAGTAGTTGAGAAAAGAAGTATCCCATACATTGTACTAACTTATTTTTTAATCTTCTGAACCTCCACCAACCCCCCCCCCCCCACACACACACACAACATAAGTACTTAATATTGTGGTCTTGCTTGAAGATTTCCTATCTGAAGAATGGTATCACAGCATTAATAGTACACTTGAAGAACATAATAAGAGAAGCAACATCTCAAAGTTGGCATTCGCTCACTATATCACATCCAAACTTGAGGAAAAGTGTTGTTTAATTCTTTAGCAGTTTAACTAAAAACCAAGGTAAGTGCATGAGAGCAATTTAGACAGCTTATAAAATCAAAACGTAGTGTGATATTTTCCCCCAAAATCAAGAATGTTTACTTTAAAGTGAAACTCTTCGACTACCATTTTACGAATAATACAGATCCCAAAAGAAAACTTGCCTGGAAGCAATTTGGGTGAAATTTGTGTGTCCACTGGCTGTGTATCATCAACACTGAAGCTACTCCCCTCTTTAGGGTAACACTTGTTTGTACCACCGCCAACCATTTTAATTCATCTACAATAATATTACCAAAAAGAAAATTAATCAAAACCCTGATTCATTTGGATAAAAAAGATTATGGCTTTAAAGCACAATCTGAAACGTCGGAGAGGGTGAAGGGGTAAGCGTCGGGTTATTAAGAGTTTAAAGAAGGGAAAGTAGGGAATTTCCCTTTATTCATTTGGAAGGAAATTTTCTTACACAATCTGATTAAATCAGAATAACATAATCTCACATTCTGCTCCAAAATCTTTAATAAAAAACTATATTTACCATACTATTGATATATTAAAATTTTAAATTTAATTACCATTATTTTATGTAACTTATTTAATAGATAAATTTTTCTTACTTTTATTAATTCTCTAAGTAAATTTTAATAAATATTTTTAATATTGGAGCCAAATATTTCTGTATTCTACTCTAGAATTGTTATTAATACTGTTATTATTTTCTCAATCTTATGATTTTGAAAGTTAAATTGTTAATTTTGATTTAAATGCTAACATAAAATATTTGTATTTTTAGAAATAAATTTATAAAAAGTATTACAATTTTAAAAAACGTGTTTGACTCCGAATATGGCCACGTGAATTGGGACGATATAAGTAGTAACTTTTTCCATTTCTGGTCCTTCATCCTAATGTCTCTACAATTAACCTTTCTTTACCTTTTTGGAACAAGAAAATAAATTTTTTAATTGTTACACTATGGTAACTTTAAGCAACCTTAACTTTTCTTTATTAGGAAATACAAAAGCATGAAACGTTTTATTTTTAATAGAAAATCGAACTTCAATTTCTTAGCTTTTTAATAAACATTTAAAATTTTATAAGAAACATATATAATTGCTCTTGTGTTAGGATCTTCTACATGCATATGTAGAGTTTTCTTGGTCGACTCCTGCATGTCTACAAATTCAACATACAATTTCAAACTTCTCATTAGTAATTGATGAATCCCGAAAGATCACCAATAATCCTATAATGAAATCAACCTTACGATCCTAGACAACAGCAATAATCCTTGAGTAAACACCTGCAAAACAAAACCTAGGATGGTCCCCGGGGTAGTTCTCGGATGCTTAAGTTAGCAAAGAGTTTTTAGGAGAGAATGCCAATAATATTTTAGAGTAGTATTTTTAGCGTACCTTTGCCTTTTCACTATATGAGCTTTTATAGCTGGTTTCTGTAACAACCACATTAGTGGGCACTGCAAATGAGGAGCAACCTCCTCAGTGGTTATTGTCACTTTCTTTGTAACTGTTGTTGCCTCATTAGTGGGTAGGGCACACTCCCCTTAACGGTTGTCACTATGTTAATGGTAATTATTTTACCGTTACTCTATATATATTATGCCATTAATAGTACTTATTAATTACTATTAATCCCTTGTTACTACCATTATTCTATAGTAGTCCCCCTTCTGGGAGTCGAAGTGTGTGTTTACGCCATTCGACTTAAATCATAGAGTCAGGATGAATTGGGTTTTTCTGAGGTCTTTTCTCGAGATCATTTATAAAACAAAGGCCTTTTAACGGTGCTTAATAATTCATCTTAGCTGGTCTTCTAAGGTCATTATTAAAATTATGGGCGTAATGAGATAGTATATGCCAAAGTAAACGGCTCTCGTGCTTACTGTTATGTCAACCATCTTGTGGCTGAGGTACCTAGACCGAAGTGGTATCGTCCAAGGTCGTTATGACCCTTGTTTTCAAGCAAGGAGTTTTTGCTCTTTCCTTTACAAACCCTAGCTGAGCTGAAGTAAGCGTGTTACTTTGGGTATCTTTTGAGGAAATGGTATGGACGGGAACTTTTTTACCTTACTAGGTTTCTTGCCCGTTTGTTTCCTTCATTTTAATTTATTCCCTCTTTTACTTTCTACGTGTCGTAATCCCTGATGGACGCACACGTGTCATAATCTCTTTAATGGATGCGTCATTTCTGGTACTTTTTAACTGGGGAATATGTGGTACTTACTGTACAGTTGTTTCATTTCCCCCCTCATTAATTATTTTTTCCCTATTTACTGACCCTTGGGATTCTAAGTCATCCTTTCATATACGATTCCTTCTCCTTCTTTGCATCTTTTCTTACTTTGTTTATCTTCTTGCTTTCATTGTTCCTAGAGTCTTTCTCCATTTATTCAAACCTTACTAATTATTCAACATCAGTAAGTATGTCCTCTCCTTTTTCTTCTCCTTTTTCTAGTACTTATGAGGCAAAGGTCTATTTTGTAGGCAGTAATACCCCTGACCTCCAATCTTTGACCACATATCCTCATACTTTTAAGGACCATCATTTGTTGGTTTAAAGGTTTCAGTTAGTCTTTCAGTAGACTCCTTGCTAACTTTTCTTAGGGAAGGCCATTTTCCCTCTAGTTTTAAATTTACCATACCCTGTCCCTGCGATAGGGCTTACTCGCCCCCCTTGGGTACTGTTCCATGTATTATGAGTACATAGTGTCTGGATTACGTTTTCCCATTTTCCTTTATTAACTTGCGTATTAGCACCTTTTAACTTGACCCTTGTATAATTGGCGTCTAACGCCATGCGCACCATCGTTGGTTTTACACTTGCCTGCTAGAAAGTTAGGTTAGATCCCTGATTTGTTAAAATATTTTTTCACGGTAAAAAGTTCTGGTCCTTCAAAGGGGTGGTACTTTTTTAGACCCTTTCGTAATTTTAGTATTCTAACCCCTTCCAAAATTACTGATTGGAAGGAATAATTTTTCTTTTTAAAAGTAGATGAGTTTTGTTTTCCCCAGACTGGAATTTGGGAAAAATTAGATATGGTGTTTCCGGGGTTGTCAATGCATGGGACCTTGACCTCATCGATCGGATACCCCCTATAGTTGTGTTTTTACCGATACGGACCTGTTTCAAGCAAATATTAGCGTCTTTAACCCAGGTGCCGAGGTCGGCAAGGTGGTACCTTATGAGGTGGTCATCGAAGGGACCCAAGGTAGTTAGAAGTCTGTGTTTGCGAGGTGGATTCCTCAGTTTATCTTGCCAATCTGACTTGTCTTTGCCTTTTGTTTTAGTGGTGCACGTTAGGCTTAGAAAGAAAACCAAACCTTCCAGCTCGTCAGCCAAGCTTGGTAGGGAGGCAACCAATCCTAACCCCCTTCGTATAACTGAGGTGCTACTCCTGAGGTGGTCCAAAAGAGGGGTACCTCAGCTCAAGAGCCTATGTCCAAGAGGCAGAAGTCTTCTTAGTTAGCCTCTGCTGAAGATATGTCCATAGCTAGCCTCAGTAATGTAAGTATTCCTAAATCTAGTTGTACCCCTACTTGTCTTCTCCCCATACTCAAACTTTTTTCCTTTTTAAAGGTTTTGTCAAGGATAACTTCTATCTTGGCCCAAAACATGGGCCACGTTAATGAAGAGGTCCGCCGGGAGAGGGATTAGAGGAAAGAATTAGAGGCCAAGCTGAAGGCTTCCGAAGAGAAATGAAAGGCG
>JBDJHY010000001.1:10956381-10977515 GCA_039654485.1 Withania somnifera | reverse complement strand
TTGCTAATCATTTTAAAAGTTCTCAATATTATCTTTTCATTAATATTGAAAAATTCTTAGTACATTTTTTTATTTTATACCTGTTAGTTCTCTATACGTTGTTGACACTTAATTTTGTGCCAAATTTAGCAGGTAAAACCCACAACATCTTGTTAACATTTGATTATTTTTTTTCCGAATCATATTGACCGTGAACTCATAAATCTCTTGACTTCTTCAAGGCAAGCTCAAGGTCAGGAAGAATGATAAGAAGTACATCAATAAACTCACTAAACAAAGGAACCGACTCAGGAGATAAAGTATGGATACTAACATCTCCAATATAAGTAAGATAACCAACCAACCACAAGAAACTAACTATAATCCTAAAGGCAAGAGATGATCCCCAATGGTGCGCGTCTAACAGAACCTTGCCACACGACCGAGGATGCATCAAGCACAACTAAGGTAATGATCTTTGTATAGCAATCCATGATAGCATTGTGAGGGGATAACCAGTCCATGACTAGTATCATATTAATAAAATAAAATCATCCCAAGTCTAATAATCCCTAATAGTCAAAGTAATGTTCTTATCACATGATCCACTACTAAGAAATCACCTACTAAATAGAAATAGATAATAGCACAGGCAATGAATTATCAGCCAATCTCAAACATGAAGCAAAATATGATGACATATAAGATGATGTAGAGCTTGGATCAAACAAAGCTGAAGGGGGTTGGTAGTATACAAATATAGTACCTGTAATAATAACTTTGAGGCCTTCTCCTCTAGTCTAACTGGCACAGTATAGAAATGACGATGATTACCACAACAACCAATATCTTAACCCCTTTCTCTACCATGATGAGGAGTATCTTTACTAAAAGCTTAACCACCTCCACCCTAGTGTGGAATTACTTGAATAGGCTGATCTAGTGTAACTGCAGGATGAACAATAGATTAAATAGTACCCCTCTAGAGGCAATCTTTGGAAAATTGTCCCATAGTACTATACTCATACAATGGCCCCAATGACCTATCCTATCAAAACGAACCATTTGAACCAGAATGGAAACCATGGACTGATAACCTACAAGTGGTATCCTTTGAAAACTAACCAGATGACTGACCCTCACAACTAAAGCTTTGCAACAATCATAAGAAGTATGGAGCAAGGCCCAAACGAGACGGCTAGACTGCCCTTGCTGCTGATGCTAAGATGGATCCCTTCCCAAATAACCTAATCCCCTACCTCTATACCAATAACCACTGAATTTTCCCTTATGTCAAGGACTTTTATCATCACTCCCATTGATCTCACGGAATAATTCCTCCATGGTATGGGCATGCTTTACAATAGCCTAAAATGATGCACTACTAGCAATAAGTATCTCACCGATCACATGAATCAAAGCCTCAACCCCAATCAAAATAGTGAATCTTATCTACCTCATTAGGCATCAATACATCCCTAGACTCAAATAAATGATAAAACTAGGCCTCGTACTCGGTGACTATCACGTGTCCTCAAACTTCAAAATACTAAAATTATGGAAAAAGAGATAAAAACACAATGAAGGCTTCCGAACACAAATCAAGAGTCCTTCTAAACCAAAATCCACGTTTCAGAGTTAACAAAACTATTAAAATTCAATTCTGAGTTTGTTTTTAAGAAATATTGACTGAAATCAACGATTTTAGAAGTTAAGGATCTAAAATATAAAAATAGACATAACAACCAAACAAACGACCCGAGAACGGAACCACCGATCCTGATAAGTCATTTATGACTTGGGGATGCTTCAGAAAAGCTCTAAAAGACAAGAAAATGTAATAATGTAAATATAACCGAACGTATCAGTACACTCATCTAATGATAGTTGATGATAGTGACGATATGCCTATACCTGATTATCCACAAACCTCTTGAATGGATTTGGCATCCAGTTTTATTGTTATGATAATATTTTGCTGACATAAACTGATCTTGCAATAAATATCTCAACAACCTGCTTGTAAGTCAATTTAACTATTTGTAGTAATTTAAAGCCCCCAAGTTATCTTTTATATAAGCAGTTGAATGGCTCGGAGCTATTTGTTGTCAACGTGCCCCATTGTCAACGTGCCCCATCGCCTACCACCATTTTGATGTAATGTCCATTTGTCTAGGTGAATTCGCATTAGCCACTCATACGCAACATTACTTATTTTTCTTATCAGCTACATATTTTCATTCTTATTGTAATATGTTGTAACAGCTTGCGATAAAATGTTATTTAAATGAACATTTATACATTCACTGATAGTTCGCCTTCAAATTCCTTAAACAATAGTGACGGTAGGCGAAAGGGGCCTTTCAATTTGTCTTTTCATACAGACTTTCATGTTTGTGATGATGCTTATTCGATATCAGTTATCCCTTCACGATTCGTGTCAACATGCAGGTGAAAATGATCTAAGAATATCCCCTATGTATGTAAGATCTCAGTCCCAGCAATTGCAAAGGCCAAAAAAATATTAATCCATTAGTGTCTGTTCCAACCATAATCAATAACATGATATTATGTTTTTTTATAAATATGTGTTTCGTCAATTGATATCACATGGGGAAAATACGAAAAAATCATCAATGCACGATTTGAAAATCTGAAATACATAGTTAAAATACTTTCAATGACATCGTCATGCCATTCAAACTTTCATTCGACCATTGTGTCTGAATTGAAGTGTCGCGAAACATTCATGTATCTTGGCAAAAAGTGAAATGAGGCCTCACATTTTTGCATAAATGTTTTTAAAGGCACGTTTGAATTGAATGTATGATTTCTTTTAGCTTGTTATTTTTCATATATTTTATGGACAACTATCATGCAGTCTTTGATAAGAAACCTGAAAAGTTGAAATCAGATTAATTATCAAGTATAACTGATTTATTATAAAAAAATATATATAATCTACGAACAAAATAATACCTTGACATTTTTTTGAGAGGAATAACAAAAACAAAACTGATCAAGTCAATGTCTAACTTGAAATGCCCTTCACAACATCAACCTATATCACATATGAGTGTTTTAACGTATGTTGGTATTTTTCACATATTATTTGTTTAGATATAAAATTAGTCAGTTTGAATTTTAAAACCTTAATCAGCACGTCTGAAATCAACTCGCCAATGAGTCTTTGTTGACTTGACGACGGAGAACTTCCTGCAATCTTGAAATAAAAGAGATTAACAGACTTTTGCAATATTTTCTTGATGGAAAAAATTATGCCTTTTTCAGGATAAATAGGATAATTTAGAAGATCTTGTGGTTCACATCATGCAGCTTGAGATACATAACCAATATGATGTGTATCGATAAATATGTCAGGACTTTCTAGAAGATGATCAATAGATAATATTTAGTGAGAATGAAACTAAGACATACAAACTGTTGGTGACATTGGTACTGACTGATGAATGGATTCTGAAAATAAGTTTTCACCACGAAAAGCACTCATGAACATGGAGCTCTGTGTCGAATTAAACATAAAAGAATCGGCATAACTAGATGATGCTTCAAACGGGACTATGTCTATCAAAAAATCCTCATTTAACAAGTCATCACTATCACTTTATGAAGCTATTCCATGTTTCGAAAGATTAACATCATTGATATTCGATGAAACACCGGACTGGCCTTTCGTGAGATTTTTTCTATATAATAAAAAGGATTAGAAAATTAAAACATACAGTAAAAATACATAAATTAATATAAAAATTATGAACGTATTGACATTAGTCTACAATACCAAAATTATAAAAGAGATGAATATTTGATGATGTTCCAGCATCATACATCCGTTCAAAGTGAGAGTATTTGCTAATTTGGTGATCTTGTCCATCGCTTGAGGCATTAGTAATCACAGTCTAAGCCAAGCCCCTATAAAATAATAGAATAAACATAAAACATTTCAATAAATATAAAAATATGAAAATAATAATAATAATATTTAATAAGCAAAAAGAAAAATTACGAGTCATTTTTATTGATAGTTTGGTTCCAATCAAAATCATGTGGCATGTTGTAGGTAAGAATATTTTGGTAACCAATCAAGTGAGAAAACTTACTAGACTGAGTTATGGAATTCAACAGGTCTAGTACGGTTTTTAAAATGAGGATAAATATTACCATGTGAAGGAAAATGCCAGTGACTAGTCCTAGGCGCTTTTCCAACTTAGAGTTGGATCACAGTTAGCCTTATTTGATATTAATAGTCGATTGGAGGCCTAAAAACCCCGATCAATGATTTGTCATCATGAATAAGCCACTCTTTATAAGTTACATGTCCTTAACGGTGAAAATGAGATTCAATATTGTTCAATCATAGTCAATTTATAAGACTATAATCACGCCCATTTATTTGTAAATTAAAGAACGAAATTTTCTATAGACAACATTAATTAGATACTTAGTATTGAATTTTAAAGAACAATTATAATGTACGGTATTACTTTCATGAATTTTCACCGTCCTAATATGTTAAAATTTTAATTTTTTTGTTCAAAAGAGATTGTTCTTATTCAAGTGAAGAAAAACTAAGAGTTTAATGGGAAAAAAGAAAATTCTAATAATGATGAATATGGTGAAGATGGTGTTTGATGCCTCTTTATATAGATTTTGGTGGATGGGGGGTGGGGGATGGGGCAATAGACAGAATAAAAATACATAATGCATTAATTTTGTACTCAATAATGATTTTTGCAAAAGATTAGGAGAAGGCGTGAATTAAGAAATTAGTGCGTCCCATAAGGTATTTAGTGTGTAAAGTGCGTTTAATAGTCAATTACGTTGTTAACTTCGTTTAGCATGCTTTGTCAGAAAACATTGTAGGGCAGACTAATTTAGAACTTGTTGGTGGGACTAGGGGGAGGGGGGAATAGATGGAATAAAAATACATAATGCACTAATTTTGTGCTCTATAATGATATGTCATATCATTCTAAAAATCTATAAAAACTTGTGTCAAAAGACTGCAAAAAAATTAAAAGGTTTGAATTAAGAAATTAGTGTGCCCTATGAGACACGCTATCTCCATTGGCATGATACGGCACACTAATTTAGAAATGTTTGGATACGATGAAAACAAACAGCTTTTTAGCCCCTTTTTTAAAAAAAATTCAATACTTGCCAAACACTTCAAAAATTTTAAATAAAATAAAATAAAAACTAATTTTAATCCTATCCAATCGGGCTAACTTTTAAAGAAAGTGACCCATTCTACTACTATTGTACCTTAGGTTTCAGACCCGGGAAAATATAGGCATGCAACAGGAGATCCTTGAAATTTCAAAAAGAAATTGGAAGATATATGAGGATCTTTGTTATCGTCGGACGCCGATCTCACCAGTAATGCTAACGCCTTGTAGGGCTGTTTTAACTGCACGACTGCCATAAGATTAAAAGAAATAAGTCCCACAGTGGGACTCCCGCCCGTCATTTTCGTTGAGTGTCATTTCTCATGGAGACGACCAAGTCATTTTTTTGACAACATTCAGGAGGCAAAAGGTCAGCAGAATGGAGCAGGCAAACATAGATACCACCAAAGGATAATCCTTGAATATGACCGAGTCTTATGGAAAATGTAACAAACAAACCATGAATGAGAGTTCCTCTCAGATGAAAGAAATCGTATTATCTAAAACAAAGCTCATCGGAACAACACTGCAATAGAGGCTCCCATTAAGAGAGATATATAACCCACTAAATGATGACTAAATAGATGAGCAAACTTTCAACCAAACTGAGACCTCCCTCCTACGACACCTAACTTGCTTGGGCAAGCTTCTACATCTCAACTTTCTCTTAACATTTCTTGGCAACGAGATCCTCAATCAAGTCAGCAGCATCTTGAACTGTTGCAATGGTCTGTGCATTCTCTTCTTCCACTGTGATTCCAAAGGCTTCCTCAAGCCCCATGACAATCTCAACCTGGACAAGAACAACATCAATAACTAAATCATTCGAGCAGAATTCACTCAATTCAGAAATCATAAATCAGCTGTATTCCAGATATTACTTGCATAATATTACAAAGGCGGCTGCCCTATACATGGACATTATCCATCAGAGGAATGATATTTTGGTTGCAGGAAGAGCATGAATAAACTGTTGGAGGTTCAAATACTAGACGAGAAAAGAAAACAAGAAGCTAAAGCCACCTTATTATAGCTTAGGATGTCTTAGTAGCACAAAAAAGAAAGCTTGGCATCTCTTGCATGCTATGTTTATAGAAGCAGTTTATCATATTTTAAGATGTTCAGGTCGATCATTTTTTTATAATTCTTGAAATGATTTACATACGGCAGTAGCTAGTCGAGGTTTCCAAATGAAAGCACCTGCTTGATTTTTACATTAGTGCAATACCAGATTGATCATTAGAGTTCAAAGTATGTTACGTGAATTCCATATCAAGACACCTAAAAATAATGGTTTCAAGGGCCATCTTGACCAACAAAACATTGCAGGACTTAGCACTCTAAAAAGTTTGTTGTAAACTCAGCATACCGTGTCAAGAGAATCAGCACCAAGTGCTGCAAATTTTGACTCTCCGTTGACTACAGAATCACCGGGAAGAGCCAGTTGTTTCTTGACAATTTCACATACTTTGTCAACTGTCTCTGGTTTAGCCTGCACAGGTACAACTCTAAATTATTAATAAATCGCATGGGGTTAAGACCACTCACAGCAGAACCACTGATCTCTTACAAAATTAAGCAAAAGCACCAATCCAACCCAATTACACACACGTTACTTGTGGTATAATGAGAAATGCAATCTCCCACGCAAAAAAAGGAGCATTTGAACAGCCTAGATTATAAATCTGATAGAAGGAAGCAGAAACATACCGCACAGTTAATGGTGAAGCAGCGAGTAACTGGCTTCAATCTGAGGGAAGGAAAGCTTATTCCCTTGATAGAAATGGAGGTGGTCTTCAAACATGCCTACACAATTCAAGGTAACAAGCTCAATCGAGATAACATATGCAATATACGGAGGAAAAGTAAAACACATTGATAGAGGATTACATAAGCTAATTAATTTTTATTTGTTTGTAGAAGAGGTGGAAAACCATGAGAATGAGGCAATGGACAATTCCTTCCCTTTTGTGTTTCACAGAAGGCTTTTTAAAGCAATTTTCATGACAGTTCTGGTTAGATGATAACTTGATCAAGTATATATATAATAATTTGGAAAAAAGACATGTAAAAGAACATACACTGTATTCTAATTCTCTAAAGGATTTTGGAGTACAAAATCAGAAGGTGGAGCAGCAAATGAAATTTTTTCCACCCCAAAAATCCTTCCCAATAACATAAATAGATCTATTAGAAAGATAATAGAAAACAACAAGAAAAATTACAAGGCTCATACTTTAAAAACTCATCTGCAAGGACAATGAAGACATTTATATAAAAGAAATCCAATCTTTTTTTATCACCAAAAACTTCCCATTTTGTGATACTCTATTTCAAAATTATTGAAGGGACCTTGAAGTAACTGGTAAAGTTGTTTCTATGTGACAAGCAGGTCATGAATTTAGAGGTAAGGCTGCGAACATTTCTTGTGGTCGGGTTTGGGAAGACCGGCGCATAGCAGGTGTTTAGAGTATACCGGGCTTCGTTCGTTTTTCCTCACCAAATTGTATTCCGAAAATAAATCAAGAAGCATAAATAGCAGTAGCAGAAACTAGGAAAAGAATGAAGCTTTTTCACACACCAGCACCTCAAAATTAACAGAGCTTATGAAACACACGAATAATACCAAAAGATTAATCTGTACATAGTTCACTAGAGCAGATCAAGAAAATAACAAAGATTTAAAAATCCAAATAAGATTTCAAACACAAAACACACACAAAAAAAAGTAGATTTGACAGTGAAAATGAAAAGAAGAGACCTGGTTGGGCTTGAAGGAAGAGGAAAGGGAAGAGATGGCAAAGGCAGACGCAGTAACAGAAGCCATTGATGAGAACGGGATGGATCTAAAGAGAAATGGATCTGGCGGAGAACACCAAGAGTGTGATGGACAGCTAGAGAAAAATGATGTTACAATGGTTTTACAGGTGTAGTTTGCTTTTATAGACCCTTTTTTCGTCTTGGGTTTTCAGATGATCTCGCCTCTGGCGCTTTGGTAGTATCGAAATTTTGGAGTATTTGCTTTTAATTTCTCTAAAATAAAATAAAATAAAAAGAAAATAAGAATTTAAAACTTTTTTTTTATATTAGGATGTATTCGGTATAGAATTTTTTTTAAAATATAAATAGGTTTTTCTAATATAAAAAAATAATTTATTTAATTAAAGTAGAAAAATATATTGCAATATTCATACTATTTTTAAAATCAATCATTCCATCTGTATCTATCCCGAAACCTCCTAAAAATAAAAAAAAAAACTATATAATATAGCAAACACAAGCTCATAATTAATCAACTCAACTTAAATTTTAAATAATTACTTCATATAACCCAAACAACCAAACTTTAAAAAATAACTATGCACATTTCCTCTCCTCCCTCTTTCTCAATCTCTCTTTCCCCTTCTCACTCTATTTCATTGTTTTTCTTCTCTGTTTTTTACTTTTAATTTGTATTATTTTTATTTTGTATCATTTTTATTTTTATAAAATTTTCAGTTTTATATCGTGTATTTAATATTTTGACTAGTTTTGTAATATTTTTATTTTGTATTTATTATTTTTTTATTCTTTAAACATTCATTTTTGTATCATTTTATTTTATATTCTGTATTTTGGTTAATTTTGTATAGTATTTATTTTTTAAAAAAAAAATTAGTTTTATATCGTGTATTTTATATTTTGTATTTCATATTTTGACTAATTTTTATCGTTTTTATATTTTTTAAAAAATTAGTTTTCTATCGTGTATTTTTGTATTTTTAATTTTATATGTTGACAAATTCGTACTTTTTATATTTTTATTTTGTATATTATTTTTTTTAACTTTCAATTTTGTATCCTTTTTTTATTGTATTTTGTATGTTGACTAATTTTGTATTATTTTTATTTTTTAACCTTTTATTTTCATATTTTGTATTAGTTGATATAAATACAATAATATAGCGTTTGTCCATCTAAAGTAATTATTTAGCTTTTCATTAACTATGAATTATAATTTTGAAAAGTTAAGCTACACAACAAAAATTTGTGTTTAAAATTTTCTAACTATTTTTTTAAAATTTTAATTTTAGTTTTTTTCTTATCCAACCCCTCCTCGTCAAAGTTACTTTTTAAAGTAAATTCGAATTTGTTTTGTTGACCCACCCTCACCCCCTATCAGTCACCCCTCCGAAAGAGTAGTTATAAATATTTTTAATTTATTTTTTTAAAAAATCAAATTTATTTTGTTACCCCACACTTACCTACTAGTCACCTTTAACAAAAATTATTTTTAATTTATTTTTTTATAAAAAATTTAAAACTTTTTTTCTTACCCGGACATCAACCTCAACCCTACCCCAAAAAAATATATAATTCTTTTATTAATATTTTTATAAATATTCAAAAAAAAATTTATTCCACTCCTACCCCTACCTCGACCCCACCCCCACACCTACGCCTATCCCTTCCTGCCAAAAAATATTTAATTTAAAAAATTTTATTTAAAAAATTTCAAGACTTTTTCTTACCCCATCATTCTTACCCTATTCATTCTTATTATTTTGCATTAAATACATACAAATGCTTTAAAAAAAAAATCTAGTTGTCTACCGAACAAAAAAAAAATAAGAAATAAATTATATTTTAGAAAAATTATATTTTTTTAAAATTTGTTTGTAACTATTTTTTAAATTTTTATTTTTATTTTTTTCTTATTCAACCCCTCCTCGTCAAATTTACTTTTTAAAGTAAATTCAAATTTGTTTTGTTGACACATCCTCAGCCCCTATCAGCCACCCCCTCCCAAAAGAGTATCTATAAATATTTTAATTAATTTTTTAAAAAAATAAATAAATTTATTTTGTTACCCCACACTTACGTACTAGCCCCCTATAACAAAAATTATTTTTAATTTATTCTTTTATAAAAAATTTAAAACTTTTTTTCTTACCCAGACATCAACCTCACCCCTATCCCAAAAAATATATAGTTCTTTTATTTATATTTTAAAAAAAATTTAAAACTCTTTTTTTATTCCACTCCTACCCCTACCTCGACCCACCCCACACCTACTCCTATCCCTTCCCTCAAAAAATATTTAATTTTATAAAATTTTATTTAAAAAATTTCAAGACTTTTTCTTATCCCATCGTTCTTACTCTATTCATTCTTATTATTTTGCATTAAATACATACAAATGCTTTCAGAAAAAAAATTTACTTGTCTTCTGAATACAAAAAAATAAGTAAGAAACAAATTATATTTTAGAAAATTTATATTTTTCTTCATACTGAACACACCCTTATTCCGACAAATTTAGAAAATTACACTACTTGGGAGCGATATTTAGAGCAAATTTTATAAACCACACCCCAAATCAATAAATTGAATGACTAGTGAGTGAGTAAATTGGATTCAGTTTTATTTGATGTTGAAGAAATAATCCTATTATAATTAGTTTAATTTGATTTTAACTTAAAAAGTTATACAAACTTTATACTTAATATCTGTTACAATATAATTTGCAAGTATTTGTTAACTGCGATAGCTTACAATACGAGCAAATCAAGCAATAAGCTTAAAAGCACCCATCATCCTCTCTTCATAAAGGTTGATTCAAATTTGATATATGAAAGCTCCATAAATTGTCATTACGACTTTCATTTTAAATCTTCTCCAATGCTTTCTCTTCACTATTTGGATAACTTTCTACACCTTTTGTTTAAATTTTATGCCTATTATACATTTTTCCACGATTCATTTAAACAAGTGTGTCACATCTTCCTCTTTATTCACATCACACGACATAATCTAGATTCTCATTTCGGATACCCATCTTTAACAGCTTGTCTTTTGTAAGCATCCTTCCAAGAGTAGCAAGTAGCTAACCATAAAATGAATTTATGTTTTGGTAAATTGATCCTCAATCATATTAATTCAACCATTTGCATCCTAGGAGTTGGTGACAACAAAGGAATATATCCCTATGAAATCGAATATTTCCTGTTTCTAGTTATACAATACTAGTTATCCCCATACCAGTTGTGCATTTTAAACTTCAAGTTATGCAGCTTTTTTCAATACCAAATGTCGTTACTAGGTGGTATAAAAGTCCATAGATCATCCTCATTTTTCATATAAACTCCATTTACCCATTTCACCATAATTATTATACCTCATATCTTCATGTTAAAATGCATCATAAATGTATTAATACGAGCTGGGTAGGTTGAGGAGGTACAGTAGGGGAATTGGAGATTAAGTGAATCAAATATGTTATAACCTGCCTCTAGGATAGAAAAAAAGTATTAAGTATGATAACAATGGTGTCTTATGGGGTATTTTAATCATAAAATGATAATATGTTAAGTTTTAAATTCAAGCAAGTAGTAAAACTAAAGTTGGCAAAAGATCGCAAATTACTTTTTAAAATTTTATAAAATTTGGGCCAGAAAGTTTTGGTGATTTTCTCTTAATATACTTAGTTATGGGGTGATCCACCCATTAAATTAAAGGTTTACAAGCCTAGTTTTTAATACATTAAATATATCGATATAATTTTAGAATAGAGAAATATTCATATTTTTGCGAGTATACGCGAGCAAGCAGGTCAAGTGTTCCCTAGGACTGTGAGAAAATTTCAACATTTATAAACTTATTTTAACTCATTTAAAATTATAATAATTGAATATAAAACCTGTATAAAAGACCGCAAGATCTCTCTAAGGGTTTCTCCTACCACTATTAGCCAAAATCTACAAGATTTTACTGCAATTTCACTGCAAATTATTTAATAGAGGTTGTATTACTTTTTTCCTCCGCTTTGCTTGGATTGAAGGTTTCTTCAAAGTGAAGGTACTTCTGTTTATAGAGATTTTTTCTACTGTTTAAAGTAATAACTCAGTCTCTTCATTTTATTTGAATAAATCCAAGTAATATCTAAGTTATCTAGTCTAGAACCTATGATTAGATTGTCAAAAAATAGTATTTAAATTTTATGGTGTGATATTGGTCTGTTTTGAAGCTTTTTCATAATTTTGTTGTTACTGTAATTTTAGGGAATGGACTGTATGTGTGTGGTTATTGTTGATGTCTAACATTAAGGGAAGCAAAGTTCTTGAGGATTGTTGAATTATAGTTAATAAAATAGAACTGACCGTGCGATAATCATATCCTAAATATCCTTTAGCTTAATGTGAATTCTATTCTTGGTTGTTGTAGATTAAGGTACTATGATGGGGTGAATTGGTTGTTCCATCAAGTGGCTTAACGTAAGATATGCTAAAGCTCCCTTCTTTTAATTTTCATGAATTTCCGTCGTAACAACAATTATTGAGAAGTGTTGAAAAGAAAAGTTATTGTGACTACATTATTGTCTTAAGTATTGATTGGGTTGTTATTATAGTATTGAATATTTATTGAGTTATATCTAAGTTACTTATAGTTAATAAAGTTCTCATAAGGTTCTGATTAAAAAAAATTGAGAGACGATATTGTCCTTATCATAACCATGTCATTTTGAAATAAAGTCTACTTATTTCTGCTTTTCATTTTAATTTGAGATGCTATCCTATTCATCTTAAGATTTTCTTTACAAGAGTAGTATCAAGAGCTATTAATTATATTAAAGACCATATGAAGTCTATTCGTACAAGTTGAGTTATAAGCTTGACATCCATAACTAGAAAATCATCGAGTCATTTACGTTCGGCAAATACCTATATAGAGAGTCGAGCATACATATATATACCACTAGCCTTATTATCGTTTGGAAAAATATATGCATTTATACCACCGAGCAATAATCGATGGGTGCTAGCACCTATATGAAATATACTCTTTTACACCACTGAGTTAAAATCAGTGGGTGATGGCCTTATATGACATATAATTTTATACACCACATATTTGAAAATCGGTTGGACAATATTATATATTTACTTTATTAAAATATAATCGACGGATGATAGATAATATTTTATATGCATATACGATCGAGTAACAGTTGTACCATATATTTCTAGAGGTCTTTTTAGAAGGGGTTGGGTATTTAGGTAAATCTTCATATGATTTTTAATCCGCAGATAGTTGGATAAGACAAACACACTATTTAAACACTTGAGGACATGCTACGAGATTGTGTGCTTGATTTTAAACATACATGGGATGACAATTTGTCACCTATTGAATTTGCATATAATAATAACTTTCAGACAAGTTTTCAAATGACTCCATATAAATCTTTGTATGGCCAAAAGTATAGATCACCGATTGGTTGGTTTAAAGTAAAATAAGCATAAAAGTTAGGACCTAATTTAGTTCAACAAGAAATAGAAAAGGTGAAACTTATCCAAGAAAGATTATTTACAACATAGGGTAGGCCAAAGTCATATGCATATAGTGATGCTCAGAATGAGAATTTTCTATTAAGGATTGAATTTACTTGAAGGTTTTACCTATGAAAGGAGTTATGTGGTTTGATAAAAAAGGTAAACTTAGTTCAAGGTACATCAGACCATACGAAATTATTCGAAGGATAGTCAGATAGCATACGAGCTTGATTTACCTCTAGAGTTAAAATCATTTCATCCATTATTTTATATATTAATGCTATGAAAGTGCATGGGAGATCCTTTGTGCATTCTTCCGATGAAATATATTCATATTAAAGAGGATCTATCTAATGAAGAAATTCCTATTGTTGTTCTTGATAATCAAGTTTTAAAGTTAAGATTCAATGAGGTAGCTTTGGTAAAGGTATTATGGAGAAATAATAACATTAAAAAAAATAACATGGAAGCAAAAGAAGAATTAAAGTAAAGTATCCCTATCATTTCCAATTAGATGGTAGTACTCAGGACAGGGATGTGGCTGTCCCGATCAAGAGAAAATAAGTTGAATCATCCCTTTTATTCTATGAATTATGTATGCAAAAGTTGAATTAGGACATATTTATGAACCTTTTCTTGAACATATATCTTTTATAGTATTGTGAGGTATATCAAGTCAATTTTTTTTTAGTCTCGGGTATTGGGATAGTCCAATATACATAGGAAGTTCTATCAAAAGTATTTTGCAAAATCCATGCATGTGAGTTAATCCTCTAATATGACATTACATTCAATAAAGAATGTTTCTAAGGAGGGAAGGATTTTACATCCTATACCTTCATGTTACAATGCATCATATATGTATCAATATGAGTTGTGTAGGTTGAGGAGGTAGAGTGGAAGAATTGGAGATTAAGTGAATCAAAGATATTATAACATATGCCTTTTGGGTAGGATAAGAGCATTGAGTGTGATAATAAGAGTGTATATGAGGTATTTTTAATTATAAAATTATACATGTTGAGATTTGAAGTCAAGAAAGTTGTAAATAAAAGTTGGTAAAAGTTATTGCAAATTACTTTTTAAAATTCTATAAGATTTGCTCAGATGTCTTGGGGATTTCTTCTTAATCTACTTATAGTTATATGGTGATCCACCCAACAAATTAAAGGTTAATGAGTCTAGATTTTAAAACATCAAACCGTTCATTGATATTACTTGGGAGTAGAGAGATATATACATTTTCATGAGTCTACGTGAGTAGGTAGGTAACGGTGGGCCCTAAGTTGGTGGAAAAATTCCAGCATTTATCTACTCATTTAAAATAAAAAATTGATATAAAATTAGAAAAGCACCCCAAGTTCTCTCTAAGGGTTTCCCCTATCACCATAGCCAAAATCTATAAGATTTCATGTCACGACACGAAAATCGAGTTATGATGGCGTATATCCCATCTGTAGACAAGCCTAATTCTGGCCTAGAGCAAGAAGCGGTGGATAAATAATAAAAGTCCAAAAGAAAAAGCATATGGATATGAAAAGAAGAAGAAGAAAAAAATGAAAATACACAACTGAACATGACTCCCCAGGACTTGGGATCGTAGTTGTAGAGCATGTACAAATAAAAAGGGTACATAACATAATCCACAATGGGGAAAATACAAAATATCTATCCAGACTCTAATTGAAAAAATAGACGGAAAGATCGACCAACATGAATAACAACTATTCACCAGGTCTCCAACGTGACCAGCACAAGGAATGACTAATGGGAGAATACAAAACCATCAACAAGCTAAACTACCAACAAATACCCATAAATAGTACCTATTAGAGACAAAAGGAAACAAACAAAGTCTAATAGAATAAAAACCCATTCGGCACCCCATTTTACTGGTAGGTATACTTAGGCAACCAAGTAACCTGACAAGTACTCCCCCTTAAGCCATGAAGAGTATAACCAGGAGCGAAAGAATGCAATGCAAAGGGGTGCAAAAAAGTAATTAGTGCCCTTACGCACCCTCCCCAGTATAAGACTCTACCAGGAGCGGACCCACGGAAGCTCCCCATACACTTACCCCTCCTACTCCAGTATACCTCTCCCAAGCTGTAACTCTTACCTAGTAGTAATATATCAGGCATAGACACCAGTATCAGAAGGTCCATGAAGAGATCTAATCCCACGTACAAAATCCTCATAAAAGCCATTTAGTGGTATAGTCATCAGGGTAAAAGTCCAAAGTTTGGATTCAGTTCGTATATCATATTGCAGTGGAAACTCAGGTAAAGCCATGTAGGCAAAATTCCAAGGCTCAGTGAAACCCAACTGTCGCCATGTAGGCAATATCCAGAAATCACAGTGATAGTGAGAAAATAGCCTCAAATGGCGTGAGAAAATAGCTCCATACTGCTCATGAGCATAGTCATGAAAAATATAAATATATAGAAATCAGTATTTGGTTATTACTTTGTCAAAATAAAGTTACTTTTTAAATATCTAATGCATTCTTTCTACACAGAACCAGTAAACTAGCCTAAAGCCGCCAGCTGGTTTCCATAGGATAGCTTCCAAAAGCTAGTCACAAGGTACATCCTTTCCTAGCCCAACTACAATCCAGAGCCACGAGTATTGCACTAAAAATGCGACAACTTCCCAGAGGGTGCTTGTTAAGGGGAAGGCACACCCATATAGGGGAAAATACTGAGCTATCCTAACTTAGTCCAATACAACTTACTCCTAGGCTTGCACCGGCTAGGATACAATATTATCACATAGGGTTGCTATCTATCGAGCAAAGCTATGTCCGACTATCTATAGCCGTGTCACCACATATGTTCTACTCATGCGCAACACCTCAGGTAGAACACAAGCAATCAGCCTACCTAGATTGGATCTAAATCCACCAACCCAAATCAGGGGATAGCTACTAAGCTCTAACAACTAGTATAATCCTCTCCAGACAAGTCTACATTCCATAGTCAGCGTACAAACATTATGCACCAAAGGTGACACTCCTCCCCAGACCATACTATGTTCTATAGTCGGTATTGAACATGCGGGTAAGACAATACATCCCCAGGGTAGGTAAACAAGCTACAAGCCAGCTAAGTAGGTCATAGGCTAGAAAAATAGGCATATCGGGGCCCGATTAGAAATCCCAACCCCGAGTTGGCGCTTTACCATACATATAATCCACTAATACCCAATATGAAGAAAGTAGATGTAGCCTACCTGGATTGTACCGATATCCTAGAGAAGCGTACTCAGATATCCAAAGAATCACGTATAACGCTAGAAATCACGTGAGATTAGAAAAAACATAGCCTACATGTCAGGACGAGTAAAACAAGATCGATATTTTTATATAAATAGCGGGTCAAAATCTAAACTACAAATGGTTTGGTAAACCCTAATAGCTTGGGAAAAAAACATTTATACCAACACGTAGAGCACAACTCATACATCATGTGGTGCAAAACAAGGCTCAAACTAATGATAAGAATTAAAGTATAAGTCGTGAAAACTTTATGTAACATGGAAACTTTATTCCAATAGAGAAAATAAAAAATTACCTGGTAGAAACTTCATAGAACCATCAGGATATGATTCTATGGAGTAAAGCTCAAAGAAACCTCTTTAATATACTATTTTTGCTCTGGAAAAATGAGAAAGTTGCTGGAAATCTCATCCAAAATAAGGAAGGAGCTTATATATAGGCCTTCCATGTCTCCTGCGTGATCGTGTCCCACCACTACGCGATTACAACCCCTGGCTACCTTAGCCTACCGATTGCGACCCACAGCCACGCGATCGTTATGGGTCCTGAACCTATATTACACGATCACAGTGTACTGCCACAAAATCGCGATGCATATAGGGCTTGGTCTACGCGATCACGGCCAAGGACAAGCAATCATGATGCTTTGCCACCCAATCAGCCTCGGAATAAAAAAAGAGTCTGATTTCGATGATCCATATAGGAAATAATTGTGTAATTAATATTTCGAACTCAATGAAATTAATAAAAGGAGATTTGAGATCATATAAGCTGAGTAAGTCCTGAAGTGACAATATTTAAAGAAATTAAACCATAAAACTGCCAACGAACCAACCTACCGATCCCAACAAGTCACAATGACCTAGGCAGTTACAAGAGCGCTCTAAATGCAAAAAAATTGCAAGAATAATGGAAATGGACCCGGGGGACATTACAATATCCACCACTAAAGAAACTTTCATCCGCTAAATTTAAGAAGAAGGAGTACAAAGTCTGAAATAACAAGAACGCAAAATTCACATGATCATCCAACCTTTCAATGACCCCCTCAGCTGGACCACGAGCCCAATGAACTCTCATAATAGAACTATTCCTAGACCTGATCCATTTACATATTTCATCAATATCTGCCTCAAGGTGCTTGATACAAACTAACCATCTGTCCAATCAAGCTAACTCATAATAAAATATACAGGATGAATCTGGTATACCGCTATGACATGCGGAGATGTGGATGGAATAGGGCGTATCACCACTAACTCAGAAGGTAGGACCAATCTGCAGACAACCCTGCTAATATTTCCCGTGATCTCACATAGCTCTCAATAAATCTGCAAACATCAAGTCCTTTGCAACACTCAGGAAGCAGAGTTATAATCTATGTATATATTTTTTTTACTTTGTGCTGTCCGAAATCTATCTCGAATAGGTATGGATCTCCCTTAGTGTCTCGAACCAAATCAAAAGTATAAGGTCGAGTCTCACCCCTACTATACCCACCAATCGGTGCTCTATAACGCATACCATATAACACATCAAATGGTGCCATCTAAATACTGGAAGGACGGTTGGTACCATAGGAGAACTCTGCCAAATTTAAATGATAATCACAACTACCACCGCCATCAAAATATAATCCTAGATACATCCTGAAGTATCGGGATAGTCCACTTAGACTATCTGTCATTCTGTGGATGAAAAGTTGTACTCAAAGCTACTTATGAACCCATCTCATGATGCACATGTATCCAAAATCATAAAGAGAATCATATACTCCTATTTGATATAATAGAACCTAGCACCCCATGTAGACGAAGAATCTCCTAATGTATAAAACAACAAGTCTCTCATCCCCCAAGCAGATGAAGACAGTAGAAAGTAAGAGGATTTGGTCAGTCGATCCATGATGACCATATACAATCACGAAAAGACAACTAATACCAAATAACTAACCAATAAAACCAAGTACCATAAATGGCAACTGACTAGTTTTGCAAAGAAAACCTTACTTTCGATTAGGAAATTGAAATAAAAGTGACTATCTGAGCCCCGATCACCAAAGCCAACCTACAATCTAGAACCGACTCAGGTCATGACTATAAACTTAGCTTCCATCATTTCATATAGAATAGTATAATAGAACAAACCATCATAACCTCCAAAATCCAACCAACCAAAGCCAGTGATCATCACTAATGAGGACAGGGATAAACTCCAACTACTCGCAACTTCTAAAGTGGAGTACCCCTAAATCAAAACCTGAAAGCCTCTCGACTTCTAGACGATAACTCAATCCTATAATTGGATCACCACCCAATATAAACCCATTACTGGTCAGAATATAAGAATTCACAGTAGAAATCGACCCAGTACCCACCCATGAGGATCAAATCTGCACAGTCGCATCAACTAGCTAAGACTGAAAATGAATCACATGACTAGGCATACGAAATCCTCTGGGATACTACAACCCCGATCCCCTACTAAACAAGTATTTATGCCTACCTAAACAGTTACATGTCTGCGGGTACAAAGTCTAACCACAAGCAAACACGACCGAGGGCACTTTCCAATGAATCAAAGTATAAAAAACTACTAGAAAGCTTTGCTGACCCACCTGACTAATGCATCCACAACCTCGGGCACTCTCTAGTTGAATAACCAATCCCTCCATAGGCGAAGCTCGAACTGCTGAAACTGTCACCCTCTCCAACTAATTACTGATGCAAGGATGCAACTAATGATGACTAAATAGCTCGGCGCCTAGGGAACTCTCTAAAATAATGACCTTGTTATCCACACTCATAACAACCACGATCTTTTCCTTAGTCAAAACCACTAACAGAGCCCCTCCGTCCACCACGACCTTGAATACCAGTGGATGTACACCCAACAGACTGGCTACTTTTACTGACATCCGCTAATAGCGAGGAGACCCAAACTGGTCTATTGATATGCCCCTAATGTTGTGACGATAAAAAAGGCCTATGCTGTCATGCCTACATTGCCATCTTCCAAACGAATAAGAACCACTAGAAAAGCCCTAACGGTACTAACTACTCTGAATACCTTAGCCTCTATCGGCTTGCTGAAGTAGGGTTTAAATAGGCTGGATGGCCTGACCCATCTAAGTTCGCTGTTGGAACCCTTGTCCATTATACCGTCTAATCACGAATCGGGTAATACTTGACACATCCATTGTAATGACTTGCTCGGTCATTTCCTTGCATTTCATCTTTTCTTATCCTTAGAGCTATTTGGTAGTTACCATAAGTTATTTATGATATACTGGGACCTATAGCTCAATACCCTGATGACTCATTTTCTTGTTATCTCAGTTTTCCTATTTTGAAATTTCAGTTCTGAAAAAGTGGAACTTGAGAGTGAAATAGTAGTAAACATACTTGGAATTAAATTTTAATGATTTTTTTAGCTTCATAATACTGACTTTGGTCTTGATGGACCTTCAGTTAGTTCCTGGGCTTTTCTTTTTGAGTTTGGATTGTTTTGTGGAAATTCAGCCCAACCAAATCTAATATTGGAGCCTGGGTGGTCTTTTGATGATCAAAACATCAAATCAAGATTCCGTCGATTCCTTAATCTTAGAAATGCTGAGTTTGGGCTATTTGAGTCCTTGGTTTTCTTCTTGGGGTGCCAAGCTTATTTTGAGTTGGTTTGTGGAAGTCCTTAGTTAGGCTCTTTTTTGATCCTTTTGGGTTTGGGGTATTTTAAACTTAAACCAGCCTCAGATGATCATTTTTTCAATTTTGTCGAGTCTGTGGTGTGTTTTCTACCCACAATGTATTTTTGGTTTGCTAGAATTAGACTTCAGATGCTCGTTTTAGACCCCTCAAAGTTTTTCCCATTTTGCCTTATTTGATGTAGGTCGTAGACCGCCCCAGTGGCCCTTGGGTTTCCTTGGCGAGGTCGCCCCTATTCCCAAGGGGCCGCCCTGGTGAAGGTCACTCCCATGCCTCGACAGCCACCCCCGGCAAGGTTGCACCTGCGACAAAAAATGTACCCCTTTAGCCCCTGCACTCTATAAATAGGGCATCTCCCCTTTCATTTTTAGCTGATTTCCTTTCCATGTTTAGTCCCTCCTTGAGTGTGTGAGCTAGTTTTTGGATGTTTTAAACCATGGGGAGTTACTAAGAGTTGCATGGGTGATCATGAGAGTTCACGGTGCTTAGTTTTTTGGGTAATTTTTGTTGTTTCTGCTTTCCTTTAATAGTGTAAAATATTTTTATTTCATTTACTTAGACGTGGTTTTACCCTTCGATTCATCGCGCCATAAACTTATTTTTGGACCATGAGTCCCCAGAGTTGAGGGTTACGTACTAGTATATTTAGTTTGTTTTTAAATTATTGGGCCCGCTT
>JBDJHY010000001.1:10924167-10955966 GCA_039654485.1 Withania somnifera | reverse complement strand
GCGGTATGTCCATGGAGGAGTATATGGTGGGCGTGGTTACTGAGGTGGTAGTTGTGGTTAATGTTGCTTGCCTTTATTAAAAAATAATGGACATTGATCCTTCTAGTGACCCTTATGCTTGTAAAAAGCACACTCATCTTGAGAGACCTTAGGAGGCCTATTTTGGTTGCTAAACGGTGGTCGATGTACTGCAGAAAACATAGATAGAGACCCTTATCAACCATAGACTTAAGGAGAATCTCTTTTGCTAACAGCTCATTAACCACATAATCAACAGAAGGGAGAGGAGAATGATGTAGAATTTTCCCATGCAATTCCTCAAAATCATTACAAATGGCCATCAGAAACTGTACCAAATATTTTTCTTCTCTACGAATAATATATGGTTCAAATTCTCATATTTTTACAGACTCAGTGAGAGCCAACTGATCCCAGATATTATACATGGCAGAATATAACTCTTGGATATTTATATCATCCTATTGAAGTGCGTGAATGTTTGTCTCCAACTGATATTGTTTGGCAAAATTAGACTGCATATACAATCTTGAAAAATAATCACAGACCTCCTTGGTTGTCTCGTACTTAGCCAATTGAACACCAATGGAACGCATCACAGAATTATTGATCCACGTGATAATCTTCGAATTGTCAGCCTCATATGTGTTGAACAAGGTAACATAATTGGTATCCTCGTCATTTGTAGGCTTAACCTTTAAACCTGTGACATAACTTCACATCGATTTTCTACATAAGAAGTTCTGCATAACATAACTCCAATACATGTAGTTCTTACCAATCAATTATACACTAATCGACTGAAGAGAATCATCCTTGCAAGCCATGATGAATCAAAAATCCCTAAATATCAAATCTCGAAATCCCAAAGTAAACAGAAATCGAAATCCCCAAATAGACTAAATAACATATTCGAGTACCTCCAAATCGACAAAATCCAATCAAACAAACAAATGCGAACTAGACCAAATCAGAGGAAAAATCGAAAAAAAATACCAATTTTGCAGCATAGAAATCGCATCGAAATATTCAACATAGTTCGATCCGCGTAGGTTGTCGGATGGAGGTTAACTGCTTCCATCAATCAAAGAGAATTTATGAAACGGGGCTCTTGATACCATGTTAAAACAGAGAAGAAGTTTAGAGCCTTCTTATTAGAATGAAACAATAGACAAATACACACGAGTAGTTTATATAGCTAGGTTACAAGATAAAAATGGAAAACACTAAAATAACTCTAAAACCTAATATATGCTCATAAGCAGTAGTATCAAAAATAAACCGTTAGCCTAATCATTTGCCTTTTCAAGGAGTTGCTGGTTTTCGTATTTTACTTAAGCTGCTTCAAATTTTCAGAATAGAGTCTATGAGCTTGTAGCCTAAAGACCTCCGACCACCCTCTCCCTCTCCTTCCCAAACAAAATGTGGTTTAGTTAATTAGATAATTAAATGTAGAGGGAACACAACAGCATTTGATGGATTTACATCAGTTTCTTATAGTGCTTTACAATACCAAATTGACAGCGTTCTGATGCCTTGCGTGAACATGTTCTGGGGCTTCTATTGAATGGAGTGGCGTGCTTGTATGGAGGCCTGAAACTCTCTTTCTCTATCAACATAACTATACCCTCATATTTGAGATTTATTTTGTTGACTCAGTATATCTCGGTTGAGTTTCTGAACATTAGACGAGTAGATTATCTGAATAACTATTGGCATACTCATTTTCACAAGAGGGGTTTATGTCAAGGTGCCTTATCATGCTAAAGCAGCAATATTGTCCTTTATGTTCAGTATCGAAATTTCTAGCTTTGCTATTTTTAGCGTATCAGATATAATAATGCTTATCATAGCTAAAGCCTCTAATTTTCGATAAAATCAAGATTCAAGCCTTTCCCTACAGGTGATTAACGAAAATGAATTCCATTAGTAATATTTGAATGAGATTCAGCAGTCGAGATAAATGATGTTGGTGATCGTGAATCGTTATTTGACCCCTTCAGTTTGATCCAACGAATCGTGTGGATGCCCATTCATCAGTATTAAACATCAATTGTAAATGATAATCCCAAACACCGTGTTTTTCTGCATCTCTCCAAATTGGATGTTCCTCGATACAGCTAACAAAAATAAGCATAAAAATCTGTTATAATTTTTGTCAAGTCAATGCCAAATATCATTTTTACAAATTGGGCTGATTTCAGTTAGTGTTGAAACTTGAAACAGTTTGCTGATTTTTCTATCAGCACGGATAATAAAGGTTGTTATATTTGTCAAAATCGTTAAAAAAAATTAATTGATGTTAAAACTGCAGAACTAAGGAAAAATATAGGCATGACACAGGAGATGCTTCGAAACAAAGATTGGAGGATATAAGATGATCTTTGTTATCGTCAATCTCTATCTCAACAATTTCCCTTGTAGGGCTGTGTCAACTGCACGACTGCCATAAGATTGAAAAGGACTGCCTTAACCAAAGAAGTCCCCACTCTTTGGTTGTACAACCGTTTCTTTTCACATCAGTCATGACATTCCAATCGTCATTTTTGCACAACCCTTTTTCTTTTCAGTTTCTTTCGTTAATAATAATCGACATATCATATTACCATTTCTCATGGAAATGACTGTCAGAGTTTTCTCCTTTCTTTTTTTTTTAACCGGACAAAATTGCCGGGACGCAAAAGGCCTGCAGAATGGAGCAGGCAAACATAGATGCTACCAATGGATGTCCATATATATGACCAATCTTAATAGAAAATGAAACAAACAAACCATGAATGAAAGTCTCTCTCGGATTAAAGAAATCATATTCCTAAAACAAAGCTCATTGGAACAACACTGCAATAGAGGCTCTCCCATAAAGAGAGATATACCCCCACTAAATGATAATACTAAATAGATAAGCAGACTTTTAACCAAAATGTAACCTTCCTCCTACCAGACCTAACTTGCTTGGGCAAGCTTCTACATCTCAACTTTCTCATTTCTTGGCAACTAGATCTTCAATCAAGTTAGCAGCATCTTGAACTGTTGCAATAGACTGTGCATTCTCTTCTTCCACTGTGATTCCAAAGGCTTCTTCAAGTCCCATGACAATCTCAACCTGGACAGGAACAACAATGTCAATAACTAAATCATTAGAGCAGAATTCACTCAGAAGACAAATCAACTGCATTCCAGATATGACTTGCACGATATTATGAAGAAGGCTGAGCTTTATATGGAGATCCTCCATCAGGACATATGATATTTTGGTTGCAGGAAGAGCATGAATAAAATATGGGAGGTTCACATGCTAGAAAAGAAAAGAAAACAAGCAGCTAAAGCTACCTTATTATAGCTTAGGATGTCTTAATAGCAGAAAATAAGAATAAAGCTTGCCATCTCTTGCATACTATGTTTATAGAAGCATTATATCATCATATTATAAGATGTTTAGGTCAATCATTTCCGAAAATTCTGGAAACGATTTACATACGGCAGTAGCTAGTCACAGTTACTAAACGAAAGCACCTACCTTACTTTTACATACCTGCAATACCACATTATCATTAGAGTTCAAAATATGTCAGGCGGATCTCATATGATACTCAAATTATGGTTTCAAGGAGCATTTTGACCAACAAGACATTGCAGGACTTAGCACTGTATAAGTTTGTTATAAGCTCAGTATACCGTGTCAAGAGAATCAGCACCAAGAGCTGCAAACTTTGACTCTCCATTGACAACGGAATCACCGGGAAGAGCCAATTGTTTCTTCACAATTTCACATACTTTGTCAACTGTCTCTGGTTTAGCCTGCATAAATATAATTCTTAATTGTTAATAAATAAATGGCACAAGGGTTAAGACCAAGATCATACCGCAGAATCACGGATCACTTACAAAAATTAAGCAAGAATAGCACCATACCAACCCAATTACACATCTATTACTTGTGATATAACGAGAACTACTAATCTCCCCCGCAAAAAAGGATTATTTGAACAGCCTGGATTTGAACTCTAATAATAGAAAGCAGAAACATACCACACAGTTAATACTGAAGCGGCCAGTAGCTGGCTTCAATCTAAGGGAAGGGAAGCTTATTCCCTTGATAGAAAGGGAGGAGGTCTTCAAACATGCCTGCGCAATTCAAGGTAACAAGCTCAACAGAGATATGACACATCGAATACTGAAGAAAAGTAAAAACACATCAATAGAGGGTTGTATAAGCTAAATAATTAATTTTCTTTTTCGCAAGTACAAAAAGGTGGAATATTATGAGAAATAAGTCTCTAAATAAGGCAATAGACATTTCTCTTTCCTTTTGTGTTTCACAGATAGCTTTCTTCAGCGATTTCATGATAGTTCTTGATTAATGGGTATCTTAATCAACCATACGTATACTTAAGTGAAAAAAACATATAAAAGAAGATACACTGTATTCAAATTCTACAAGGATTTTAGAGTACAAAGTCAAACGGCGAAACAACAAATGAATTTTTTTCCACCACTTAAATCTTTCACGATAAAAACACAACTAGATCTATAAGAAAGATCACAGAAAAGAACAAGCAAAGCCCAGACTTTAAAACCTGGAAAATCCAATCTTTTTTATCACCAAAAATAGAACCTTTTGCGAATTCCTTATATGTCAAAATCCGTTTCAAAATGAATCGTTAAGAAGGCAAGTAAAATCACTAATAGAACTGCAAAATCAAGATATTTCATCACCAAAATGTATTCCGAAAACAAATCGTTGGAAAAACACATAAATAACACTAGCAGAATAAGAAGATCCAGAACACTTTAAAACACATCAATTAAAAACTAGAAAAGAAAAGAAGCTTTTTACAGAAAAGATTGATTATCTATACCACAGTAAACTAGAACAGATGAAGAAAATCACAAAGATAAGATTTCAAACACAAAACACACCCAAAAAACAATTAGTATATTTGAGAGTGAAAATGAAAAGAAGAGACCTTGTTGGGCTTGCAGGAAGAGGAAAGGGAAGAGATGGCTAAGGAAGATGCAGTAATAGAAGCCATTGATGGGATGGATCTAAAGAGAAATGGATCTGGCGGAGAACACCAAAGAGTGTGATGGACAGCTAGAGGAAAATGATGTTAAAAAGGGTATACAAGACTAGTTTGCTTTTATAGACCCTTTTCCATCTTGGGTTTTCAGATGATCTCGCCTCTGCTGCTTTGGTAGTATCGAAACTTTTGATTTTGGTTTTTAATTTCTCTAAAATAAAAAAGTTCTTATTTCCTTTCGCAACAATTTAGCAAAATAAATGTTAAATCAAACTTTGTTCATTGTCATTATCTTTTATAAATAATAGTACTTATTTATGGATTGTCATTATTTTTATTGGTGGTGAAACTATTTAGATCATCAATCCTAATTGCTTATGATGTATATAGTCTCTTTATTTGACACTGTGAAGCACTTATTCCATACAGGAGAATTTGGACTTATTATGTAATTGCAACAGGTTTTCATGGCCCATGAATATAAGTAAAACAACCAATTCTGAAAGGGGGAGAAGCACCAGAAAATGTCAAAACTAAAACTGTATTACTAGCTATTAATTCATTATTTTTGTGTTTTCTCTGAAAGAGAAGAAACGATGTGCTTAATGGGGGATATATTCCTATGATATGGTGATTTATGACATCAACTTTATAATTCATAAGTTCGCTAAATCAAGATTTATTGACTCCAAAATATTCCAGTGTCACGGCCTCAGTTAGTAGATTACTAGTAAAGATGCAAAATCACATAACATTTATAAGCTGATTAGGTGGTTGCATCCATGATAAGGTTGGTACAAATGCAAATGTTATACAAGGTTGATACAAATGTAACACGCATAAGGTATCAAGGGACTACCCTAAACCCAACTCTTCCGCTTTTTGTGTTAAAGAACAAGGATGGTGATGTGGTGAGTGCCTCACTCAAATTACACCTAATAATTTAGACCAAGTGATCGTCATCAAATATAGTAAACCAATTGAATTGGGGCCGAATCTCTCAAGGCTAGTGAGAAAAGGTTTACAAATGACGATTGATTTGCTCCACTCTATGTTCAGTCCTATTCGACAAATATTTAATAGAGTATGATGTTCTCTAAAAAATAAATGTAATGAGTGAAGTTTTGTCGTTAACAATCCTAAAAGGTGGTGTTTATCACATACTCGCAAATATACTTTCTAGCACGTTTTTTAGTGTGCAATGATATTTACCTTATTATTCAATACTTTTCAATTATTGAACAATCTTTTCTCCAATAATAATTCTTCCAAATATTTTGAAGTGATTAATATTCTAGATCCTATCTAGCTAAGTAAATTTCTCATATTCGTGTGTGAATTAATCATACAGGGGTTAAATCCTTGAGTTCTTGATATTTGATTCTATCAATCCTAATTCTATCTTTTCAAGCGAAACTAAAATCTATGGCACGACTAGTATTTGCAATCACTAATTTTTAGTGAGATAACGGGAATTAAATAACCACCAATAAGCTAGTAGTAGTATATTGAAGTTACAAATTCATTAAGAATTTTTCATCATTTGGTTTTATATCCCGAAAGAAAGTTTAGGTTCTCATGTAAATAATAAAAAAATAAAGATATTGAATACATTATATTTACTTTTAATTAAAAACATAGAATAAACATTCTAAACATTCTTGAATGCAAGAATGATAGCAAAATAGTGTTCAAAATCTGAAGTACGAGCTCCTCAGATAATATGCTATATCCCTCTAAAAGAACCTAAAAAAGCTATTTATAGATACTTCAAAACAAATTTTAATTGAAGCAGGAAAGATATCCAACATCATCTCTTATGAACTGGATAAAGGTTTTAGGTCCTTAAGGTCTTCAAAGTCAATCGTGTGTTCCAGAGCTAATCCATCTGCTAGCTCCTATGGTCATTCTTACGTTCGTAAGAGATTTGTACGGTTCATCTTGCTTGCCTTAGGCAAGGCCTTCCTGACTTATACATCTTCTATTTTGAATCTATGGTGGCTTTTATGATTCTTGTAGACACCTTACGACCCACCAAAATTACTGTGAAATAAGCTTAAACTTTCACCTATTTTGGTTTAGCTCTTACGATCTCCATTATGGTGTATAACTATTTTTGTATAGTCTGTAACTTTTAAAAATATTGCCAAATCTTCATAATTTAGACTTTTCCCCCTAAAACACAATAACACATCAATTTCACAATACATGCTTAAGAACTACAAGAATTTTACATAAAAGAGCATCAAATGTGCTGAAAAATTCGTATATTAATATCCCCAACTCAGAATATTTCCTTGTCTTCAAGAAACTAAAATAGAACAACATTACGCATTAACAAAACTTGCACTATTATTACAAAATATTTAGAAAGTCAATATGTCTATAGTGATTTTAACTAGCAACTACAAGCACATACTCTAACAACCACTCCCTCACCTTTCAGGGCCAATGTGTGAAACTCAAAGACTCTCAAGCTTGAAAGATCGAAGAATGATATCATGTTATTAGTTAAACAACTGTGCATGTATGTTTTAGTATAAAACACCAATCACAGTCAGACAGTATAACTGAAATTCTATAAGTGGAGCAAAGAACGTCCCAAAACACTCTTATTCATATAAATCAGGGAAAACAAATAAACAAAGAGAATACACTCACTCTTATAAAGAACTTGAGATACTGCACATACACATACTATAAATTTTTCCATATTTTTTATGCTTTTGTCATTCAGATAAATTGATTCAAATTACAGTAGGATTTTTTCATGACTTGTAATGTAGGCTTCTAGATAGGTTTGATAGATTTGGATAAGTGACTTGACTCTCCTTCAATGCGACACTATTTTTCATCTTGACTCTTATCTTCTTTTCCTTCTTCCATTCCCTTCATTGTGACGCTAGGGTGCCTTATTTCTCATATTTAATTCTTTTTCTTATTTGTGGCGCACTCATTTTTTTAAATAAACGATTTCTTTTTCACCTCCAACTTAATTTCCGCCTCACTTTTATTCCCATGATTCAACACCTCTGACTTAGGAATTCTGCCTCGTATTAATCTCTATAAGTTTTAAGGAGAAAACAGTAGCAAACTAGAAATACTTTTAAACAAACTATGGTAGTCAAATCATCGGTTGATCAAGAAAAGGTATATAGACTCAAGGTGGGAAACTAGGGAGCATATACATCATTTGGTATACCTTTTAAAGGACTAAGAAGGGTCATTCTTTCATTTCAGAAAAGGCTAATGATCATTTTCACACTCAAATTACCTCCAACAGCAAAGCATGGACAACCAGATAAGTTATAGATTGTACAAACAATATTTTAATAGAATTAAAAAACTCACACACACTTCACATATAAATTAGACTGTTAACTACAATTATATTCAAACAGGTAGAAAGAATTACACGATAACAAAACTTGAGCCACACATGTCAACATATTGATTAAATGAAGAACATTAAAAGTTTTGAAAGAGGGCCCAATATCACAAAACTAAGCTTGGACATGCCTTGAATTACAATATTAATACTTCCTAAGTCATCCTTTCTTTATTCAACATAAAACACAACCTACAGTAAGCATATCGATAGAACAAAATAAAAAATTCCCTACAAAAGTCATGGATAAGAAAAACTTGAGGGGTATAAAATAAGATAAAGACCTCAAACAACTCCAAATTCAACTAAAAAAATAAAAATTATCCTCAATGCATCAAAAATCAGCTATAAACTTAACTAAACACCAAAATTTGATTCCCTCAAATCACACTTAATAATTGGTGCAAATCGATTATGATAAAAAATAGTAATCCAACCGGTTGGGGTTGAATTTCTCAGAGAATATGATAAAATAATATTTACTTATAACGAGAAAAATCTAACTTATGGCTGATGATTTACTCCACTTTATGTAAAGTTCTATTTCGTAAATATTTTATAAAGTGTGATTTTTATTAAAGAATAAAATATAATGACTAAAGTTCTTATCAGTAGGTTAGATATCCAGGTTATTTTTTCTTATGATGGGTTGTATCTATCAAATATTCACGGCAATATACTTCCTAGCAATTTGTTTTGGTGTGCAATGATCTTTACCTATTGTTCAATACTTTTTAATCATTGAATAATCTTTCCTCCAACAAGCTCTGTAGATATATTAAAGTGATTAATATTTCAAATCACATCTAGCCAAGTAAATTTCTCATATTCTTATTTGAATTTATCAAACAAGGGTTAAATCCTTGAGTTCTAGATATTTAATTTTATCAATATTAATTTACTTTTCTAAGAAAAACTAGAATTTGTGTCACGATTAATGTTTGCAACTACTAATCTCTAAAGGGAGAATGAATCCCATTATTCGGTTTTACAACCTAAAAGAAAGTTTGGTTGCTCATTTTAGTAATGAAAAAGTAGAAGAATATTGAATGCATAACATTTAGTCTTAATTAAAGTAACAAGAAAAGCATTCTTGAATTCAAGAATAATAGAAAAATATCATTCAAAAACCAAAGTATGAATTTCTCGAATAATATGCGATGCTCATTAAAAAACACCTAAAATAAATTATTTATAGTCATTTTAAAATAAATCGTAATTGGACTAGAAAAGGTCTCAACGCCATGTTTATCGACCGTATAAAGATTTTACGTCTGTAAGGTATTCAAAGTCAACCGTACATTGTCGATCTATCTGCACAACTCTTATGGTAGTTCTTATGGTCCCTAACAGCTTTGTAGAATTCATCCTATTTGTTTGAGACAAGCCCTCCTTATTTCTATATATATTGTATTTTTAATTTGTGATAGATTGTGGTTAGTGTAAATGCCTGACTTTCTGTCAAAATCTGTCATGATCTAAATCTACATCCTAGATATAACCGACACTTAGAACCATAAGTTTCCTGAGTGAACCACTTGATCTAGCATGAAACACAAAATTTGTACTGAAAGATAAAACAAAAGCTAAAATATGAGCTGGACTTTTACATAAATAAAATAGACTTCTTTGTCTGAGACATAGAATAATTTAAAAAAAATTAATTACAACTATTTGATTGACTTTCTATGAAGTCTCTACTAATATACTAGATACAGTTAGTCGAGACAAAACCGACTTTATGTAAATAACACTAACTACTAACATAACTACTAGAATGGGTCTTCTAGAAAGATAAATGGCACAAAAACAACTGAAAAGATGAAACCTATTACGAAAACTGATGTCATGACCCGAAATCGGATTGTGATAGCGTCAACATCCCACTAGTAGACAGATTTAGACCCTGGGTGGGAGTGCTAAGCAATGGGGCAATGACCAAGCACCAACTGATAACGGAATAAAGAGATGAAGAGAAAGCAAAAGTAAAGAACAGGAGAAGCTATACAGTACTATACATATAGAAAATAAACCCCCAAAATCGGGTAACATGGTTATAGCGCATCTATATAATAGTGAAAAAAATATAAACAACCCAAGGAAAAAAGGTATAGACCAGCTATCCTAAAAAAAACAAGGTCAACTTTGCAGCAGATGGAGAATCGGCCTGTCTGAATGTCAAACGCTCACTATATCTCAAAATACTAGCTCCAATCTAACCTGCAAGACTATGTCATTTCTTGATGACTCATCTCGGGATCTGCATCATGGAAAAAAATGTAGAGGTGCAATATGAGTATCAAAATATAAGTACCCAGTAGGTATCGTAGGCTGACCGGGCAAAAGTAAGCATACAATAAGGTAAAGTATTATCATAAACAAGTAGTGCAGTAATAGATAGTTACCAAATAGAGAGAAAATGTCCATAGAACTATTGGATACTCTGGAAGAGTAGCTAACTAATGTGTGAAGGCAGAGGGGTCAAGTCAGAAGTAAGTCCAAACAACGCAACATGTAGCTGGAGATCCAACAAAACCAGTAAAGTATAAATCCACACACAAAAAAAAAATGGACACATGAGGTAGTAAGGTAAAACTACAACAAGTACCGTAAGAAAAGTAGCCACAAATTTCAAGAAGATAGCGCAAAACACCCTACCTGGAATCCCATACTACCAGTGGGATAAACAATAACCTAGATAGTTGAAAAACCTTACTGGCATCCTATACTACCATCAGGCACAACTAGTCATATAAGAAACCTAACGTGAATCTCCTTATAATCCTGATGAATACCAACAAGTGCGACGGAATGTAATGCAAGGTAGGACTCGAATCAAACCATATACTACTACTACCCCATATACCCCTTCCCTCAGACTGTGCAATATGCCCAACATAGCGACCCAGGTTGGTAGGGCCTGTGTATGGACTTGAACCTGCATGCAAAACCTCATAAAAGTGTGACGAAATCTTAAAGTAGCGCTAAGGTTTCTATCAGAACCAAGTAGTTCCCGAGGTCAACGTGCATAAAAACTCAGGCTCAGCCCATATATCATATCTTAGTAGAAAAATCCAGTCCATTCATGTAGGTATATCCAAAGACACCATAATAATTTAAGGAAATAAGATTAGGTAGTGTAAAAAATAGCTTCATACTTCCCACTAGTCGTGGAAGGTATACATATAGTAGATGAAACTCAGTTCTGGTTAAGGAAAATGAGTCCTGGTTATAATTACAGAAGAGGGCGCCATATTATCGGGTGATCGTGGAAAGTATATACAATTATAGATAGAAAAGTTCTTTTAGTTACAAAACTGATAAAAATCAAGTCATAGTATAAGTATCCAACTCAAAATCTCAATTGGCTTTCCACAACCCAATAACTATGCTTGCTCGCCAAATACAAATAAAATAGCAGTCTAGATCGTCCCCTAGGCCACAAGATAAGTCTGGGATATTTTCACTAGGTTCAATCCACTAGTCATTCCCTTCCCAACCAATCTATGTTTCAGAGTCCACACAAACCACACAAAAGGGGATATGTATCCCCGAGATAGATATATAACTAAAAAGGCTAGCAAAATAGGTCATATGCCAAAAGGATAGCAATAACGATGCTCCAACTAATGACCCAACCCTGATTGAAAGTTTACCAAATATATGAAATACTGAATACCCAGTCTACAAAGAGAAAGTCGTAACATTCTTAGGCGCTACATAATCCTCAAAAAGCATGCTAAAGAAGCCAAAAAACTATTGATAAGCTCAGAACTGCACGAAGCTACCAAAAACGTAATCCACATGTCAGGACGAGTAAAACAAGACACATATTGCTACATAAAAGTTGTGTTAGATTTCAGGCTAAAAATAGGTCTGTGGGTCTCGCACCTTGAAAAAATAAAAATAAAAATATCAACGCATAGAGCTCAACTCTAGGAACGCGTGATTTTGGACTTAATCCAATAAGATGCAAGTGAGATATTAGCCCGCAAAGTTAAGAGTGCAAAACTTTTTATTTCACAAATTAAATGCGAAAATGAGTAAGTCTTACCCAAAATAATGAGAATAATCACTATCCAAAATCATGGGGAAAATTTAATAATACATGATATAAATAATAAATAATATTTTTTTCAAACTTTTCAAAATTTGAAACTTGTCAATTTAGACACCTCAACTAGGACCTTTTTATTTAAGACACCTCATGTAGGGTACAGGTCGGTCTTTGGCACTTTTCACCGAGTTGAAAAAATGTGTGATTTGCACCTCCTTTAGGCATGTGAACAAGTTAGAATTCCGTATCCTTTTAATTCTTCATTATTTTTTATTTTCTTGTTCTTGTTCTTCATTCTTTTTCTCTTTCTTCTTTATTTAATAATTTATTATTATTAATTTTTTTTATCATTGTTGACAAACTTGGGTATATTGGTGGTTTTCATAGATTTTCTTTATTTTTTCTCTTTCATTAATATATAGTATTTTTTATAAAAAAAAACACGCACAAATTCCATTCAATCATAGTTGTTGTTTAAGAGCTTGACCTTGGAGCTCCTAGTTAAACAAGAAGAAGAGCCGTTTGCTATTTCCTTTTCTGTTTTGTTGCATTTCTTTTTTGGGTTTATTTTTTTCTCTTCTTTTAATTTGATGTTGGGATTTGGACCGAAATTTTTGTTAAGCATGTTTTCTCTTTCAACACAAATCTTTGAAAGGTGTGTTCTCCATGACTAATGTTTGTTGCTTTATTTTTTTAGGTTCTTTTAAAAAAAGATTTCAATCACATCAAAAAATTTTGACAAACACTTCATACTCTTCGGCAAGATTTAAAAGTCGAGTTTATGCCACTACACCTAATTTTGTAATTTTGGAGTAGATCTAAGCTTTGAATATGTTGTTCATTTGATTGAATTTTTTCTATGCGATTCTAGTGCTTAAGTGTTGGAGATTATTGTAGAAAACAATTATGTCATTTTAGTTCTTTATTTTTTTGTTTTGATAAAAATTGAGAAAAAGAAATTGTGCGATCTCAAATTTTTTGATGGACATATTGGTGGTTTTCTAATGGATATCAAATGAGAGTACATGAGAAGATGACGTGAGAAGATGATTGGTAGGGTTGGGTATGCTTAAGAAGATAATATTAGGGGGAGGGTTGCTGAAGAAGATGATATTGAGGCAGGTGTTAATTTTTTTATTTACATTTTTTTTAAAATACCCTAAAAATTATAAATTTCTAAATTGAAATGTCTTATGACTAAGGTTTCTCTCACTGATCCTGCTAATTAATTGAACTAACTTCTAAAAAATTATAATTTTATAAGAAATTAGGGAAGTTTTGTTTTTTATTTTTAAATAAAATAAAAATTATATACTTTATCCTAATGACATGTCAACCATTTTTCTTTTTATGTAAAATAGTTTTTTATTTTTTAGACATAAAAATGGCAAATGTAATTATTTAATTCGTTATATTTCATGTCATCGGCGAGTGTATGACATTCTATTTATTTATTTTGCTGATTGTAAAAAAGTTTCAAAATGACCGACCCATACCCTATATGAGGTGTATAAAATGAACAGGTCCTAGTTGAGGTGTCTAAATGAAAGATGGTGCTTGATGTGATGACATTTTATGTCATATATTTCACTTAAAACTAAATATAAATACATATTTTTAGTAACGTTTGTGTGATTTAATTTTTTTTTTGTGTGTTTTTCGGGTAAAGTTTGAATTTGGAACTTAGGAGAAATTACGGAAGAAAGATGAGTTTTGAAGATAAATAAGACAACTCGTCTAATCCTGGACGATTAGCCCAAACTATTCCATCCAGGGGAATTTTAACTGTTTAAGGAACCATCTTTCATCCAAAAAATAGATGGTTTGTCTGGTCTTGGACAAATCGTCCAAAGTTGTCATCCAAAAGTTGATAAAAAAAAAGAGACAGAAGATTGGATGAACCGTCCAACCTTGGACGGCTAATCCAACTTGGTTCCATCAAAAGGACAATTAAATATTTAAGAGTTGCAACAGAAGAGAAGATAGGAAAACCTTCTGAGCTCAGACGATTCGTCCAAAGAGCTGCCCAAACCTGAGCGAAAATTATTTCCATATTTCAAATATTAAACTTGTACCCCTGCATTATAAATTGGTGTATTAGGTTATATTGTTTATTAGAGATAAGAGTTAGTGATCAGAGATCAGAGATTAGATCATTGAATATTTTTTTGTGACTATTATTCTTGAGAGACTTTTGTACGCTGAATTCTCTCTACAAAACACCAAGTGTGAGTCTTTACCTATCATTTATTTTAATTGATCATTAGTCGGAAAACTATTTGTATTGGTATGACTTCTGTTGAATAGTCTCTTTACTGTTGTGTAATTACAATTATGGGTGGCTAAACCCCCATCTCTAGGGTTATGGGATCCATGAGCAAAACGAATCTAGGTTTGTGATTATAACATGGTTCTTACATCTTAATAAGTGTATTAACAATATAATCTCTATAAGTTAACTGATTTTTAGTGTTTGCAAACCCAAGAACATGCCTAGGGTTAGTTAGTACGACCAATATGTTTAAACCTAGGAGTTGAGATTATGACAAGAAATTCGGAGCATTAACCCTTGCCTAATGATTATCATTATAACTTAGGATAATTATCTTAAAGTTATCAGTATAAAAGTGTTGCACTCTTTTACAGCCTGACCAATGTGTAAATATTACATTATTTTATCTTAAAGTTATCAATATAAATATTGCACTCTTTTGTGGCCCAACCAAGGAGTAAAAGGGATCTAAGATTAGGCTAACAATACACTTAGATGAATAACAGTTGTTAGTGATACTATACATGTATGAAAAATTGTAGGACTGTTAATGTTTATATCTAATGATTTGTTGAAACCCTGATGAACATAATCTTAAGTTTCTCATCCCTTGAAATCCATTACAAAATACATGAACTGATCTTTAAACTAAATTTGTTACTATTTTAAACAAACAAACCCCCTTATTTACTTTTATTCTCTTAGAAATAATTGACTACTTGATTAAATATCATCATTATACCTGAATGTGAGACAATATTCCCTATGGGATTGACCCCAACCTTGTTGGGTTCTATATTTGACTACAATCTTTTATTCTTCGTTTGGAAGTGTAATTTGAGCATTATCAAATTTTCACATCGTTGCCGTGGAATACGATTGTCAGTGAAGGTCAAGTGTGAATATTTTTCATGTAATCTTATTTCTAGTTTTTACTTTTATTTGTTGTTTTTGTTCTATTATAGGGTGATTGTTAGTTTATGCCAAATATCCAAAGTTCGGGTATACCACTACTACCATTCAATCCAGAGATTACTAGAAAGGGGAGAAGGATGAATAGACAAGATGATGCACATTTATACAATCCTAATTAGTTGCCTCTAACTAATCCATCAAAGGCAACAATCCAGTTGCACCTCCCCGACCTCAAACTGTGAGTAATAATGAGGTGTACGACAATGATTATGATGCTGTCTTAGATGGAGCCAATACGACATGAGCAATTATTCTACCTCCTCTAGCACCGGGAAGCAAGTTCAATTACACCAGCACTATGATCTAACTCTTAACTATAAAGGGTCAGCATGTGAAGACTCCAACCTTCAGTTAAAGAACTTCACTGCCATATGCAAGTCTTACAACTTGTCGGGAGTGAGCCAGAATGCAATACAATTGTGGCTATTCCCTATATCATTATGACGAGAGGCTACTATGTAGTTGGATGACTTGCCACCGGACTTGATATCTAACTGGGTTGAGCTAAAAGAGGTTTTTTCCTAGAAAGGTTCTTTCCTCCCTTAAAGATGCTAGTGCTTGGGGATGAAATCACCAACTTCAGGTAAAAGAATGATGAAGCTCTGCATGAGGTTTTGTTGAGATTTAACAAGAAGATCAAGCAGTGTCCCACTCATAGGTCAGGAAATCACTATCGTAAAGAGACAGTCTATAGAGCTCTGAATGCACCCTCCAGGTTACCAGAAGATGAAATTGATGGAGGATCATACATGTCTAGATTGTATGACTAAGTATCACAGGAACTTGACAAAGTGACCAAAAATAATCATGGGTGGAATAATAGAGAAGTTGAAGTGTCTGGTAATGCAAGAACGGAAATTATATTGGCGATCAACGCTAGAGAAAAGAAGAGAGGGATCAGGATATGGCCCACCTATAAACTCAGATAGATCTTATGTCTAAGAAACTATTAGGTGGATGTTATGAGAAAGTGAAAGATGTTGCTGCTTATGGTAAAGGAAGATATGAAGAAAATGAGTCCGAATTTAAAGAGGAAGCGAAGTATTTGCATAAACAGGGGGTTCCATCAAGGAACCCAAGGTCAGAATATGAATAGAGAATACTTTAATGAAAAAAAGAGATTATCGCGATAAGGAGCAGAAAGATGGAGGAATAAAGAGACATATAATAAAAATAGGAGCGGTGTATATTTTATACCTGAGAATTATGGGAGAAAGGTTGGTACTTTGAAAATGGAAGAGATGCTAGGTAAAGTGCTTCAGAAGGTAGAATCAAAAGCTAAAAGCTTAAAGGCGATGACTATGAGGATATCGAATATCAATCATATGAACGTCAATAAAGCAGTTGGAGTTCAAATGGGATAGATGTCTTTTTTGTTGAATCAACAAAATACCAGAACATTGCCCAGTGACATAGTGTACATTCCAAACCCTGAAAATATCTAAGTAATCATGATAGTTGCATCATGTGTAACGTTAAATCAAGCACTATTTGGAGGCAACCCAAATTTTTGTGATTTTTATATTTTGTTGTTCATACTTAGTTTATTTTATGATACTGGGTTAATATGTGTGCAAGTCTACAGAGATACAGAGCTTAAGAAGTTTAAAATTGGGGATATGGAAATTGGACGAGTTGTCCTAGTTTGGACAAAACGCCTAGCCCTTACTGTATCACAAGAAGTTAAGTTATAATAACCAACAAGCAGATGGATGTTTGGGAGAATCGTCCAAGGCTGGGCGAAACACCTAAACTTGTCATCTAATTAAAAGTGCATTGTTCACTCAAGTTCATAGACGGAGTATTTTGATGAATCGTCCAAGCATCCCAGCTTAGACGATCCTTTAAAGTTCCTCCTAGGTAAGTTAAGTTTAAAATCGGGCTTTGTCTTTTTACCCATGAACCAACCCAACCCACTTGCTTGTATATAAACGCGTAATTTTCTCATTCAGATTTTCTTCCGTTTTAACTTCTATAGCTGATACTCTCAATCATGTTCTCTACTCACCTTCCCATACTCCTCCTCCACCAAGGATCAATTATTATAAGTACCTAATATTACAAATTAGTACTTCATCCTCGATTTTCTACACTGTGTAAATCAAACCTAGTCTTAAGAAAGTTAAGCAAGCATCTCAACACTATTTTGTAAGTACTATGCTTGAACTATTATTTATTGGTTGAAGTTTATGCTCTTACACATATTGTCAAGGTGAAGTCTGAGTAGCCTTACGCCTTATCAATTTTAATATTGACAAAAATAACTTTTGGTATGGGACTTTGATATTTTGTGTTTGTTTAGAATGTTTATGTTGTAAATAAAAGGTTTGGGAAATGCTACGAACGTAGTTTTTAAATTGTTGGGATAAAAATTTTAGTCAAAAAAAGATTTCACTAAATAGGGTAGTGAACAGACGAGGGCATGGATGAACCATCTTCTTTGAGATGATTTGATTATGACCGTCGTATGTCTAATAGTCTATTTAAATTTGGGTTGTCCCAAGTGATTTGGAAGACAAGATAGATGGGTTGTTTGACCTTAGATGCCTCATCCAGACCTTCGTCCGTTAGAAACTAAAAGATGATTAAAGTACAGGCAAAGGAATTGACAAACCATCCATCATTGGAGGAATCATCCAAACCCGTAATCTATCCACTACCACACTGGTTAAAGGATAGACAAAAAAGTGGATTTGGGTTCCAGAGTTCTTATAATGGTTGGATGGTGAGAGAAGGAAGCTACTACTATTGGGTGAGATGTTAGTGGAACGAACTACCTTATTTTGGATGAAACGACTCCCCCTTCCGTCTGAATGGGTATAATATGTTTACACTCTGTCATTTTTGTTTTGATAATTTTCATACAATCATTTGATCGCTTCCTGGTATTAATGTCACCCAAACTTCCTTAATGTTGTGGAGCTAGTTGAAGGAGTGATATATCCATGGACTAAGAGATGAAAATGACGGTCTCGAGAAACGTATTATCAGAATGAATACAAGGCAAGCTAGGTCTCCTATTGAGCCTAATCGATATGTACCAATTACCAGCTCCTCTTTTGAAGAGGAATTTGGTGAAGAGTTGAGATACTTATCAATAAGTGAGGAAATCGACAGCAGCAACAGTGCTGAAAGTCCAAATCCAACACCTTCCCTAGCTCCGGATGCACATCTCACAGCCGATGTATATTAATTGATTATGAGAAAATATCCTGAATTTAGGGATGAATCCTAGTGGGGTTTGAAAGGGTTAGACCAAATTTATGTTGAGGGGATAACTATAAATGTAAAATTCCAATTTAAACGGAGCATAACTGAGGAGGTTTCGAATAGTGACGACACATTTCCTGGACTATTTAAAAATTAAGCATGTTTTTCAGGTGTATTAATTAGGCTTGATGAATAGACCACCTGGCCAATATTATCCTACTTTAGTTTGAGAATTCTATATGAATTACAAAGATCATAGGTTTCAAATGGTTGTCAATCGTCAGAAACCTTCTGAGATGCCTTTGCTGAACTCTATCAAGGTGCGAAGAGTTGATGCTGATATCTTTGAAAAATCACAACATGATGCTATTTGGACCTAACTTATTCCTCTATTAGACCACCTAAATTATACGTACAGGTATTACAAAAGGAAATCTCAGTGAAAGCGGTTCGCCCAGGTACTGCCAGATGTTGAACCAATATGGATAAACAATCCGCGTTTGACTATTCAAATGAGGTCTATGAGTTTTGTTGACAAATTCTTATAGGATGTTTCAAGAATGCACATACGTCTAAAGAGAGCTGATAAAATGACAAATGAAGATGTTGTATTAGTAGCTTGTGTTGTTTTTGAGTACAAGTTAAACTTTGGCAGACTGATTGCCAAAGACATGAGGATGCGTGCTGTGAGGAAGGTACTTCTTATACCTACCCTTGCTTAATTACTGAGTTGTACTAGCAACAAATATATTGATTCTACTAGGGATCAATGTAGGCACTGATGCCCTGAAGACATGACATCAAAAGGTCTAAGGATCTTTCAAAAGAGAAGATGAAGAAACAAAGGATTATAACAGCTTCCACTTCACAAGCAGGTTCTGAGGGTCTAATGGGCACTGATACGATAGAGACAACTGGCATTCCCTCTATTCACAGGGAGTCAAGTGAGCCAAGGCCACAGGGCCTACCCCTTAGACATCCATTCGAACGTCTTCCCCCATCTATTTTTGACTTCACCTCATTAAGCTCTTCTAAATTGGTTCAACAAATTCAACATCTCCAACAAAATGATTTAGTTATTGACTATGAAAGGTCAGTTCTGTGGAATTGCTGGTGAGGACAAGAACTTACACTTGAAGAATTTCACAGCCATCTGCAAGTCTGACGACTTGCTTGGATTGAGCCAGAATAATATCAGGCTGAGACTCTTTCCACTATCACTGAGTGGAGAAGCTACTATATGTCTTGATGATCTATTTCCCGACTCTATTGAATTTTTGGGCGAAACTGAAAGAGGATTTTCTAGAAAGGTTCTTTCCCCCGTCCAAAATGCTAGTGCTAAGAGATAAGACAACAAACTTTGGGCAGAGGCCTGATGAAGCTATTCATGAAGTGTGGCTACACTTTTACAAGAAGCCCAATACATGGGCTGGGAGATAACTACTTGAATGTAACATCTTATCGTTACATGAATGCTCCTTAAAATTGGTTGTGGATGGAATTAATGAAGGGTACTAAATGTCGCGCACCTATGCCCAAGTATTCCAAGAGTTGGACATCGTAACAAAAAACGTAAGAGGATAGCACACTAGAGATTCTGAAATATCTGATGGGGCCATGAGTGATGTCATGTTAGCAGAGCAACACTGAAAGAGGATAAGCGAGACCAAGATATGGCATTTATGAAGACATTCATTGATCTGATGTCTAAGAAACTTCTCGGGGGTAACTATGGTAAAGTCAAAGCTATCACGTGTTGTGAGAAAGGACCCTGCAAAGTTAATAATTTGAACTTAGACGAAGAGGCTAAGTACCTCCAAAATTAGGGGGGTTCCAAAAGGCAACCCAAGGTCGGAACTACAATCACGAGTACTTCAATGACAAAAGAGACTACCAAGATAAAGAGAAGATAAGTTAGAAATATAGGAAGGCGTTCAACAAAAATAAAAATGGAGTTTACGTGCCTTTGGGACAACACGAGAGGGAGGCGAATACTTCTAGAATAGAAGAGATGCTGGGGAAGGTGTTGACTAAATTAGAGTCGTATGATGAGAGCCTTTAATCCATCAACACGAAGGTTTCAAACATCGATTAGAGGTTTGACTCTCACTCAGCCTCAATCAGATACTTGGAGTTTCAAATAGGACAGCTATCAGCACTGCTAAACTAGCAAAGAGTTGGAACAATGCCCAATAATACTTTGTAAATCCCAAATAAGGAGAAAGTCTTAAGACTTAGAGATAACCGTCATGCGGCGATGTTAAATCAAGTGCTATTGGGAGGAAACCCAAATTTCTAACCCCTTTAGTTTTGTTGATTTTGTTTTTAGTTGATTGTTAGTTAATTATTTAATGTTCTAAAAGTTCTATCTATGATCGTACATGCCACGAGTGTTAAGTTTATAAGAATACCGATTTGACAGCAAACCCTGCTAGTCAACGGAGCACTAAGTGGGTCGTCTTGATCCAGATGAGTCGCCCAAACACCACCGTCTATCTGGGATCCTACTGGATAAGGGTGGCCCCCAGAAGGTTCGCCTAATCGTTTGTCTGTGGCCTAATTTTAAGTGATTGGGTCATCCCTTTTTAAAGAAACTTGACCCGACTCAATCCACTAAAAAGGGGTATAAAAAACTATGACCGATCAAATTCCCCTCTCACTTCCAAACGGAAACTCAACATCAACCCAAGATCTTTTCCCTACTAATTCACATTCAAGTACAATGTCTGCTTTAAATTGGATTGCTCTTGGTAGATTATTTTACACCAACAAGAACTCTTAGTTGTTGGGTTTAATTTTTCAAGTGATTGTCAAAATTTGCACTGATAAACTTGTAAGTATAATCCCTAGAATCCTATTTACTATTTTTTCTTGAGCATAGGTGGGTGCCTCTTTAGTAACGTACTACTTTGTAGTGATCATATTTTCTATTGTAATTTTTATCCGTAGTACTTATGGTCATTAATTTCTTTTTTTCTTTTTATAATATAAAATTAGAATTGATTTTTGGACATGATGCTTAGATAGAATTAATAAAACTAGTATTGGTTTAATTTTGAGTATTAGGAAGTTGATGTACGACCAGGAAGATAGTAAGGGAATTGTCCTCCTGTGTAAGATCACACTATTTAAGAAGGTTTTGTTGTACAAAAACTCAGATGGGACAATTGGCATATCATCTTCGGTAAGGCGTTTCATCTGTTCCTCCATCCAAAATAGGCAGTTGACTAGGAGAATAGTACATCCAAGATAGCTCGCCCAGTCCTCCCATTTGACTCTATTTATGTACTTATGTTTGTTTTCCTAAAATGTATTCTAACCTTTGGTTTCTATACAGGTACCTATGACTCCTAAATTACCCCAAAGAAGAGGCAGCGTCTAACACAACGGTGTCACTCGGGGATTAGTAGATGAGGATTCCAGCCCAGAACAACAGGTGATATACTGTCAAACTTGTCTAGCCAATACACTGTCCATGCCTGCTCACATATCAACTTACTCTTCTAATGAGGAGTTTGGAGATGAGTATCGGAGTTCATTTGAGGCTAGCAGCAGTGTACAAAGCACCAACCTCAAACCAGTCAAAACTCACGCAGCTCACCTGCAGGGAGACATGTACCAGTAATAAAGAGAAAAAATCCAGAGTTTCAAGATGAGTCTTGATGGTCCATGGCTGGTTCAGATAGAATCTTTGCTGAGGGGATGTTTACAAATGCTAAGGGTCAGTTTCGGTTTAGCATTACTAAAGAAATTCAAATAGTCACACACCACTTGCCTGACTATTCGAATATTGAGAAAGTCTTCAGAGACTATAGATCGAATAGATGAACAAGCCACCGAGCTAGTATTTTCTAATATTAGTTCATGAGTTTACATGAACTACAAAGCAACACTACAACCAATCACTCCAAAGGGCCAATAGGTTTTAAAATTGGGAGTCTTGGATACTATTAATGTTCGATGAGTGCCCGTCGACATATCAGCTTAAACCATAAATAGATCTTATTTGGCCCTGATTATAATGATCTTGTTGACCATCCCGACTACATTGATATGCTAAATGAATGACCCAACGAGACTTGTTTTCTCGGATCCTAATAGATATGGAGCCTGCTTGGTTACACAATCCCCATCTCCCCATCTAGATCGCATCACTAAGCTTTATTGCTAAGTTCTGGTGGGGTGTGGCTTAGATGCGAATTAAGACAACGAGGGTAAAAAAATTGACCGATGAAGATACCATGTTGGTTTTATCCCTAGTCTGCAAGCATAAATTGAACTTTGGCCGTTCGATAGCCAAAGAACTTTGAATGCGCGCTACACGCAAAGGTACAACCTATTATTGTCCTTCCTTAATTACTGAACTTTGTCAGTAGGCCAAGGTACCTATTTTACCTGGTATTGATGCAGGCACTAATTCTATGAAGACATATGATGTGGAGAGGTCGAAAGATCTTTCTAAGTTGGAGGTAAAGAAGCAAAAAGATGCAGCCACATCCGCTGCTAAAATAGGGTCCGAGGATCCAATGGGCATAAAATCTAAATATGATGATTTATTCCCTACTGTACATAGAGATTATAGTGCCTTGGGACCACAGGGCCTACCCCCCAGTCAGCCTGCCAATCGTTCGCTGCCATCCATGTTCAATTTCACCTTGGCAAACTTTGTCAGATTAGTTAAAAGGGTGAGATGAAATGAGAGTCAGTTGGAGGTGCTATCAGTAGAGGTAGAGATGCTATGAAATGATACTCAGTTGGAGGTGCTACCAGTAGAGGTAGAGCTGCTGATGGATTGTAAGATCAAGACAACTTTAGAGTCGTATGTCACTATGCAGGACAGAATTGACAACATAGAGGAGTGCATGAATGAGTGCCTCCATCTTATGAGCCTAACGGAATGGGCTAGATTTCAGGTTGAGTTTTAGCGGCTACATGCTGATGTCCCTGCCTTGTAGCAGGTTCACCATCCTATGGGCCCAGCATTAACAGACCCCATCGATTCTGACAATAAAGTCCAAATATTGAGCCTAGAAAAGATGCAGTCCAAGAAAGGCCTTTATGAAAGATGGTGAGGACCAGGAGGAGTTTGGATAAAAGAAGTAACAGGAAGCGGGGTAGCCGCCACAAGGTGGATTAATTTGAAGAGGAACTACAGGAGTTTAATAAGAGTTTTATGCTCGAAGAGGATCGCCAACAAGCACAATTGGTGGGTGCTTCTACGAGCACAATTCCAGTTGAGTCTAAGCACTTTAGTAGGGAACCTCCCGCTACTATAGAGCTAAGTGGAGTAGTGCGCACTATATCCCAACAACCATATGAGGTTTCTCTTAAGATGGAAGATGCGGCCTAGGCAGCAATTTTTATGGTACACGTTCTCTTTCTATTTTCATAGCACAATTATCTATTGTGCATTGGGGATAATGCACGTTTCTATATGGGAGGGGGTGTACCTATTTTTCTTTTATTACTTCTGAGGGTTTTTGTTGCCATATTCTTTTCCCTCAAGCATGCTATCTAGGAGAACTGACATGTTAGGTTTATTTACTGATTTGGACGTACTTCCTTAAACATTAATACCCATGTATATAAGCAGTTTCAGTATTCAGTTATGTTATTGGTTTCGATGAAGTGTTCATTGTATTTTATTCTACAATTGTGGTACAGTAAGGGTGTTACTATTGATTAAATTTGTATCTCTCTATGCCATATGCTTAATAAATTTGAATTGAAAGAAGTATATAGTTGAAAGCGTGGGAGAGTAATTTTGTGTAATATTTTGTGTATATGATATCTAAGACTTGCCCAGTTCGAATTGTAACTAAGTTGAAAGTAGGATGATATGAAAATGATCCTAGACCATCTTTGATAAGTCACTAATCTTTAAAAGAGTCACAAATCAATTAATAAGTTTCCAAGTTGAACCCTTTTTATACCTACTAAAACCAAACTGTGTAAGTACCCCTGAAAAGAGAAGAATGAAAAGAATTTTTTTTTTGTTATGGATATGATTCCCTATTGGATATTGTGTACTCGACATAGGCATTATAACCCAAGTCTGGGGTGGTTAGATAGAAAATACCACAAAACAACAAGTGTTAACAAGTCTATCTTGTCTATCTTGGCCCTGATTTAGAAGTGAGTGATATGTCTCAACCTCAGTTTAACTTTAGGTTGAGGGTGGCTACCATGAACCTGTCTCTTACAAAAGAAAAGTAATCATCAGGTTTGGAAAAATTAGTCAACAGACAAATCATGAAAGTAAAGAAAAAGAAAGAAAAGGGGAAGATTACATATTGTACAAAAAAAAGGGACTTAAGGTCAAGTGTTAAAGAAAAGTAGATTGTAAAGGAAAGAATGACAGAAGAAGAAAAAGAGGGTAACAGAACAAGTTGAGTCAGTCACGAAGTTCCCAAATCATGCCCTACCAGCACTTAAACTGACATTATAAGCCTAACAAAGTCCTGACATGATTCATGTCATCTTACTGAACACTAGGTTGTAATTGATAAGGGCAAGCCTATGGCTATTGTGTATATAATTTGATTTCATTAAGAGTGTGAGAAGATGCTTTCCCAGTCCCAATATAAAATAAAAGTTCATTGTGTATGGGACTTCTTTGTTGTGAGAGTAGGTTGGTACTTTGATCAATTTTGAATAAGTTAATGAGTAGTGTAGGGGATATAAGCCTTGTGAAAGGTCTTTTAATATGTCATTCAAAAAAGTTACAGTGTGTGAGTAGATGCAATTAGCTGAAACGATGTAATACCTAATGAATGACGATGATGATATACATTATGTACTGAGGTGTTTAAAGTGTTTGATGTGTACTAGTTCTGTTGTTGCTCGAGGAAAACCAAATGTTTTATGTTGAGCATATTGATGTGACGGTAATTTACATCATATTGTGCACTTAAAAACCCAAAAATAGAGCATGTACTTGAGTGATAACAATGTTTTTAACGTGTTTATTGAGTATTTACAAAGTTAAGTCAATATGAGGAAGCTTGAAGCAATTGTATAAAATAGGGGAAATTTTTACACAAAAGACGATTCGCGTACTCTTAGATGGACTATCTAACCCAGTCACCCAATAGGAATCACACCAGTTAAAAAAAACTCAAACAGGCGATAGAAAAAATAATCCATCTGAAGACAAACGATTTGCCTGACAGAGTTACCCATTGGATGCTTTGCTGGTTAAAGAAAAAGAACCAAGCGGTCCAACAAACAGAATGTTTGTGAGGAGATGGTTCAACCAAAGGGAACCATTTGATAGAAAATTCACTGGACATAGGAGGTGAAAGATGAAAGACCCGACGGTCTGTCTATCACCAGGCGATTCGCCTGAGATATCGCCCAAGCTAAACAAAGGCCTAGTTTGAGTTTCTGTTGTTGAACTTAACCCCATGCTCTATAAAAGAAAAATTTAGCATAGTTTTAAAAAGAGAGATTCTACACAATTACTCACATATATTTTTTAAAAAGAAGAATACTTAGAGAGACTTGTGCTTTTAGGGTTTGATCCCCATATTCTTCCAAGAATACAAGTATTGAATTCTTTTGATCATTATTCTTCAATTAATGGAACATTTACTTCTGCAGTATGTTATCCATGATGTTACGATTTCATTATTGTAGGATGATATCAATGGTGGGCTAAATCCCAACCCTAGGGTTGTGGGATCCATGGGTTAAACTGTATTAGGATTGTAATCTACATAGGTTGTTGCATCTATTCCATTGTATAAACATAATCTCTACGTAATAAATAACTATTTGTGGTTGAAAACACTAAAACATGACTAGGTTTAACTAGCACTAACCCTATGGATAAAAGTAGGAGTTGAGATTATGCTAAGAAATTCGGGGCATTTACCCTCATCTAATGATTGCCTCTTTAACAAGAGTAATCGTCTTGAGTTACCACGACAAATACAATGTACTCATTCCAGCCCTAACCTAGTGTAAAAGAGATTTTCTTAGAATTAAAGGTTGAGAAAAACTTAAGTAAATAGCATTGTGTTTGTATGTAATTCTACGTTTAGGAAAGATTATGCAACTATGTAAAGATTACAATCCGAAGGTTGGTTGAGCCCTAGTGAACATAAACCTAGGTCAACAATACACTTGAGTCAATCGATAATCACTAATAGTAACAACGAATATTGAAATACAATAAATTTCCAGAATATGTTAAAAGATAGAGCTACTACTGGTGTTGAAGGGTCAGCCTGGATGCCAAGGGATCACCATTATTTCCAATGGCAAAAATATGGCATAACACAATCAAGTCCCATGAGGATATCTTGTACCAGGATCTGTATCATGAAAAAGATATCAAAGTATAGTATGAGTACCAAGAACAAGAAGTACTCAATAGGTATCATATGGAAATTGGGCATGCAAAAGCCATAAATATAGTAATGAGCGAGTTCAAATTTAACAATTCAATATAATAAATTTAACAGTAATGTAGGAAGAAACTATGCTAAATCATGCTATGTAAAGGAAAGAACAACTAACTAAAGATAGCCACTAGGTATAACTTACACAGTACAACTAGGCAAGACTAACTATTACACATAAGCTGAATAAATAAGCTAAAGTAGAGTGAGAATTAAATACCTGGCCTCTAGCATAATAACAAGATAGACTTTAATAAGTACTGCTAAAAATAAAAGCACAATATAAAGTACAATAGTGTATGGAGAAAGTACAACACTAAATATTGATGGTAAAGTAACATTCTATTATATAATAAAGCAATCATAACCTACTAACACCCCCTAAGAATAGTAGGTACACTCATTCAATAAATAGAATAAGAAAAACATATTCACCCCTATAAGACTGGTAGGAACATCAAAACAACTAAGAAACCCAAATGGCTTCCCTATAAGTTAGGAAGGTACAAACCATACTCGAAAGATATGTAATGCAACGATGGTATAATAAAGGAAAAAGCAAGACAACTTGCATCCTCCTCTAATATCCCTTTGGATTGTGAAGGTAAAATCAAGGGGAGATCGATTCTGTATACCTCCTACACCATATAGCCCTCATCCAGGGTCGTTCTTCAACATAGATGGCTGGTTTTGTAAAGGGCACAACTTTTCTCATGCTTAATGTCATGAGTTTCCCAATATCAGCTGGGACTAAAACTAATTAAAATTTGGTACACTTGAAACCGATGCCGGAGCCTAGCTTTGGATCTTTCTCCAGGTAATATCTAAGTCTAGGGCATGGACCTCGCCAAGGATAAATCAATAATATAGTGGATGATAGTTTTACAAAAGATTTTAGTAGATGCCCAACCTTGCTAGATCTAAATTATAGCCATTTAATATACAAAGAGCCATACCAAGATAAGCTGGTCATGGAAAGTTTATATATATAGAAAGTACATATATTAGCAATTTTTATAATTGAAAACATGTTAAGATACATAATTCTCAATGTATTCTCGAGTGTAATATTTCATCTCAGAAGTGTATCAGATTACCATTCCAAATCAACAATAATTTACACAAGGCGTAAGGAGCACATTTACAGTACTATAACTACCCAATCTATTTTATCTGCGGTCAGAAGTTCAATTTCATACTTAAACAAAATTATAGCCAGAATTCAGGTTCAACTATATGTAGAAAAAAGAGAAATTTTGAGAAAGAGGATTGAAATAAAGTAAAATAGGGTAACCAACCTAGAGAAACCAACACGACTACTGGAAATTTACATTATTTATATCCTATGAAGGCTCAATCTAAATATGAGAAAGTCGTAACCTACATGGAGACTGAAAAAGAATAACCTGTATATAGTGTTGAAGCCCAAAATATTTGAGAAAATTTGAAATAGCTTCAGATTACCGAATTATAATTCTATACATTGGTACGAGTAAAATAAACCCATATTGACATATTAATGGACAAGCTATAACTGTACTCGAAATAGGCTCGTAGGCTTGAAACTCAAAATAAAATTTACCGAGGCACATAAATGAGCTAAAAGAACCTATGGTTCATACTTGAGCCAACTCAAGCTACAAATAAGCCCTCAAATCAGTCCTAAGGTTAAAGAGCAAAGGAGGAAACTTTACAAGAATAAAAGATAGAATTAAAGAGGAAAATTACGTAATTAGAAGAAATCACCCAAAATACCTTCCAAAGCCGCATCAACAAAATACCACAATAAAGCACTATCCTCAAGCTCATAAAACTATATAGGCCCCTTAAGCCTTTATTGCCAACATGGATAGGTGTTTGATAATGTCAGAACACACTTCCCATGTTAGAAATGTCATGGTCGGATACATAAAGTTACCCAAGTCAGAGTTGGGGTCAAATCCACAGGGAATAGAGAGATAGATTTAACCCACAAGTGTTAAGGTTTAATCTTGTTTGCCTAATTTGTACGTATAGCATGTAACTAAGGGGGAGGGGTAGGAGTTAGTTATCTTCACTGCTTAAAGTATACCAATGTTAAAGATATAAAGCCAATGAAATAATGATTTGATTTTTGAAATGTCAAATATAAGAGGTTCCTAGGGTTGTGCTTACATGGGTCATAAATACATAATGGATATCCTTTATTAGATTCTTCTTCAACAAATATTTTGGGTAGAAGATATTTACACTAGATTTGTAATCTTGATCTACAAATCCGCTTTGCCTTGAGTTTTCTCAAACCTCAACGCATGCCCTAGAAGACTAATCTCTAACTCTGTAATGAACCTCATGATCGTTTATGAGAAATACTTTTAATGTTTTTAATTCTAGAGCCTTTCATTAGTTGCCCCAAGTTATTTATGACTTGTTGGGACTAGTAATTCGGTTCGCTAGCAACTCGATTGAGAAATATCTAAAATTACCTATTTTAGAGCCTAAAAGTAAGTACTTGTTGACTAAAGTCAGCTTTCCTTCAAGACGACCTTGGAATTAAATTCCTATAGTTCCGTTAGCTACGGAATGATAAATGAAGTCTAGGTTGATCTTAATGTTGTGTTTCGGAGTTTTCGTTTGCAATTTGTGATTATTTGTGGATTTTAGTTAAGTTTAAGGCATAAGTTGGAGCTTAAGTGCTATTTTGGTATTCGAAATGTCGGATGGGAATTCTAGCGTTTCCATCAACTCCTGAATGATGACTTTAGACTAGTAGAGGTGTTGATTTAATTTTGGACTTTTCATTGTATTTTTGAGGTGTTGGTGGAAATTTTACAATTTTAAGCCTGAGGATTGACATGGTCAAAATTTTCCCAAAACGACCTTAGATACCATTTTTGACTGCACCGTTGAGTTTGAAATGTTAATAAAATCCTTGCACGACCTTTAATCCTTATTTCAGCAAACCCTTTATGTTTTAACCAGTTTCTATGCAAAAATCCAATTTCAAATATTAATCCAAGGCTGAGAAAATCACTAAGTGTTGCCCTTCGATTTCTATGCAATTTGGGTAAGTTTTTTCATCATTTTAATTCTTGAAATTCTTAGTTTCCTTCATTAATTTCCCCATGTGGTAAAGTTGATGAACCCATGTCCTAATTCGAATACTATTGGATAATTCTTCACTCCTTGAGTATATTTTGATTCATAGTATTGTTAATTTATTGAATTCCAACGTTTAACCCCATAGAGATTGCATCTTTGACCCTATTATAGTCAAATCTATCCGGCATGTTTAGGAGCCCATCCCACACAAGAATTATGCTCAATTTTGAAGCACGGGTTCCTAGTAATATTGGGAATCCTGTGGAGAAGTTTATTTTTAGTTATGATAAGTGTGCCCCACAAGCCCCATTTAGGCTCGATTAGTATAATTTATATGGTTAGACTCGTATTGATATATGGAATACTTTTACGTAAGTTTCAGAGCAATTGAGATTGTTTGATATTAGTTTGAGTAATATTCGTGAGATTGCAACGCTTTATTGTCGGACTCCAGATTAGCTCTGTAGGGCTATCTCTGGGTCTATAACTTTAATAATTATACTAAATAACATCCATGGGTCTACTATCCAGGTGGTTACAATGACCCCGTACTGTTATTTCATTCATTTTCTCGTTGATATATATTTCGGCATCAAGATTTATGCAGTGCCTGTGACTTAAAATTGCCCAGCGATACTTGTTCGAGCATAAATAGTTTTTATTCCATGTATAAATACTTACTGATATGTTGTGCATACATTATATGAGAGGTTGGGCCTTTGGCTCCCATGAGAGTGCATTGGGGTTGGGCCAGTATCATAACCTGATTATTGAGCCATGAAGGCCAGAGACTGGTTTTAGTAATAATAATAGATAAGGATATAAACCAATAAATAATAATCTTTTAATAATAATATAAGTAATGACTTTAACTTTTTTAGACTCGGCAATGTATTAAGAACCGAGTAATATTATTTTTACTTATTTCATCCCAGGCTTTACACCCTGGCACTGGAAATATCATTTAACTAATGAATGCTGGTACTTGAGACTAACTCCATTCGACAATGAGTACAACCGCTAGCACTTGAGTCCTTTGTTGTACGACAATGAGTATAACTTTTTGACACTTATCAAACTTACTAGTTGTGGAGACTTGAATATACCTGATCTATTAAGGATATTGGTGAAACCATCATATTGAGGCATTGTACGCCATGACTTATCGAGTACAACTTGATGATATTATTAATATGAGGCATAGAATTCTAGACTATGAGACCCTTAAGGCCCTGTGATTTGGGATGCGACAATATGATGACTTTAGAGATTGTTCATAGTGAGCGTACCTCTATGGACCTTTCCTCTGGGCTTCAACAACATGAAGGGGGGTATAGGACGGAGTAGGGATATACCGAGAATATTTAGGGTA
>JBDJHY010000001.1:10862711-10879420 GCA_039654485.1 Withania somnifera | reverse complement strand
AATTATATTTTTTCATATTTTATTTGTGATTATAATTTATTTAATCACTTTAAACTTTATTGCAAATAGTTTCTATCCTATAAGGTAACTAATTTGGATAATAGACAGGAAATGGTGATCACTATAGCTTATGCTAGTACAGACAAATTGGGAGACTTCAGCTATGGGAAGAGTTACACAATATTTCTAATCATATGACTTTACCATAGCTAGTGGAGAGAGTTACTAATGAAATAAAAAAGTTTGGGAGATTGCCAGTTCAATTTGAAGAGCCAGAGGGTTTTAGACACTGTATAAAAATATACCAAAAGGTAGATTTGGGATTTACTGAAACCATGTACACTTGCTGGAATCGGAGATGTTATAAAGCCTATTTTTTTCTTAAATTATTGGATAGATGTCTTGGAAATCATAATTCAAAAAATATTTTCCCTAACATTGAGGTTGAATATCTTATTGAACAAGGTTCAAATCATGCACCTTTGATGATAAGCCTAAAAGGAGACAGCAGACGCATTAAGAAGTCTTTCAGATTTATTAAATTTTGGGTGAAGCATAAAACGTTTTAAGAGATGGTGAGGACCAATTAGAGGGAATCATATAGTTCAGACTCTTACTTTTAACTTTCATAATAAGTTAATAAAAGTGGACGAAGCACTTTTCAAATGGAGTAGGGAAACATATGGTGATATCTTCAAGAAAACAGTTACTCAGGAGGAAATGGTTCTGATACATGAATAGAAGTTTGAACAATACCCATTTAGTATGAGTAGAGAAAGGCTACAACAAGTGTAAGATGTTTTGATTAAATTTTATGCTATGAAAGAGAAGTTTTGGAAGCAGAAAATTAGCATGCAGTGATTTATAGATGGCGATAGAAAAACTAAAATCTTTTTATGCTCATGTTAATGAAAAAAGAGGAAATTACACTTGAATAGAATCCAAGATTGTATAAGAGTCTGGCTTGACACAGACACTGAAATAGCATAGGAGGAAGTTAGATTTTTCACTAAGCAGTTTAGTGAAGAACAAATTCCTACAGACTTGACATTCTAGAGTACAATACCTAGAATGATTATAGAAGAGCTAAATCAGAGGCTCAATGGAATAACTGAAAAAGAAGAAGTGAAGAAGGTAGTGTTTGAGTTGAATGTTGAGACTATTGGGGGACTAAATGGTTTCATGAAAAAATTCTTTAAAGTATGCTCTGTGATTATTGCCAAAAATTTAGATGGTGAGAACTATCTTTTGTGGACATAAATTGCCAAGGCATATCACTTGTACCAACCTTATATCATACCTAAAAAAGCTAATTATATTTTCTAATCTAAGGCTAATAAGTCTGAGTAATATTACTAACAGAAATTTCTCTAAAATGATTCATGAAAGGATAGTGCACCTCCTCCATAATATTATCTCACCTCAACAATCAGGATTTCTGAAACGCAGAAGTACTGTTGAAACGATACTATTATTCCAGGAGATAGTACATAACATAAGGATAAGGGAAAAACCTGTCAATCTGATAATCAAACTTGACATGGAAAAGGTCTATGTTAGAGTTTTGTGGCTATTTGATTAAAATGCTGAGAAAGACGGGGTTTGAAGAAGTCCTGATTGACATGATATATAGAATTATTTTCAATAATTTGGTACCTATAATATTAGGGATTTTTAAATCAACTAAAGGAGTAAAACAGAGAGGCACATTATCTCACACTTTGTTTATTTTTGCTGCTGAGTACCTTTTTAGTGCACTAAACACGTTATTCAAGAATGGCAGAATCAAAGAGTATTCAATGCTAAGTGAAGTCTATATTTTAATCACTTAGCATATATTGATGATATAATCATTTTCACATCAGCATATGAACAATCAATAAGGCTGATTATGGAGACACTAATAGGATATGAGAAAATAATAATGAGAAAAGTGTTATTTTTATGCATTGAAAGTCAATCCAAATATATGTGACCTGGTGTATAGAATGACTCAGATTCCACACAAAAAAAATCATTTACTTACCTGTGAGTCCTGTGAGTGCTAAAACAGGCTTAGCTCCTAGATTGAAAAATTTTTATTCATTAAAATTAGGACAACTCTCTGATAAAATATGTTCTACAAAATATGCCCATACACCTCCTATTTACTTGTGACACCTCTAAAGGTGTACTTACTCAGTTACTCTAAAAGCACTTTTGTAGACCAATAGGGATAAACTAAATAATCTACAGATTACCCAAATAATTAATATTTCATGAAAATTGCTGGGAAGTACTCATGCCAAGAGTACACATCAAAATGTCCCAGTAATTATAATTTGAGAATTATTGAAAGAAGAAACACACTAAAACATGATGAAGACCAAATGCTAAGTCGATATATCATGTAATGTATACTCTAATCTTAATCCTAGAGGTAAAAGAACTAACTTTAAGTATGCCCCATATAATTGGAGAATAGTATTGGAAGCCATAGATAATTATAGTCTAAGAGCGAAAATGATTCCTGTTTTATGAACAACATTAGAAGTAGGATGGTTCAAAGGCAATACTAGTGGGGCCTCATGGAGGAATTCCGAAAGAAGTTCCTTGGCCTTTTATGCAAGAAATGAAAAGAGAGATGTAGTGCAGGCACAAACCAGAAAACTTAAGGATACTTTTAGCACTAATACTCATGCAGAGCTTTAAGATATATAGCAGACAAGCGTATGGGTAATATTGCAACCGAAACAGACTCTCTATTACTGAAAGTATCATATAGAAGACTTGAAAAATTCCCTGTCAGATTATCAACTTGGTGGAGGAGATATGAAAGATGATGGAAGGGAGAAATATCAAGATATGTCACATATACAGAGAAGGTAGTAAGTTGGCTGACTAACTAACCAACCTGGGTTTTGATATGGGAGATAACCTTGCTACAACATCCTATGATATGGAAATTAAATGTAGAAGGATTGTCAATAGTGAAAAGTTGAAGGTGCCATATTTGAGAATACGAAAATACAACTAACTGTGAAATTGGAGAAAATCAAGAAAAAATGACACCTTTCTATTCAAGTTTTAAAAGAGGAGAATAGAAAATATTCTTTTGCTAACTATTTACTACTGGTTGCAGGAAATAGAACAATGAAACATGTTCATAGAACACATTGGATACAAAATTTGAAAGTAGCTATAGAGACACATGGCAAGAAGACAATTTAGTTGCTAATGCAATAACAAGCTCAATACACATTAAATGAAAAATACAAATTAATAACATAAAAGGATACTTTAAAGTCTTGCAACATACTTATTCATTTGAAATGATGTGTGGTATTAGTGTCTTTTGATGCGCTTATTCTTTCGTTCAAATTAAATGAACAAAATATGTGGCGGACAAAGGTGTATACAAAAGTGACCTCTGGAAATCCATTCACGCATCAACAAAAGTGAGGACAAGCCAGTATACAATGAGCGGGCAGAAAACAATTCATCAAGAAAGAAAAAATCACAATAAATCAATCATGAGAACAACATCAAATATATCAACTACTTAACAAGAGAAATACAAATCACAATAGGTCTAAAACAGAGAGTCGAGTTACAAAAAGAAGAAAATACCAAATAAAAAAATTGACATAACAGAAGGAATAAGTTTCAGCTACAAGTGCTCGATTCAGATCTGTAGAGCAGAGCACAGTTCAGTTGTCACCTTGAAGCATCGACCATGAAAAAAAGGCATAAATTAAAAAGGAACGGGCTTGTCGAAGCAAAAGTTTAAAAAAAATTGTGCAACGAAATTTTCTTATTTCGGACATTTTGGCTCCTTTCTATTTTTTTAGTTTTGTTTAGCTTTTGTTTTAAGACTTAGGATATTTAATAAAATAGTCATGGGACTGCCCAATGACCTAGTTTTTTTAAAAATAAATTGTAAAAGTAAAAATAAGTTTTCAAATTTAAGTTGAATTAAAAAAATTTATAAGAAAATGTTAACTTTTAAATAAAATAAAATATTTTAAAAAATAAACAAATAAATTTTATGATTAAATAGGTCTAAGTTAATTTGCTATAGTTTTCAAATAAATTCCTATCGTAAATAAATAGGAGTATGACACTTGGTTTTCTATAACTCAAATTAATATTACTCTGATGTATAGACAAACTTTCACCTGCTTGGCTCTTCCTTGTTTGCCACCTCTTTTCCTTTTCCCCCTTCATCGCCGACGTGACTTCTCCTATCAATGCCGAATTCTTAAACGGAATTCTAGGGTTTCAATGACTGGCATTGCAATTTTTCTGCCCATTTCTTGCTTATTCACGTTTTCCGAACTGAATTTGAGCTTAATCTCCCCGAATTTCCTCAACATTTTGCGTTATTCTCATCGTGTACCCACCGAATCTTCTATCTCGAAATTCTGAGTGATCACCTACGGCGAACTTTGGTAATGTCGCTATCCCTTTCTCAGTTTTTTTTACAGGTTTAAAATTGATTTTTTCTTTTTGAAAAGAAAACAACAAGAAGATGTTTTTTTAATTCTATTCTCTTCTATTATAGGCGTTTTATTATGATTCAATTGAAGCGTAACTCATCAATTGTTTCGTATGTATATCTCTTGTTGATAATGAGTATATATACTTGGATAAATAAGAGTATTTAATTTGGTATCTTGAGGTTTATCTATCTAGGAAATTCTAGTAAAAGTATACGTAACTGAACTTTTCCACTGCTTGCCCAATTTGCATGTGACTTTTGTAGTGGCATGTAATTGTGTCATATAATTCCACGGCAGTTCATGATCAAGTCGCTTGACACACCAGTTTTTAGGCCTTCTTCTTAGCACTCGTAGGTTTTTTTTTTCTCATTCACATAGTGCTACATATCAGGACATGCATTTTTTATTCCATTATGAAAAAGGGACCTTTTACATTCTATTTTTTTTGTTGGATAAGTGAAGCATTTCATCATGGGTACTGGTGGTTATACTGGATAAATTTTGATAATTCAAGTTCTAGTTTTGCTGGAAATTAACTTTTTTAGGTATTACTTGGGGTAGGTTCCCATAGGTCAAGAACAACCTACACACGGTCTAACTATGATGAATCCTTCGAATACTCGACAAAAGAGAATGGACATATTTTGTATAAGCAACTTCAACTAACTTGGGATTGACAAAAGTAATTGAACTTAGAAACTTCCTCAACTTTTACCACTTTAACTTTACTTTTATGGTCGCTACTCTCATCAAAGTCTTTTTGCTCATGAACGTATATCCTATTACATTTTCTTAATGAATTTGACAAAGAATTTACATCTCCGTTACAAATGGGTCTGATATCTTAACGTGTCTACAGTTTGAGGTAAACCTTAACATTGTAAATAAATTTTGATACAGTTTGTAATCAGAGGTTTTCTTGTTATTATGACCTTCCATACTTGATGCCTTCTCTTTGTTACCCATTTCCGTTGTGTTTTACATGTTCCTGGTGCTCGAACTTTGAAGGCTAGCATTCTTTATAGAGTGGAGGTTGTTAGTCTGCTTAGTTATTTATGCTGATGAAGGCCTAATCTCTTGTTCATGTTTAGTAGAGATTTACCCTGATACAGGTGAAAGGTATCTCATAGAATTAGTTGAGGTGCACGAAAACTGGCTTGGACATCACAATTATCAACAATAATAGAATGCCCTCAAGTTTAGATCCTTTATATACCAATTTTTTTTTTTACTTATACATGTGTGTATAATGCAACTATTGATGAAGAATAAGACATCTCGCCTGTTCACTATAATCATTTACTTATTCAAATAAGAAAAATAGGATACTTGTAAGTGTTAGGGGGCTAAGAGTGCTTACAGCAACAATAAGGTGGAAGACCCCTATTTGAAGTCTTACTGTGCTCTTTATACTGCAGGTGGTATTTTTTTTGTCCTTCCATTATTTCAGGAATTATAGGTTGTTCACTTAGTACATAACTTAATCAGACTCCCACACAGTTTCTCGTATGACATTCTTCAAATTTACTGGAAAGTTATCTTTTCGAAGTGTAGTTTCTCAAGAACTTGATGGTATGTCCTCTTGGAAGTGGGAGAATGGAAGCCTTGACAAGGCTTCTTGTAGCTGGAAATATCCAACAAACAGCTTCAGGTTAGAACTCAATTCAGACAACTTATGTGTTTATGTCCATTTAATTGTGCCCTATCATGTAGCCAATAAATCTTGACCTGGTCCCTTACACTCCTCATTGTTTCATATCTTCTAATACCTTTTCGTACTATCTTTTTACTTTTGTTTGTTGAGATTTTTTACCTTGGCAGAGGAAGCAGGCCGCCATAAATTAGCTGCTCAGTACATTCAAAGAGAATTGAGAGAGGCAGATGAAGCAAATTTGATTGATGAAGAAGGTATTATGTTCGCTAGCTTTTTCACCTCAGTTCCAGATGCTTAACAGGGAAGAGAGAAAAAGTTCATGTTGGTAGTGGCTTGATTTGCATGCTTTGTTGATGATCTATTTTTTTCATCTAGATTCACAGTTTTAACACTTAGGTAAATACTAGTTTAATAAAACAAGCAGGAGAGGAGAAGGGCACTCTATCCATCCGATTGATCCATCCAATGGAAATACGAAGATTCTCCTATCATCGCAGTGTAGCAAGCATTGAAGTTTATGGTGTATCAATCGGTTTACCATTTAATGCATCTATATTTGCTCTTATTGTTCAATCACCTTGACATGCACTTATTGCAGATATGCACGTGTTTGGTTTGAGGCCACTTACAGATCCTCTGCATTTGGTAAGGTCCAGAGAGTGCACTGTTCAATCTTGACTAAGATCATTCTACTTGTTGAAAAATCACAACTGTTCTATTGCTAGACAAGTTCTCTTTCCGAATTGCTTCACATTTGTGTTTAAATAAGAGTGTTGGCTTTCTTTTGTCTATGTAATTATAAAAAAAACATGTAAAATAGAATGGGATAATGTAAATGCAGTGCCATACATAGTTTCTTTAACCTTGTATATAGCTAAATCAGCTTTATCTGCAGGGCTGTGCATGGACTATCATACGTCTTAAGGCAGAATTTACTTATCAAAAAGAAAAATTAAGGAAAAATTGGGTTATAAGTAGTTGTACCGCTACTTAGAACTCAACTACGACTTCCTCCTGAATGTGCATGGAAGACACTGCTGAATAAATTACATCCTTCAGCATGTACTCTGATAAAATTACTCATCTTATATGAAATAAAAGATCAGAGAAATAAGGTGGAACTTCTATTTCGTGTTTTACTGGAAAAAGATAGAATCCCCACCCCCCAACCCCCGCCCCCACCCCCATAGAAAAACTGTGCATGCTTTGCTGATAAAATGTAAATAGTCTATGCAGAAAGGTCTGGTTTTGCAGGCTTATGCTACTTTGAATTAGCGAGTTCCTTTGGACTTTGATATCTTTATTGAGTTCATATATATCATTAGGTACTCCCTCCGTACCATTTTATGTGGCTCCCTTTTCTTTTTAATCTGTCCCAAAAAGAATGTCACCTTACTATAATTAGAAAGAATTTGACTTTGAAATTACCTTTTTACCCTTAATGAAATGATTTACAACCACACAAATTTCCAAGTATGATTTTAGACCACATGTTTCAAAAGTCTTTCTTTATTTTATTAAATATCGTGGCAAGTCAAACGGTGCCACATAAAATGGCACAAAGAGGGAGTATTATAAACTTTAAGAGTTTAGAAAGGAAGATAGTATTTCATAACTATGAATTGTAAGTAAAAAGAACATAATTTTTGGTTGTTGCCCTTAGAAGAGATATTAGGTACTCCCTATGGCACCCTTTCCTTGTTAACCCGTCCCAAAAAGAATGTTCACTTTACTATAATTAGAAAGAATTTGACTTTGAAATTACTCTTTTACCCTTAATGAAATGATTTACAACCACACAAATATCCAAGAATGGTTTTAGACCACATGTTTTTAATTTTTTTTTTTAATTAAATACCATGGCAAGTCAAACGGTGCCACATAAAATGGCACAAGAGTATTATAACTTTGGAGTTTAGAAAGGGAAGCTAGTATTCCATAACTATGAATTGTTAGTAAAAAGAAGATAATTTTTGGTTGCTGCCTTTAGAAGAGAGAAGACTAAGAATGAAGATATCTGTGACAAGGTGGAAATGTCCATCGTGGTGGACAAGATGAGGAAAACGATGCTAAGATGGTTCGGGCATGTGAAGAAAAGGTGCAGAGGCCCCATGAGGAGGTGCTAAAGGTTTGCCGCAATGGGTTTTAGGAGCGGTAGAGGTAGGCCAAAGAAATATTGGGGAGAGGTGATTAGATAGGACATGGTGTAGCTTCAACTTTCCATGGACATGGTCTTAGATAGAAAGTTATGGAGATCGTGAATTTGGGTAGAATGTTAGTAGATAGTCGAGCATTGTCTCATTTCCTAGCAGGATGAGTTTGTTCCTTGTATCTATTTCTTGGTTTTTTTATCAGTAGCATTTGTCTCGTAGGTAGCCAATTGTATGATTTTTGTTATTCCTCATTATTTAATGTTCTTTAGTCATCACATTAGTTGGTTATGGTTGTTGCTCCTCTTTGGTATGAAATGTTATGTTTTCCTTATTATTTGCTATGTCCTTTTTACTTCTGTATTGTTCTGTAGCAACTAGCTGCTTTAATATTCGTTACTGGGGCTGAGGGTCTTCCAGAAACAACCTATCTACCTCTTCGAGGTAGGTCTAAGGTCTGCGTATACTCTACCCAGACCCCACTTTTGGACTATATTGGATTTGATGTTGTTGCCTTTAAAAGAAACTAGACCTTTAAATTTAGTGGAGGATGAGATATATATATTTATATGAAGCTATAATAGTAACTCTATTAGGGCGACAAAATTCTATTAGTCAATCATAAATTAGGCCTCAATCCCAAAATAGTTTGTGTTGACTATATGAATCCTCGGCAACCATTTTGTCTATCCAAGTCCTCAGTATTAAAAAGCTTGTCTTCGACAAATTAGTATTATTCTCAAAATTTCATATTTATCCCTACACTAATAGAAGTCTCTAATGTTTGATAAAAATAAAAGTGCTTATAAGTCAAAATAAGTCATAACTTGGTCTCTCCCAACTTATTATTTTTCAGCTTATAAGTGAATTTTAGTTTGACCAATTTTTTCTATTATAACCTTAATATTATTTCATAATTTCTAAAATAAGCTTTCTAAATAAAATGCTAACCTACTCCACTCATTTCCTCATCTACATCTTTAAAACCCACTAGTTCTTCCTTATCAGCGCAAAATGAAACAACTTTTTAAAACTTTAGTAAATCAAAAAAGTGAGACTACTCAAAGTAAGACAACTTTTTTATTTTTTAATCACTCTTTTACGTCTTCTCTAGTTTGTAAAGTTTATTTGTATTTTGTTAGTTATAAAAAACGTGATTGTTTTGCTTTAAAAATTTGGTACTTTTGAATTCCTTTTTTTCATCACTATTTTTGAATTTTTTAGCACAAAATCAAACAAACCTTTATCATTGTAAATAGTTTTAACGATATTTACGTCATTTTGAAAGAAAAAATGACACTTTTTGCCCAAATACTTCAACTATTTATTGTCAGTTTCAACACTTTTATCCAAACACGTAATTACTTGTTTATAAAATCAGTTTCAACACTTAAAAAGTTTATCAACACTTAATGCTTATCAGCTAATAAATCAGCTGAACCAAACGGGCTCTAAGGACTCTGGAAAGCACTAGACTTAGTATAAGTAAAAGAATGACTAAGCTATTTTCCCACTTGTGGTATCATATAATATAGATTCTTTGCTTCCATCTTGTTTTCTACCCTTAAGTCTGCCTTCTAATAAGATCTTTTCTAATAGTTCTGTTTTTCTCCTTAAAAAGGGATGAAGTCTTTTCTAGAATATTCCCAACCATATGATTCTATGCCCACCTTATTCCATTTTGGCGCCTTCAACATCATAATGGATTAGAAAAGTTAAATTATTGTTCCTAAATGAATAACCTATCAGCAAAAGAAGTGGTGGAGGATAATACCTTCATATATATGGTGGACAATGTGGAAGGAGAAAAATGGGAGATGCTTTGAAAATAGAACCAGGTCCATACATGATGTGAAATGGAACTGCATAGTGATCCTATCTTTTTGGTGTAAAGAAAATTGTATAGAGGAAGTAGGGGAATCGGTAGATTTGTTAGGTGAATCGTAAACTTTTCGAGGTAGACAACATCCCTTAATTGATGAGGAATACAACAATAGTGTTTATAGAAAAAAACTATCAGCAAAGGTATGTGGACTTCTATTGCTCGAGTAAGGTCAGCATATACCCCCTCCACAGACCCATTCGGGTAGCTATACTGGGTATGTTTTTGTAGTAGACTTAGTTTGAGTTTAAATTTTAGACTTTTGATGTTTGTTTTGGTTTCAGAAACCAAAATTGTTCTGTTTGCTATTGGAGAGATTAGAGTGTGTAGGATATTAGTGTTGGATTTGTCTTCTGGAAAAATATATTAAAGGGATAAAACATGTTTTAGGCTTTTCTTATACTTGATAATAATTTATTAGAATGAACTAAGCATTTTTTTTCTTTTCATTATTGAAAGGTGCGCACACACACTTGCATGGGCACATACAATCAAATATGTATATATATATATATATCGAAAGGTGTTTACAATATACATGAGCATAATGGTAGGCTGACTTTGACTAGTGCAAATTTAGGAATTAGACGTTTAAATAGTTTATTGTGTTGGGCTGTTGGCCATCTCAAAAATAGTATACCATGTTGGTTTTGAAGTCGAATAATTCAAAATAGTAGTTGATAAGTATAAAAAATGAAGTTCGTCAAAATTATGTTGTGTCAAATTTAAAATTAATATAGAGCCGTAATAGTTTGTAGTACTTTTAATTATTGGAGGAACAACTTTTTCATTTCAGTAAATAGGACAATTTTTTTTCCGGCCAGATGAAAGTAAGCCAGTCTTATCGAAATGGAGGGAGTGCAACATTAATTCTCTCAAAGCCCTTATGTTTGTTATTGTCTAATGTTGGCAGTATTTGCTTTTATTTTGGTCTCCTTCCAAACACATTCCTTTAGTCTAGCAGCAAACAATCTACTCTCACCCGGTCAAAGGACATATGGTTGATCATCTATTAGGAAATTTCTCAGAGAGAATTTGACACTGATAAAAAAATATTTAATGATAACCTCAAAAGGGACTTATATGATTGACTGCGTGATGATAATTCCTAATGCACTGCATTTTGAGTTTTTCGGGAAAATTGATTCTTGATATTTGTTCTTAAGGTATGTTGCAATGCTTGTAAGAAGCCAATAAAGGCCAGCCAATACGTTGCCCATTCAGGTTTTCCCCCTTTTTAATAACTTAGAACATCTTGTGTTGTACTGTTATAGTTATACATCAGTTTGTTTGTTGTATGCATAGTTTTATTTCGACACTTAAATAGACACTATGTCATCCAAAAGCTTCAAATTGTCAGAGATGATACTTTTTTTTTGTTTAATTATGTCGTGACACTCTCTCATGTACGCTCGATTCTTTTCTATTTTTTTGGGTCAAGCATGTGGAAATCCTTTTTTGTGAATGGGTGGTGGTGAGTTGAATCTAGGACTCTTTTCTGCTGCGATACTACATGAAAGAATCAAAATCTAAGTCAAAACCTTAATGGTATGAGTGAAGTAACCAGAACAGTACAAACCCCCTTGGAGACTTATAACTTATATTGTAGGGATATTTCCTTAATGAATGTAACTGTCTATGATGACAAAAAGAGAATGTCTATTCTAAGGATAAAGGGGAGGAGGGGCAGGGGATCACTATGATATGTAGGACCATAATTTATCAAAGTGATACTAAGTATCAAAATGTAATTTATTTTACTAGACAAGAAGCCAAAATGCAGTCATTAATAGCAATAAATAACCATAAATCCCTTTTAGTATTCTGCTTTTATGTAGAAATATATTCTCTGCTAAGAAACAGATACTTAGTGCCCTATCCCTTTTTAGCTATTTGCACAAGGTGGCCCGTGTCCATCTCTCCTTACCATCTCAACTTTTTCTCGTTTTAACATAATACATATTTTGTTAGTTTTTACTTTAAAACTCTTGCTGATGTGTTGATTTTCTATTTGAGCTGAAATTTTGACATGCTCATTGCCTGTGTTCTTAGAATGCATGTCATATTGTCCTTCCTTAGTTCTTCAGTAGAAGATATAGCCATAATTAATGAATAGTATAAAAAACTAGTCCAAATATTGCAAAATTTCTAGTGATAGTTTATATCCCGACTCTGACTAACCCAGTTTGTTCATGTTGCATTTTCTTCCTCTCTATTGGCCTGTGACAGAAAATTGATGATTTGGAAGTTTCTCTCCTATGCTTCTCCTTAAACTTTTTGATGTATAAACAGTATCTTCATATTTCCCTCATTGACTAATCAACCCTGTCATTTGGGTGGTTGGTGTATGCGGAGTGACCCTTAAAATTACCGAACAGGTTGAGTCGTTGCACAAACTTTTCCAAAGTTCGAAAAGATGTTATCAACATAGCTGAGTTTTGTCTTAGTTTAGTCTTGGGAAGTGATGACCAGTCTTAAATCTACTGTCTTTTGCTTTCTCTAGGTCTTTATCTTGTTTAACATGTACAGTTTTATCTTTTCAGAGCTTTGTAAGTCATTACACTCAGCAGAAGAAATAGTTTTGGAGGTCAATGATGGTGCCGTGAACAAGAAACGTCCGAGGAAAGAGAGGAAAAAGTCACTAACTGCATACTCTAGTATCCTTTCCCTAGACGAACATTGTTTTTGGCTGTCTTATGCTCTTGAAGAAATGTTTATGAGGTCATCTCTGTGGTTCTCTATAAGCTGAGATCCATTGTCATACTTTAAGTTGGTGTTATGGTGTATAACTTCTCTTATTGCTTAATAATAATTTGCCATCTTTAATTTCCTATAGACAAACCTCTATCAGTCAGAAAGAAAGCAAAACCTGAATTGTTAGATAGTGGTTTTGCTGCATCATCATGCTGTTCGGAGGAGCTTCATTCAACTGTTTCCTTTCCTAAAGACAAAAGTATCATCCTCCTTTTGCTGATGTTCCTTGTTCTCCTTAGATTCTTGTAGTCATGTTCCTTATTTTACTGACGATTCATAGGATTTAACTTTATTGTAAAATCCATTTATTCTTACATTCAACTAAATGATTCCTTTGTATTGTTATTATGTTCCTAACATTGTTTAATGAATTAAATGCACAGTTTTGTGACAAGTTTATACTCCATATTCTATTCTATGTAACACTTTTTCCTTTTCAATTTGTTCCAAAAAGAAACGACACCTTTCTGTATTTGAAATATTTTTAACTTTTAACTCATTGTATTATTAGTGACATGCTCTTGTATCTTACAAAAATGTCATGAAAGCCTTTAAGACCACGTGGCGAAAGTCTCTCTCCGTGTCTAGTCAAACACTATGAAAGTGGGGGATTAGTTTCTTTTCTTTGTTCAAATTCAATGCTTGGCCACAATGTTCCCTTTTTAATGTTTCGATGTAGGTGGGAGAGGGTTGTGAAACTTTAGTTTTGGGAGCTTCTATTTCTTAAGGGGTGCCTCACCAAATGAAAATGATAAAGCAGTTACCTGTTTGTTCCTCTATATTGCCTTACAGCATTCCCTTGCTGTCAAAGGAGTTTGATACCTAGTGATTTTGCAAAAACTCCATCTTCATATAATTCTTATGCTGATTGCCGTGTTTATTTCCATATAACTGCAGGAACTTTATCACACTTAAATGTGGATACCGTGAGAAATGGTCCCATGGTTAATCCTGGACCTGTAGATTATTCAGAAGGTGCAATCTTGCAACAGGAAGAACATTCTAAGATGTATGCAGTTATCACTTGATGTAGGCAATATATTGCATTTTCCCTCTCCCTCATAATTCTAACTGCCTTATAACTTTAATTACTACAAACATTTGGAATCAAACGCTTGTTACATTGGAATATAGCGTGTGCTTTCTATTGATGAGTAGACCACTAAACCTATTTATGATGGCCCATATGTGAAGAGAATGCAGTATTACTATCTATTTTGAAGATTGAGATAGATGCTTGGTTATAGGGTAGCTTTAGTCGGTTTAAGTCACCAGTTGACTATGTTTATACAATAAAGACATAAATGCAACGAAAAAAATCATAGAAGGGTCCAATTAAGTTGTTAATCTCTTTAAACTGTGTTAGGAAAATGAAGATCCTCTTTCTTGATTTCATAAATTAATGGCATGTTTCTTTATCTTGTAGGTTGATTGGGGGAAATCAGCAGCTATTAGCTGATTTTGGTGCAGTAAATGGTGTTACTAAGAGTTGGTCTGCGAATTCAAGAGGAGCTATTCCCTGTAAGCCCAGATTTATATTTCTTAGAAGTTACTAGAACCTTGTTTTCACGGGACGCGGAGGCACCTAATGAGCCACTACCCTTACTCTTCATAAAATTATCCATTTCAACAAGAGTAAGTCGAAAAACCAAGTCTAGAAAGTGAAAGTAATGTTGAAAACATTTAATCAAGGAAATTAGTTTAAATGTTTGGATGTAATATAAATGAAGAATCTGATATACCCCTTGTGGGATTTCACTGGGTATGTTGTTGTAATCTGATAGAAGTGTTTCAAAACAGAGAATGAAGCCAAAACTTGCCCAAATCCCAACTCATACTAGTCATGGAGTGCCTACAGAGTTTTCAAAATATAATATCGGGTTTAATCCCAACAATGGAAGTAACTAAATAATGTGAGAAGATGCTATAACACAAACTTGTGGCAATTCGACTTGACACTGCTGAGAAGTAGCCACAAAACAACGAATCACAACCGAGGAGTCACTTCCTGAATAGCCTATTTTTCGTAAAAGGATCCAAGATTTTAATATTCAATTATATTGTATTATATTAAATAATGGTTATCACAACAAGTTCACAATAATTATTTCATGCTAAGCTAATGAAAGCAAGTTAGTAGTAGTTCAAATTTCCCTACCTCACATCCAACGAAGTACTACGACCAAGCACTTGCCCGAAGTCTAGAAATGGAGCATTTGATAGTCCCAAGCTTGATAACATCGAAATCCCCAAAGTATTATGACCAATAAGTGACCAAAAGTTCATCACGACAATATACTTAGTTGGTAGGATAGTTCCCAAGCCCCTTCTCCAAAGCACTAACACATCTATTGTCCGTAAACCTCTAGATTATAAAGACAGCTGCTGGGACAGATTCCCAGCTAGCTCAAACTCTGAAATAAGGTAAGTGAAGTGTCCAATATGAATAATGAAGCAACAATGTAGCCCTTTAAGCAATGAAGACTCACGAAAACTCTAAGTTGCAGAAATTACCTGTCTGGCAGCTAGGTTTGAGTATGAGAACCTGAGTCTACGTTATGACTACAATGTACTGCAAAAGACAGACAATATATAGGATATACCGGTACACATGGCATATGTATATTATAATAATAAATCAGTAAGAACTTCACTAAAATGAATAAAGAGGCTCTTATCAAACGTAAGTGGTATATTATAAAAGAAACGGAGTTTCTTCTAACTGATATATGCCATGTGAGTTCATGACATCTAGTGTAATAGCCTATGCTAGGAGAGTTCCTCAACACCTTCCAAGGGTAAAGAGGCTACATGGTCATAGTGATCGATCCATAAATAGCCTTTCGGCTAACCACTCGAGCTAAGACCACTGGGTTCATATCCTACGCTAGCAAACGTAATTTGTGGGACTAGGGTATCATCACTTAGGTCGAATGACAGTGATCCCCGTACCCTCGGTGTTAAATAATCCTTCCAAAATAATCGTAGGTTCATAAGCTCATAGCTTACAAAAGTTCTCTTGAAATCATACCATAAGTCATAGTTTCGTCATGTTCATAGTTTCTATTTCAACCCACTTATCATAAAACAAGAAATTCAGATGACTTGCATATAATCGGAATTCATGTAAAATATCAAAATTAAGGAATGCAAAGCATGGTTATCAAAATTGCTTGAAAACATATTAAAGTGCATAATCATATATAAATGAACCACAAGAATGACGAAGGTAAAGGAAATTCATTTATTAAACCAAATCATAAAACAATCTACTTCAACCAGAATCCAAAATATATAGAAATTATTTGACCATAAGGATGAAAGGAATCCATCACAAAACCCTATGTACCTTGTTTGGATAAAACCCTTGAAGATAAAGCCTTAAAGACTCTTGGTTGAACCCCAAGTGAGAGCTTTGAGAGAGAACTTGAGAGTTTTTGAGAAATTTGAGACGTAGAATGAGAGAATAGTGGAATACTTTGAATATACCCCTAAATTTCTAGCTAAAAGACGTAATTTAGGCCTTAGAAAAATAGGAATTTACCTTAATGCCCTTAAAATAAACCGAGGAAATCAAATTTCCCTGTCTGGACACAAGGTCCGCATCGCGGGGCCCACTGTAGAGGTCTTCCAGTGAACCCCTCCAAGGTACTTCACAATACGGGTTCTCTGTGGCGCGGTACATGGCCTCCGAATATGCTTAAAACTTGTCCTAACGTGCTCACATGCAACCCAAATCGATTTTACACTATACATAGGTCCTGAAATTTTGTTTTGGAGCTAAAAGA
>JBDJHY010000001.1:10835155-10845254 GCA_039654485.1 Withania somnifera | reverse complement strand
CCTTCTCCACCAAGGTACTCAAAATCACAACGGGCATACTACTCGAAATACCAACACCCTTCCTAGTCTAAATTCATCATTTCAAAGCTGACGAAAGCAGCAGATTTCCGATCCGACACTATGAACATCGAATTACCACCCACGCTCCACTTTAGGCCATAAGCTTAACTAAAATCCACAAATCGATATAAATTGCAAACGAAAACTCCAATACACAAACTTAAGGTCAATATTGACTTTTTTTGGCGTTTCGAAGCTAATGGAACTGTCGGAATTAAATTTTAAGCTTGTATTGAAGGAAAGTTGACTTTGGTTAACGAGTAATTAGTTTTAGGCTCTAAAACAGGCAATTTGAGATATTTCTCAACCAAGTCGCCAAGGATTACCAATCTCATCAAGTCATAAATGATTTGGGGCAACTACCGAAATGCTCTAGAATGCAAAACATCGTGTATATATTATAAATGACCATGAGGGTTTTACACCTAACCAACTGAATTATCGTACTTTAAATCCATACATCAAACTCCTAATGTTAACCCAAGTCAACCATTCCTCTTAAATCCCTAACTTATCCCATCAAATCATCAAAAATCAACACAAATGGATCAAAATAGAAAACAAAAGTCCTCCTAGGTCAAATTCCACATTCGGGAACTAATCGAACTAATTGATTTTTATCTGAGGTCCCAACTCTACATGTTGACTAAAGTCAACTATTTTCACACTTAAGCTTAAAAATAAGAATTCTCCAAAACATACCCAAAATTCCTTTTCGTTCCAGAACTAATCACAAAATCAAACTTTGTTTGATATAATAGAACTATGAAAAGGGAAAAATGGTTACACTGAAAATGAAAAAATAACCTTAAGGATCATTACAAAGCTACTGGTTGCAATAGAGATGGATTTGTGTGTATATATATTTTGAGATTTTAGTAGATGAAGAGCATAGGGAGCAGGTGGGTAGACATCATGAGGGTTAATAATAAGATTATGTTGGTTTAGTTGGTAGTGAGAGGGTTCACTTGAAATACTATTAGTGCCTGTGCTCTACAAGTAGTCTTGGACGAGGATGAGAAGAAGAGCTTTTGGAGAGTTTGGGTGAGATAGTGAGAGGTGTTTCCAGCACTAAAAAGCTTTTCATAGAAGGGGATTTTAATGGGTACATTAGGTCGTCTCCTAGGGGTTATGTCGAGGTATATGGAGGCTTTTATTTTGGAGAACTTTTGGATTTCGCTAGAACCTTTGGGTTAGTGGTCACAAATTTGAACTTTTCGAAGAAGGATGAGCATTTGGTTACCTTATAGTTCGGTGGACAAGAATCAAATAGAATTTTTCTCCTTAGGAAGGGGAATAAAAGTATTGATCTAGATTGTAAGGTCATCTTGAGTTAGAACCTTTCAACTCGGCTTAAGATTTTGGTGATGGATTTTGAGATAAAGAAGTGGAGGAAGAAGAGGAATGTTGATGATCGACCTAGGATTCGTTAGGGGAAATTGATGATAGCTAGTGCCCTGGAGATAGGGGAGAAGTTCTTAGAGGTAGGGGCTTAGGAAAGTAGCGGGGATGTGTATAGTATGTGAAATAAGCCAGTTGCATTAGAGACACAACTAAAAAGGTGTTGGGTGCCTCAAGAGGTTTTTATGGTAGACATCGAGGGACTGGTGGTGGAATAGAGAAGTTCTAGGGAAATTAGAGGCGAAGAAAGGAGCTTATGCGAAGTTGGTGGAGAGCAAGACCGAGGAGGAAAAGCGGCAGAAAGGGAGGAGTATAGGAGGGTGATAAAGAAGGCTAAATTAGCGGTTATAGAAGCTAAGGCATCAAATTTTGAGAGACTTTATGCAAAATTAGAGGAAACAGGCGGGGATAACAAAGTATATAGGCTAGCCAAGATGAGGGAGTGGGGTACGCATAACCTTGACCAAGTTATATGTGTCAAGGGAGAGGATGGTAAAGTTTTGGTAGAGGATGTCCACACTAAGAAGAGATGGAAATCATACTTCGATAAGCTTTTGAATGATGTGGGAGACATATACATTGTACTAGGTGATTTACATCACTCATATAGATGTCACAGTTATGGTTATTATAGGCGTATAATGTTGGAGGAGGTTAAGAACGCTATTCGTAGGATACGTAAGGGTAGAGCTACAGGGCCAGATAAAATTTCGGTGGATTTTTTATAAAAGCTCTAGAGGAGGATGTATTGAATAGCTAACGAAGTTTTTAACGTCATTTTTAGGACGACGAAGATGTCTAAAATAAGGAGATAGAGTACAATGATCCCATTGTACAAAAACAAGAGTGACATCCAAAATTGCAACAACTATAGGGTTATCAAGTTGCTGAGTCACATGATGAAGGTGTAAGAAAGGGTAGTGGAGTTAAAGATGAGAAAGATGGTGATTATTTTTTGAAAATCAGTTTAGATTCTTGCTGGAATGCTCAACTACAGAGGCGATCCATCTTTTTGGGAGATTGGTGGAGCAGTACATAGAAAGGAAGAATGACCTACGCATAGTATTCATTAATCTAGAAAAAGTTTATGATAAAGTTCCTAGAGAGATTCTTTGAAGGTGCTTGAAGGCTATAGGTGTTCCTATGGCGTACATTAGGGCGATTATGGATATATATGATGGAGTTAGGACTCATGTAAGAACTGTAGAAGGAAAATCAGATTATTTTCTAGTTTTCATGGGGTTGCAAAAGGATAGGCCATTAGCCATTTTTATTTGCATTGGTGATGGATGCTTTGATGCGGAAAATTCAAGGAGAGGTATCTTGGTGTATGCTGTTTGCAGATAATGCAGTTTTGGTTTACGAAACCCATAGAGAAGTTAATGATATATTATAGGTTTGTAGAGAAACTCTTGAGTCAATGAGTTTAAATTGAGCATGTCTAAGAAAAAATATTTGGAGTGCAAGTTTAGTGAGGTAAAGCAGGAGGATATGATAGTGAAGTTGGATACTCATGCTCTATGTAAGAAATATAGTTTCAAGTATTTGAGGTCTATGATTTAGGATAATAGAGAGATTGATGAGGATGTTTACCCCTGTATTGGTGTGGCATTGATGAAATAGAGGCTTGCATGTGGGGTCATGTGTGATAAGAAAGTACACCTTAAACTAAAAGATAAGTTTTACATAGTGACAGTTATACCATCTATGTTATATGGGCAAAGTGTTGGTCAGTTAAAAATTCTCCATTAAGAAGTTGAAGGTGGAGGAGATGAGTATATTGCTATGGATGTGTGGGTTTACTAAGTGTGAATGATCCCAAAAGAGGTTACTAGAGGCATGGTGGGGGTGAGTGCAGTGGAAGATAAGATGGGGAGGCAAGACTGAGATAGTTTAAACACGTGCTTGGGAGGGGTATAAATACTCCTGTAGGAAGGTGTGAGAGGTTGGCGAGGGATAGTTTAATAGAGGAGGAGGTAGACCAAAAAAATATTGGAGAGAGATGATATAGGACTTTAAGAAGCTACATCTTACCTAGGACATGGCCCGAGATAGAAAGATGTGGAGGACGAGTATTAAGGTAGAAAGTTAGTAGGTTTGAGGTTAGTTTTCATTGGTAGGTAGGTTTGCTTTGTCTGTCTTAGAGGTTTCGGAGTCATAGTACCTTAGGTGTAGAGTCTAACTCCTAGACTTTTGGGTAGGTTTGTTGCTTCGTATAGTGTGAATATACTACTATTTGTTGATAGCTTTGTATTTTTCGTTATCTTATTACATTTTTATCCCCATTATTCCTTGTCAGTGTACTATGTTATTTTTTTATATTGTATTTTCTTGAATCGAAGGTCTTTCAAAAATAGCCTCTCTACTTGATTCCTAGGTAGCGGTATGGACTGCATATATTCTACCCTTCTCAAACCCCACTATGCGAAAATATACTGGGTATGTTTCTGTTGTATAAATGTGATCCAAATGTATATACAATTTTAATTTTTTTACTTTTAAAATTTTTTCTATCTTCTTTAAAGTTGTTTGTATTTGTGATCTTGTATAGTTATATATATTTGATTCAAATGTATATACAAATGGTTTAAGAATTTTCTGATCTTCTTCAGATTTTTTCATATCTGCAATTTTATATAATTGTATATAGCATGATCCAAATGTGTATACAAATTCAGTATCCTACAATGACGAATTTGTATCGTTGTATATATGATCCAGATGTATTTGAATAGGTGCTGAAGTTATGCAATTGAAATGCATTTTGTATTTGTGATTTTATATATTTGTATATACATGAGCCAAATGTATATATAATTTCGGTTTTCTACAATGACGAATTTGTATCTTTGTATATACATAAACAAAAGGTATGCATTTCGAATTTTGATGGCCATATATAATTTCAAACATATTAGTTGAATTTATTTTGTATTTAAAAACTTAAATTTTTTTACTACCCCAGTTTTCGGTACATTTCGCAATCGAGAAGTCTCTACTGGTGCAGGAGCTATCGGAGAACAATTAGTCGACCTAGATTTATGAATTATTATAGAAAATTCATTGGTAGAATGGAGAGAATTAGGGGGAAGAAGGGCAAAGACAACGACCCTTGCTCTATCAGCTAGAGCTTGACTAGCTATCCATCTCGTTGCCAAGGTACGCCTATAGGTTCTATATACGGGTCAATCCTACACTACTAGCGCTAATAGGCCGAAATAGGGTTATATACTTTCTCATTATGAGAAAAGATAGAATTAAACAACCGTACAAGCATCTTTTGTGCATACTACTCTACAAGAAAATTGACACCCCCCCCTTCTTTCTATTGAAGAAAATTCTATATCTACACATATCAAAAACATAACAAAATTCTAATACCAGAGTTTGTAATGAATGCTTTTATTAGTACTTCTGATGTTTATAGGTGAGATGACATATTTATTATAAATACAAAAGATAATGGAGATATTTTTAACATAAATTAAGGAATTTTTATTCAAAATGATTTTATGAAATAATTTTAGGACTTACTGTTAATTATATAATTCTAGCGAAATTATATACAACTTTAATTATATTTTTAGGAAAATATATTAATAAATTATAATTAGATAAAGTTATACTATAATCTCAATATTATTGAATGAAAATTTTGCCTTTTCTACCGGACACTATTTGAGATGGATGATACTATATGAATTTAGACACTCAATTAACTTTCTATATGAATTTAGACACGACTTGATTTTGCTTTTGAAATTATAAAAAAAGAGTTTTAGAAGTTGTATGAAAAATATAAATAACTTTTCTAGCTGTTACGAAACTTAAACAAAACTAATATGTGTTAGCTGCATTTATTTTGATAAGGTAGCGTGTAATATTCAGTGAAGTAATTAACTCATGTTTTTAAGGAAAAGAAAGCACAGTAGGTACGACTCTAATCTGAAATCTAAGAATGTTATATACGCCACAATGCTATCAATATCATATCCATATTATTTATGATTCATAATTATACAAAGACTTTTGTTATAGTTAGTGTATTACCAATAGTTGACGTTATCTAAATTATATCTCTCACAATTAATGAATTTATTGAACCAACTTCGTTCTAGTTGCATTATTTATATCTTTAGACTACCATTTCGATAACCTCGTCTAATTAACATTTAGAAAGTTAATGTAGTTTACATCTTATTATCAAATTTTGTTAATTTTGTTATGTTTATTTAGCTTTTTATCCTATTTTATTTGAAAGGTATTGCCAGATTTGTCAATGATTTGGCTTCAGATTGTGAATTGGTGAGTATTCACTTAATTCAATTATAACGTTTTTCTTAATTCTTAAGTTATATTTACATATGCGTTACACTTGTAAAATATTAATGTTTCTGAAAATATTTTCTTATTTGGAAAACAAAAACTTAAAGGTTTAGTTTTAAGTTGAAATTAAATATTGACAATAACTAATAACCATCTTTTTGAAGAAAATAAATTTAGAAAAACAAGAAATTCATTTGTCCAAAGGAGTCCTTAATTAATCTGACTTTTCGCAATCTGTCTTTAGAAAAATAGGAGTACTACTAAACGGAACATTTGGTTTAAATGTTAAATTAATGTCATATATTAATATGATAAAAATACAATAATAGTTGTCAACTTTCAATTACATTAATAGAAAAATTAATTTTTCAAACTTATAATTTCTTTTTAATATATAATATATTTATGTTTCAACTTCAGTTCACTTTATTTAAAATTTTAATTTCTTTTACTTAATATATATATCATTGTCTGTTCTTACATGTCTTTTAAAAATAATAAATTAATAATTAAAATATTAATACTTATTATTTTAAAAAAATTAACAATTATTTTATTTTCTTTGTATTAAACTTATATTTATTGATAAAATAAAATTAAAAATTTATTTTTCATTAAGCACAATAATTAAAATGAACAAGAAGGAGTACCAAATATTGTACGCAACACTTATTTAACAATACTCCCCATAGGACCATAATATAATAACTCCAGAAAAAGGGGAAGATGGGGTGGGCCCTTTTGCTCAATGATTTACTTTATCTGAACTAGTATTTCCTCCCTTTATTTTAATTATCTATTATATTAAAAATAAATATTTAATAATATTTTTTAATTGATTATATTTAATAATAGGCAAGTACTGTTCAAACAGGAGTAATCAACTCTCCCTCGGCAGCTCCCACTATTTATCCTTACCCCTTTTCCCCAGAAAAACACAGTTTCGATATTCCTTTTACACATCCACTTTCTCTGCTTCTTCTTAAAATCCCTATCTTAAAAGCATATTTTTTCATTTTCACCTTTCAAGTTACGACCTTTTCTTATCCTCCATTAAGAATCTTTGTCTTCACCTTCACTTCTATTTAGGTCTTATCTCTTCTGAATAGTCAACAACTCCATTTTTCAGTTTAATTCAAATCTCATTTAATTTCTTGTTATTTTGCTTCTTTTTTTTTAATGTACAGGGTCTTGAGCATATACATGAATGAATGTTAAAGATTCAATCTTTTTGGTGAATCTTGGATTTCAGATCTATATTTATGGTTTTTCTTGTTGATGTTTATGAAATTCTGTGAGATAAATCTGTTTTGGTAGAGTTATAAGCATTGTTTGAGAGTTCATTATCTGTTTTTAGCTTTTCTTTGGGGGGGGGGGTTGTGGGATGAAGTGGGGTTATGGGTCAAAATCAAGGTGCCGGCACAGCTCAGTGGTTGCTGTTGCGGAGGAAACAGAGGGAATTGATGAAAGTTTTGTGGAGAGCTATTGGGCTAATTTTCCTTCAGAGCTATTGAGAGAGGTTCTTACGAGGATTGAGGATGCTGATTCTAAATGGCCTTTGAGAAAAAATGTAGTAGCTTGTGCTGGTGTGTGTAGGAGCTGGAGGGACATTATGAAGGAGTTAGCTAGGACTCCTGAAGTTTCTGGCAAGTTAACTTTCCCAATTTCTGTCAAGCAGGTAAACAAATCTTACAAGTACTTGATTTGTCGATTATGGTGTTGATTTGATTTAGAGTTCTCTTGTTTTTTTTAAGTGGTTTTTTTTTTATGACTTCTCGCATAAATAATATATAGACTTTCCTTCGAGACTTAGATTTGTTATATGTTCTATAGTTTGAATTGAAGTTCAAGATTAGCTTTGGCTGAAGTTGAGCTTGATTGAAGATGAGGAAGCCGTTGAAATGATATTTTGATTCATTTTTCATATTAGTAGTGGCATATGAGTAAAGAGTCAAAACGGGCTAATCGCTCAACGTTTTTATCTGATTGTTGTCACTTAAACACGGGCGACTCATATACCAATTTTTTATTTTTATTTAGTCGGTTGTCCTGTCTATTCACACGATTTTGTATTAAAGGGTTTTCTTGTTGTATTAAGTGTTTTCTTATTTTCAATTGTTTGTTTGTGTATTTTTCCTGCGAAAAATTCTCCAAAGAAGTTTATATTTTTTGCAAAAGGAGAGTTTCAATTTAAATAACACCGAATATTTATATTGTCATGGGTGGTATGATTAATTTTCACCGTGGATGCGTAGGATTACCATTGTCATGCAGTTGAATAATGATTAAGTCCAATGAAATCAGTACTATATTTTTATAAGTAACTTTTTTTCGGAGATGAATCTTTGGTAATTTTCTCGCATGATAACGTCACATTTCTGTTGGATACAACCCATGCACTGTAGGATAAAGAAGCCTTGCATGATCATTTATACAAATTATCTAGGTCATGAATATATAATTTACACTGATTTATTTTTTTTAAATTAAAGATCAAAAAAATTGTGGTATGATGAATTAGAGCCCTCTATCTGTTAATTAGAATCTCAAATTTGAGCTAACATTCAGAATAGAAATAATTATTGCAGGAGCCTAGGCCATATTAGTTAGATCCTATAAATTTGGAATATGGAATAACTAGAAAATCATCAAATGAGAGAATATAAAACTTAGATCAAATGATAATTGATCTAATATCACATGTTAAAATTTACTGACGGTACGGTAGAAAAAAAGATGTGCGACTGATGATTATGTCAAATCAAGCAGTGTATGACATATATATACACACAATTATTACTTAACTGTAGCATCGATTAATGTATATTTCATTTTAATTTATCCTTAATTATGGTTGATGTTTATGTCAAATCAGACACATATAGATAGACACACAATTATCACACAACTGTAGCATCACTTAGTGTATATTTCATTTTAATTCTTAATTATTATAATATATATGATATGGTATAAATATTAGATATAAGATTTTCATATTTTATATAAATGTAAATATTTGGTGTAACATATGAATATGTATTAAGCCACATGAAAAATCAAAGCTTTAGTATCACCTAGGCATGAGGAGAAATAAAAGACTAAATTATTAATCTACTTATCACTAAAGTTAATTTTAATAATAATAAAAAAAACCCTTCCAAGTATAAGTAGTAAAGAAATAAAAATAATATATTAAGAAGTTAGCTTTAATTAAAAAAATATTGATAGTAAAAATTGAGTATTTTTTTTATAAGAAAAATTAGTTTGATGATTTTCTTAAAATTAGACTATAAATTTATCATCTAGAAATAACAAAAATGGTCCCCTATAATTGGGGTAGTTTAAAAGTAATCCCTCAAATATAATTATAGACAGTATTTATTTTTTAAGTTAATCAAATTACCCTTACAAATAAAAAAACTGTATCTTCACTAAATCTGTAATAATAATATTTTTGAAAATAAAATAAAAAAATATAAAATTTATCATCTCTAAATTTCTAATATTGTGATAATGTCAGACATTAATTTCAAACCAGTTAGATTTAGTCTTTCTTTATCCAAATCCACATTTTACCTAAAAAAAAATTAATGCAAATTTATCATCACTACCTTATCCTTAGAAGATGAAAGCTATTAAAAAACATACTTGAGGCATATGCTATTAAAGATGAAAATTGTGTCTAGCTTTTGGACTTTTTTTGTCTCAAGTGTAGCCTTGTTGAAAATTAAACATCAGACATTTTTTGCCATATAACTTTGTCAAGATTATATACTGACACCTTTTACTAAATTCTCAACTTGATAAGACCAAACTTTGAACTTACTAAAGTTATAATCTTGGCAAGGCTTTATATATGCAATTAATGACGTATCAAAGCCAACTTCAATTTTTTTTAAATTAAACTTACGACTTTGGCAAGACCCTAACTTTAAATATTTTAAAGATAAATTATTAGGAGTGATATTTTTAATATTATATTTATCCAACAATTTTAAATGTTTACTGTATATATATTATAACACTACATAATTGTGTATATATAGATATATATAGGGGTGGGCACAAGTTGGTTGAAACCGAAAAACCGAACCGAACCGAATTATTTTAAATTTCGATTTTCGGTTTTCGGGGGCGGGTTCGGTTTTTTATTTTAAATATTTCGGTTTTCGGTTTCGATTTTCGATTTTTGGAGTATAAAATTTCGGTTAACCAAAAACCGAAATATATTGGGCCTTTACCGGTTTACCCGTTTATTCAAGATTTAGGGCCCATTACAATTTACAGTAGTCCACATAAATTAATGAAC
>JBDJHY010000001.1:10821908-10835055 GCA_039654485.1 Withania somnifera | reverse complement strand
TGTAAAATATTTCCACTTTTAGTTTTTTAATACATCCATCTTCCATTTTTCAACCTTTATCAAGGTATATCACAAAGATTTTTTTATTCAACGCATTTTTTACACTATATTATTATGGATCAAGATCTTTTATCAATATATTGGGCCTCTTTTGTACACATAACAGATAATATCATAAAAATATTGCATAAACAAAATCTAGTATTTAGAATTTATAGCAAGTTCTTGTATTTTATCCACCTCAACTCCATGTATGAGGGCCTAAACATGCTTTTCTTCTGTCAATTCTACGTTATGAATCATCGAATAAACTAGTATTCTACTCATTAAACTTAGCCTATCTAGATGCCAAACTAAAATCAACAAACTATACCAAGAATGATCCTTCCTTTCCTTCTGGCCTCAAAATGATCAATTATTAAAAAAAAATTTAGTAATAATAAGAGTAATCGATCAATTACTCTTTAAATAAATATTTTGGGAACTCGAATCACTAATTCTACCCTTATTAATGGTTTGTACTTTTTTCAAGGGTTAACTAACCATTATTAGTTCTATCTTAATTAATCCAGCTTTATTAATAGAGTTTTTATGCTAAAGGTCTCATATTTATTGAATTGAAGGTTCTGAACAATCAAAATTCGTGATCTAGTCTAACAAATTCATGCTAGGAATCTTACAATCTAAAATCAATTCGAGATGACATTAAAAACACACATATTTTCACCAAAATTTCATAAACCTGGGGTTCTAACTCCCAATTCTATCATTAAGATATTTCTAAGAATTTTAAGATGTTTAAGAATTAAAATATGAAGAAGTTAATGGAAGAACTTACCTAAATGAAGAATATTTACCTTAGACCTTGGAAAATCGCATTTGTAAGGTTGGGGAATGGAGTTTTGGAGTTGGGGACTTGAAATCCATCAAAACTAACTTAAAAGCTACCCCAAAACTAATGTCTCGGTCTACATCCCGTTGTGGTGGTCCTGCTACGATGATTTAAATTCCTCTGGGCGATCACCTATTTTTGGTCTAAAAAGTGCTCTATAACAGGGACAACTCTTTTTCTCTAAAATCGTATTGACGAATGGTTTATTGCATTGAAAAAATAACTTACAACGATTTAATTTGATAGGTTATGAGTCATGTAACTCTTTATATTCTAGGAGATATGGTCATTTGAAGTTAACCCTAGTAGAAACTCAAAACAAGACTCAAACATTAAGAATGCTTTCAACCTAACTTTGTGCTAGGAGCATTGTACGACCTTAATTCATATATGAAGAAATTACAAACTAAAGGATTGATCTTAATACTCATGGACACTTAGATGTCAATGGATTCAAGTCTATATAGACTTATCATAAGACTTAAATCTTAATCGGAAAGCTTGAGGTTACACAATAAACAAAGTGATTGTTACTTTGAGCTTAAGCTCATAGTGAAGAATGAAAATTAGAACTTCTCATGAATTTATCATATATAATTTAATAGCAATGAAATAGGTCATTACATACTCCAACTTCATGAGAAATGCGGAACTTTCCTATTACACTTTTGTAGAAACATTTACAACACTCTGAAGTATTTCCTTGGCCCTCATTGATTATTATGTCATCGTCCTCTATTCTTTTGATTATCTCAAACAATCTTATTTTTATTGGGTGCGTCCTCACTAAGATGTTTTTTGGCTCTACATAAAGGGTATTTAATACCTCGTTAACTCTTTATTTCTTTCCACCTTACTTTGTATTTATTTTCTCAATGTGTTTTATATGTTCATGGCTATTTTTTCTGTGGTTTTTTTTTTGTTGTATTTGCCTTTTTTTATCATGCCAAAGGGGGAGGAGAAAAGGAAGCACCAAAATTGGAAGACAACCAGTTGTATTAAGGCAGAGGAGCGGCTCCACCTAATATAAAAGGAAGTCAACTACACTCATTCTAATTTACAGTTTTAATTGTTATTATAAAAAGGGAAAGATTATTAACCTTCATTAGTAGATATATTTTGCTAATGACAATAGGAAAGCATTATCTAGCATAACAAGAAAAGATCAAATAAGAAAGTATTATCCAGCATAACAATTCAGAAAAATATGAAGCTACAAATCAAAGATCAATATAAGGTAGCATATCGAGTTAGATCGAAGATCAAAGAATTCATCAATCTAAGATATCAATCACGATCTCGATACCAACAATTAAGGAACCTCCTAACGAAGTAATGATCCCCATATAATGAATCATAGGAGAGAAACGAATATGTTAGAGAAAATCATGGATGCAAACAAGGAAAGATATTTGTACAAACCAGCAAATAATTCAATGAAGACTGAAGACTCATTGTCGTTACACGGACCTATCTGACGTGGTTTAAGTGTGAGACTCTCAATTAAGGAATCATTACAAATCTATGATAAGGATTTTTTTTAATTTCTCTTTTAAAGCAGAGTAGTAAATCAAGACTGAATCCTATAAGAAGACTCTAAGTTTGAAGATAATGATCGTGCATCTTTACTTGAATTTTCTACTGTCTTGCATCATTTATCTTTCATATAACTTTATATTCTTGTAAGAGCCTACAAGTGTAAAGAAAAGAAATAAGTTAGTAAGAGTTATACAGGTAGAAGTTGTGTCACAGTGGTGAATCACGATAGAAGAAGAATGATCCCATCCCTGTAAAGAAGTTATTTTCAAGAGATTTAAAGAAATCCTTGTAACCCAAGGGGAATGGATTAGGAACCATACTAGTAATCCGAACCAGTATAAAACTCTCAGTCTTCATTTACTTTCAGCATTGCTTATTTCACAATACTTGTCTTCCCATTTGAACTAACCTGTAGGTGAGTTGACGTCACAGTACTGATAGTCGACAATACGAAGAAATTTTCAATTCGCCCGCTCTTGAGTTTCAATAACTAATGATTTTTTAATATAATTTTTCCATATGTACAAACTATGTTTTCACATTGTGTACGTCTTTTTTTACAAACATATAAATTTATCAGTTAATTATATATTTTTTAACTAAAATCATGATCTTGGAATTCAAATTCTATTTCATACAAAAATTGAGATTTGAATAAATTTTTTAAATAAATTTAAAATTTTATTCCAACATAATTAAAAATTCGAATTACATGATCACATGCGTGCTTTGTTTCATTAATTTATTTCATCAATTGTTCTTTGGAAGACGAGAAAATAAATAATAAGAGCAAGAAATCATCCAAATGAGATTTGATAAACAGCGAATTGATGAGAAAACGATCAAAATTATCTTTAATGTACATGGATTGCTTTATTTGGTCCTCAATATATTTAACTTGATTGAATTGGTCTTTATGTATTACACCTTCTAACTTAAACCTAACATATTTATATATATAAAAAAAAGGTGTTAACTTAACCGTGGGTTCCACATGATTAAACAAATGGCAAGTTATATAAATAGAAAAACATAAGCCTCATAATTACATAATAAAATACAAATTTTAAAAAATTATAAAATATAGCAGTGTTTTTCGTGCATACTTATAGAACCAATTACACGGGTATTTTAAATACCCGCTAATTACTTATGCAAGTATCTTAGATATCTGTCCAACTGAACTAATTATGCGAGTATGGGCGGGTATGTAAGATACCCACTTATTTTTTATGTGTATTTAAATATTTTAAGATTCACGAATATTGATTATTTTTTAATATGTATCTGAATATTTTATGCATTGACTTTTCTATGTATCTTAAGGCATTTTAACGCCTGTGTATCTTAGATATATATGTGCGTGGATCTTAAGTTTTAATTCTTATGTATCTTGAATATCTTAAAGCTTTGTGTATATTTATCTAAGATACTCACTTATTTTATATGTGTATTTAAATATTTTAAGAATTATAAATATTGATTATTTTTTTTTATGTATATCTGGATAGTTTATGTATTGATTTTACTACATATCTTAAGGTTTTTTAACACCGGTATATCTTAGATATATATATGTACGTGAATCTTTAGTTTTAATTCTTATATATATGTTGAATATTTTAAGGCTTTGTGTATAATTTCTTCTTTTTCTTATTCTTTCTTCTAAATATGTATTTATGCTCAGATGCATTTTAATATAATAGATATACCGTGCACATACAATATCTTTGCACGAATATGTTGGATACATTATAAAACAAAAGATACACCACTAAGGGAGAGAGGTGAGACATCATAAGATATACATAATTTTTTTTAATGTTGTTTACTTATGTATCTTCATAGAAAAAAGTATTTTAACGTTGTTTACTTATATATCTTTTTTTTTAAGTATGTATTTGTGTACGGATACACTTAAATGTGATAGATACATGGTGCACATATATGTATCCATGCATAAATACACTGGATACTTCATAAAATACTAAATACGGCGGGAGGCAAGTGAGAGAGGAGGGAAGCAAGTGAGATATTCTAAATACACAATGTATCTAGTGTTAAATGTATGGCATGTCTAGAATAAAATGACAGAATATATAATTAAGAAAACTTATATCATATTATTAATTATGTATAATCTATGGTATTTATTTAAGTTGGTGATTAACAAAATCCATCATTAATATTGTCTTCTTTGTTGGTATAGCTCAAAATAAAAGAAGCTCTATCAAATTTAACACCATTTTCTCTACTTCCTTTACTATTTTCTCTTTTTCTTGACTATTCCCTTCCCTTTTATATTTGTAGAAAAAATTTAGGTCTTCGACTATTTATATATTTTGAAACGCATGCTTAGAATAGTGATTTTGCTCAGAACAAGAAATGTTTGCAATAGATTTTCATGTCAGGTCTGTAAACTTTCTCCAATTCAATGATTGAAGAACGAAATTAAGCTTTCATTGAAGAAGATGTTCTGGAGGAGAGAAAAGAAGTGAGACCAACTCCGTACGATTTACATGCTTATGCAAATTATCAGCTAATAATTAAATTTCTGGGCGATCAAGATTAGGGGTCTAAAGCCATACTTAAATAAAAAGGCTCTAAAAAGTTTAAATATGAAATGTTTTAACCTTTTCAGACACGAAATTATATTTTTTAATTGACATATTTAAATTGAATAAATTTTAATAATAACTAAAGCAAAAAATTAAAATAAGAATATCAATAATGACAAGATTTTGATAAAATTTTGTTCAAAATCAGTAAGTTGATATAATATAATTAAAATAATCTTGCATTACTCTAAATATAATGATTGATTGTTGTAATTTTTAATTTTTTTTTTTAAAAAAAAACTAAAGGCAAATTTTGGATTGTAAGTAAACAACAAGTAATCTTCTAAAACTGTTCCATTTTTAATAATTTCAAGGTACCATGTTAGTAGATTTTTTTTTCTACTTATTCCCTCAAAACTTCTCTTTAAACCTAATAGTATGTAGAATTCTTTTCATAAAAAAAAAAATACATCTTTATGGAAAAAAGAGTTCCTAAAAAAATAAAATTTCAAGTCATTATTTTAGTGGTCTTGTGATTGAGACGATCCTACCCATTAACTCGATCAAGTGACCACTATAACTATAGTCGTCTAGCCCCCTCCCCTCCCCACAAACTCCCCTCCCCTAAACCCCGCACTCTCATCACCGCTTTGGAGATATAGTAACATTTTAAGGAAGAGAAAATTGTGAATTTGTTAAAAAAAATTAGAGAAAATGATGTTCAATTTCATGGAGCCTTTTAATTTAGCTAACAAAAAAAGATAAAAATATTAATGGCAAATTTAGTTAATCATGTATAATTCACAGTTAAAGTTAATATTTTTACGATAAATTTGTTAGGTTCAGATTAACGAACCAAAAAAAATCACTTTTGGAATACATTAAGAACCATTGCAATCAAGTAGAATCTATCAAGGACCAAAGTAAAGCAAAACCCATGCATCAATAATTATCTTGACCGTTTTCTTGGCAACTGATAGTGTAAGTATAACTCTATATTCCAACAAAAATGAGTTGAGCCATCAAAGTAGCATTATCCTAAAATTATCGAAGAATGATTTGACAAAAATGGATCGAAATAGATTTTCTCCCATATTATAAGTTCGGCATTCACTAATATTTGCCTCAAAATAAATTTTAGTACATAAAATGTATGCTTCAAACCTTGCATAAGTATGAATATTTAATAGCCGAACTGAAACTATTTATCAAAATACTATTTGAAATGGTCCAGAATTAAGTACCCACTCGGATTTAGACGATTTTTTTTTTCGTTTTTGAAATAACAAAAAATTAATTTTAGAAGCTCTATTAAATAATTTTTCCAGCTGTTAAGAAGCTAAAACATAAATATATGAGTTAGTTGCATTTATAAGATAAGGTAGCGTGTAGTTTTCAATGAACTAACTCATGTTTATAGAAAAAGGAGACAGTAGGTACGATTATTAATCTGAAATCTAAGAATGTTATATATACGCAACAATATTATCAAATATCATAATTGTACAAAGACTTTTCTTATAATTAGTTTATTAATGTAGTTAACATTATCTAAATTATAGCTCTCACAATTAATGAATTTTATTTGAACTAACTCTGTTTTAGTAGGATTATTTATATCATTAGATTACAAAGTTAGTTTTTAATGTAGTTTACATCTTATCATCAGATTTTATTATTATTATTATTTTGCTTCTTATCTCCTTCTAGCTTGTTAATCACCTAGGCTTCAAATCGTGAATTAACAAGCGTCCGCTTTATTTAGTTATAACCTTCTTATTCTTTTAAGTTATGTTTACATAAGTGTTATACTTGTAAAAAAAAATTAATTTTTTTTTTAATTTGAAAAAAAATAATATGATAAAACTAATTTCATAACTCAAAATTTTAGTTTCAAAGTTGGAATAAAATATTAGCAGCAACTGGTAACCATCTTCGTTAAGAAAACAAATTTACGAAAAACAAGAATTTTTATTCTTCCAGACGAGTCCTTACTCCTTAGTTGATCAGTCTTCTTGCATTCTGTTTTATATAATAGTACTATTTAATCAAACATTTGGTTTAAAATGTTAATTTAATATCATTTTAATAAATAAAAATAAAATAGTAGTTGTTAAGTTCCAATTATATAGAAGATTAGTTTATTGATCTTCAAATCTTATAATTTCCTTAAATATATAAATATTTATTTTTCAACAACAGTTCACTTCATTTAAAACTTTTACTTAATTTTACTAATATCCTGTTATGTTCTTACATGTTTCTTAAACTATAATAAACAAAAAATAATTGAATTAAAATTATTGATACTAGTTTTCTTTTCTTCGTACTAATAGTATATCTATTTTATTATTTTAAATTAGTTATTAAAATAAAAAATAGTAAATTGAGTATATTTGGCATAAACTAGGTTTGGGGTGTAACGCTTATTAAATTCTCAATTACTCTAGGAAAAATAAAAAAGACAAGATGGGTGGGCCCCTTTACTCAATGATCTCTACTAGCACTAGCGAGCACCCTCCCTCGACAACTCTCCTTCTTACCAGTATTTATCCTTAAATCCTTTTTCCCAGAGAAACAACAGTTTCCATGTTCCCTTTACACATCTCCTTTATCTTCTTCTTAAAATCTTAATCTGTAAGCGTAATATTTTTCCATTTTCACCTTTCAAGTTACCACCTTTTTAATAATCTTTATCTTCACTTTCACTTCCATTTATGCTCATCACTCCAAGATTCAGATCATTTTGATCTCTTCTGAACTATATTTTTCAGTTTATTTCAAACCCCATCTGCTTTCTTCTTCTTTTAATGCATATATATCAGTTTTTTTTTGTTTTTGGTAGATGGTTTTTGAGCATAGACATGAGTGAATGTTAAAGATTCAATCTTTTGGTGTTTGGAGAAATCTTGGATTTCAGATCTATATTTATGGTGCATTTTTGATTGTTGATGTTTATGAAACTTGTGAGATGAGTATGTTTTGGTTGAGTTTATAATCATTGTTTGAGAGTTCATTATCTGTTTTTTGGGGTGTTGTGGGATGAAGTGGGGTTATGGGTCAAAGTCAAGGTGCTGGCACAACTCAGTGGTTGCTGTGGCTGAGGAAACAGAGGGGATTGATGAAGGCTTTGTGGAGAGCTATTGGGCTAATTTGCCTTCAGAACTATTGAGAGAGGTTCTTATAAGGGTTGAGGATGCTGATTCTAAATGGCCTTTGAGGAAAAACGTAGTAGCTTGTGCTGGTGTGTGTAAGAGCTGGAGGGACATTATGAAGGACTTGGTTAAGACACCTGAAATTTCTGGCAAGTTAACTTTCCCAATTTCTGTCAAGCAGGTAAACAAACTCCCATCGTTTCCAATTCACTTTCTTTCAGATTTGCATAGCTGCTATCATTTTACAACTTGTGGCTTATCGTGTTGATTTGATTTGGAGTTCTCTTGTTTCTTTAAGTGGTTTTGTTTTATGACTTCTTGCTTAAGTAAGACCAATACAACTTCTCATTCCATCAAGACTTAGATTTGTTATTGCACCCAAGGCCGTGGACTAGTGTTCCATGAAGTGGGCTGAAAATATGAAGTCTCAGTTCAAAACCCAGCAGACACAAAAATAACACTAGGTGATTCTTTCCATCTTTCCTATCCTTGGTGGATAGAGTTATGTCGTAGCTGTTGCTGGTGGGAGGTGGCACCAAACACCCCAGTTATTAAGAAAAAGGACAAATTTGTTATTTGTTTTACAGCTTGAATTGAAGTGGCTCAAGTTAGTTGAGCTTGATTGAAGATGATAAAGCTATTGAAATGATATATGTTAGTCACTAGGCCACTTTTTGGTTTATTTTCCATATTTTTGGTGGCATCTATATCTATCTTCTTGCTGGTTATATTCCTAATTACTCCTCCCAATTTATGTGGCACCTTTCGGATTTCGAAATTGGAACAAGTCTATCTTTGAGCGTATTTTTCATCTATCTTTTAAATATTTTGAAGCGTCATTCACCGTGACTTGTATTCTTTTAGCACAGTTTCCAAATTTGCAAGTTTTGTATCAAAAAATTTGAAAATTTCATGCCCAGCTTCACAGGTAAAATTAAATTGTTTGACTCTTGAAATCCGAACTTTGCCACATAAATTGGGACAAAGGATGTTCTTTTATTCTGTCTAAAGAACTCTTCCAAGTTTTATTCTTCTTCAAATATGAATTATACTGTCTAATTGCTCTGTAACTTTGGAACATGGATGGTCAGTCATCTCTCCCATGAGTGAAAAATAAGAAAGAAGTAAAAGATTGTGATGTCCCGCATGAGAAGTTACATATCAGTTATGAAGTTCATTATTATTTTTAGCTTTGTTTCATGTATTCTTAGTAGTTCTCCCTATTGTCGCAGCCTGGTCCACGAGATACGCTCCTCCAGTGCTTTATAAAGCGGGACCAAGCAACACACACATATCATTTATACCTCAGTTTGACTCAAGGTGTCCATTTACTGATTCAGAATATGGGCCTTCGATATTGAAGTTTTATCTGTTTAAAGGAGGGGTTGTGTGGATGGAAACATGATATTATAATCAGATAGGATATATTGTCAAGTTTGGAATCGTCTTACATTTTTCTTTCATCTTGTTTATTGTGGCAGCATTGGCTGATGATGGCAAGTTTCTTCTTGCTGCTCAGAAGTACAGGAGGCCCACCTACACTGATTATATTATATCACTGGATGCAGATGAAATGTCAAAGGGAGGTGGCACTTGTATCGGTAAATTGAGGTATGGCTTGCTTATGGTTGATGGAGTGAGTGGTAAAGCTTAGATGGTCTGTAAGAAGTCTTTTCTTTTTGTCTAGATCAAATTTCCTTGGAACCAAGTTTACTGCATACGATTCTATTCTACCTTACGCTGGAGCCAAGCTAGTGAAGAGCCGTTCCACTAGGCTTGTGGGCTCAAAACAAATGAATCCTAGAGTGCCTGTTGGAAACTATGAAGTTGCTCATATTGCATATGAGTTGAATGTACTTGGAGCCAGGTGAGGCTTTGCTTTTCTTTCAAAAGTTTCGAATAGACTACTAAACAAATTAACTGCTCTCTTTGCTCTATGGACTAAATTTTTCTTGATACATGAATCATTTTATTTAACTAGCAGGGGTCCTAGAAGAATGCATTGTGTGATGGATGCTATCCCAGCTTCTGCCATTAAACCTGGAGGTACAGCTCCCACACAGGTTGATTTTCCAATCGGCAGTAGTGGTTCCTCTCTTCCAATGCAATTTCTTCGATCCAAATCAAGTCTGTTGGAGAAGTCTTTGTCAGGGGCTATAGAAACTCAGAGAGAAGTTTCTCTGGTTCTGAAAAATAAGTCTCCCAGATGGCATGAGCAGCTCCAATGCTGGTGTTTGAACTTTCATGGTCGGGTAACTGTCGCCTCGGTGAAGAACTTTCAGTTGGTGGCTTCTCCAGAGAATGGTGTGGCTGGACCAGAAAATGAGAAGGTTATACTGCAATTCGGCAAAGTAGGGAAAGACATGTTTACAATGGATTACCGCTACCCACTATCAGCATTCCAGGCATTCACTATATGCCTTAGCAGCTTTGACACTAAAATTGCTTGTGAATGAATTGTCTTCAAGGTCTGGCTCTAACTCTTTCCTTGTAGAAGTTCTAATTCACAATCAAGCATTTAGTACATAAGTGCTTCACAATTATCAAGATAACGAGGTTCTAATTGCATGTCACTAGTGTTACAACAGTCATGGAGGGAATTTTTATCAGTTCACTCTGTAACTTTGTCAGTTGTATTGAACCTTTTAATCTATAATATTGTTTTTAGTCGTCCAAGATTTAGATTTGAGTTTCTTTCTTATATGAGAATGCTTTGCCTTGATTACAGATTTTAATTCCATTTCACCCCTATTTCAGTTTTATTATCGAAAAGATCATCAGTGTGTGCATATTGTGTTGGTGAATACCTGTAGGCAAAGACTCTAGTTGCAGCCTCAAGGTTCTTCGAGCTGGTCATACAATTTGTTAATTACCGAAAGGAATTCATAGTAATTGTGGCTTAATGTTCTCCTTTAATCTTCCAATCAATTGTTAATTGGACTTTGTTGGTTTGTAACACAAACTAAATATTACAACAATAAAAATTTTCTCGTGGATAGACCCTTTTTAAGAAGTTCAAGTATCGTAGCATGTCAATCACATAATGTGTTGTCATTACCTTCGGTGTGTTCTTCTGGCTTGTAAATTTATCTTTGCATTTGTTGGACAGGAGGGCGTGGTTGGTGCTATAATTTTAGTGTGAAAGTGATTGAATGCGAAGCATAAGATGGTGCAAATGCCAAATAAGATGCTAAAGTTGATATCATTAATTCTTGTATGTTTTCCAAGGACCACACAGGAAATGGGAGACAGAAACTAAATTACCAAAGAATGTTGCAGCTAAGGATTAGAGTAGAATGCTATGATCCTCTAAAACATACTATTTCGTACATTACGTTTTTCTGTGTACATAATTACTATTGGATATTTATTTAGTGAGGGTGAATTAAAAGGAAAAAATTGATTGGAGAGTCAAGCTAAGGGAATTTTATACCACATTGATAGATTAGAGAGAAAGGTGACACTTTATATATGAAAGTGCTCCTTGTAGATTTGTAAAATGTTAACAAAACTATACCCCGTGGTACAACCTCGCGTCTGTGTGCGAGGGGTGTGTGTAAATCCAAGGTTGTGCGGAAATCAAATTAGCTTGATTTGTATGCGGACACGAATATCGGATCGAAATGAGGGGCCTATCTATCAACCTCATGTTTTTCTACTGTTTATCTTCAGAATTCCAATGACTTTTTGCATTCTTGGGGCATATGCCAAAAGTCATGAAGAATTCATTGAATCCAACTCAAGAGTTTCTTGAGTTAATGAATACATGAATTCAGATTATATGAGGGATTATATGAAGAGTCTACAACCAAAGTCCAAAGGTCACACAATCAACTATAAATACCAAGTCTTTTTCCATCAAATAAAACTCTCTCTTTAGGTAGTGTGTTCATCATATTCTTCTTTAGTTCGTTGGTGAAGCTGTTTAAGTGCAAAATAGCCTTCACGTTTTTTGTTGTATCCTGGAAAAAAGATGTTGTTCAACCTCTAACATTATCCGTGAGGGGCGAATTTGTTATAAGGAAATTGTATTGAACACAAGCCTCAGAATTTCCTTCACTGTTTTGTTTATCTTCGTTTGTAACAATCTTAAAATAGAATTCTTTCACTCTCAAGTGGCTACTATTATTGGAAAGCTATCTCTTGGTTGAAAGGATTTCAAGAACTACCTCAAGCACAAAAGAAAGGAAATGACATTGGAGGACTTAATTGTTAGACTTCGAATTGAAGAAGACAACAGAACCTCTGAAACAAAGGCAATCATTCCAACCGAGGCAAAGGTGAGCATTATGGAACATGAAAAACATCATGGCTCCAAGAGCAAAACTACAATGTTCAACAACAAGAAGAAGTTAGAGGCAACTGGTGGTGTATCTAAGAAAAAGTACAAATTTCAGGGAAAGTACTTTAATTGTGGAAAACAAGGCCACAAGTCAACTGATTGTAGAGCTCCCAAAAAGAATCATGACACTAACATGATCGATGATATCTCTAAAAATGTGAAAGATATGAATTTGGTTGCTATGGTATCCGAAGTGAACCTAATCGGATCTAATCCAAAAGAGTGGTGGATTGACACTGGTACCACCAGACATGTCTGCACCAATAAAAAGTGTTTCTTTGAATTTGAGGCAATTCAAGGAGAAAAGATTTACATGGGTAATTCTGTTGTTGTTGTTGTTGAAGGGCAAGGAAAAATATTGTTAAAGATGACTTCTGGCAAAGTGTTAACAATGACAGATGTGTTATATGTGCCAAAAATTCGTAAGAACTTTGCATCAGGATTCTTGTTGAACAAGCATGAATTTCGCATGGTGTTCAAAGATGATAAAGTTATTTTGAGTAAATCTTGAATGTTTGTAGGAAAGGGTTATGCAACTGAGAGGTTGTTCAAACTGAATGTAATGACTGAGATTAATAAAAATAATTCTTCTGCTTACTTGCTTGAGACTTCAAACTTATAGCATGGTAGACTAGGTCATGTTAATTATGAATCTTTGCGT
>JBDJHY010000001.1:10801073-10813499 GCA_039654485.1 Withania somnifera | reverse complement strand
TAACCGTCAATGTGATAAGTGTCGAAAGATGTACGCACTGCCCTACGACAACAGACGTAAGTTCCAGCGGCTGTACTCACTACCGAAGGAAGCTGGTCTCAAGTCACAACATATATTCGTCAAATGATAACTCCCGGTGCCAAGGTATAAAGCCTGGACTAAAATAAGTAAAATTGTATTATCGGATGCTCGATACAACGACGTGTCTAAAACTATTAAAAGATTACAACTTATATTATTATTAGAATATTACCGTTTATTGATTTAAGTCATTATTTATCTTTATTACTAAAATCATCCTCTAGCCATCATGGCTCAATACTCAGGTGGTGATACTAACCCAGCCCCAATGCACTCTATCGGAGCCGTAGGCCCAACCTCTCGTGTTATGAATGCACAACACATCAACAAGTGTATATGTAAACATGTGATCATACATAACAATTTCCTATGCCCTGCACAGGTGTCTAGCCAACTTCTAAGTCACAAGAACCATATTAACCGGATGCCAAAATATAAATATCAACATGGAACAGATGAAGGAACTGTACAGGATCACTTCATCCACCTAGCTACCCAACCCATAGAAACTATTTAGTACAATTATTAAAGCTATAAGCCAGAGGTAGCCCTACGGAGCCTACCTATCGTCCGACGATAAAGCATTGCAAGTTTACGAATAGCACTCTGATTGATATCAAATGATTTCCAAATGATCTAAAACTTGTGATAAAGTATTATATATGTCAATATGAGTCTAACGGTATAATTTATGCAAAGTTCTGGATTGGACCTAAAATGGGCTTACAGGTCCCGCTCGTCGAAAATGAAAATAAACTTCACTACAGGGTTCTCAATCTTACTAGGAACCCATGCTCCAAAATTGAGCACAATTCTAGTGTAGAAAGGGCTTCAAAACAGCCCGACCAGATTTGACTATAACGGGGTCAAAGATGCTATTTTACGGATTAAACGTTAGAATTTTGGTGTATTAATGATACTAGAAGTAAAATATACTATGGGGACGAAGAATTACTCAGTAATATACGAATTATGGCATAATTTTATCAACTTCATCAATTGGGGTTCATTAATGGAAGAACCCATAAAGTTTACGAATAAGGGAGAAGATCTTACCAGATGTAGGGACGACGTAAGGAACATTTTAAGAACTTTATCTTCAATATTGGAAGGGTTTTCCACAGATTTATGCCTTAGAATTTGGGAGAAAAGTAAAGTTTTTTGTTTTCTAAATGGAATGAATGAAGGGGTTGCAGTTATTTAATGATACTGCAATTCTCGTTGAGGCACCTCCAGGGGTTGCTGGGGCAAAGCTCGCTGGGGAGGTCTTTGGTCTCAGGGGAGGCCTTTGGTCTCAGGGGAGGCCTTTGGTCGCTGGGGCGGTCTTTGCTTGCAGTTTCACACCAACTCAAATCAAGAACTCTGAGGGGCTTAGAATAAGTTTTTTGAGTCCAATTTTAATAAACTAAATACGTAAACAACATGAAAATGATATTCCATAGCCAATGGGATCATCAAAATGGTCATTCAAGGTCGTTTAAGAAAAATGAACCCTCAAACCAAGAAGAGCCGAAAATGCACTACTCTACTAAGGTACTCAAAATTACACCGGGCATACTAATAGAAACACCAAATCTCTTACTAGCCTAAATTCACCATTTTAAAGCTGATGGAAGCATCAAAATTTTGATCCTACATTCCAAACACCAAAACACCACCCAAGCTCCACTTTAGGCCTTAAACTTGTCTAAAATCCACAAATTGGCATAAATTGTAAACTAAAATTCCAAAACACAAGCTTAAGGTCAATCTCGACTTTGTTTGACATTCTACAGCTAATAGAACTTCAGAATTTAATTCCGAGCTCTTTTTGAAGGAAAGTTGACTTTGGTCAACGATTACTTAATTTTAGGCTCTAAAATAAGAAATTTGAGATTTTTTTAACCGAGTCATCGGGGATTCGAACTACCGGTCCTAGCAAGTCATAAATGAGTTTGAAAACTACCGAAATTCTCTAAAATGCAAAATGTCGCATATTTATCATAAATGATCATGAGGGTCCTTATAAAATTAGATCACCGAGTCTTCAGAAGTCAAATCCGCAAGTGGTATGTATTTACACTTGATAGAGGAGTAGTGTCTTAGAAATCATCCAAACAAACATGTATTGCTCACTCCACAATGGAATATGAATTCATAACTTTTGATAAAGCCGGTAAAGAAGCTGAGTGGCTTCGAAATTTCTTAGAAGATATTTCATTCTGGCCCAAATCGTTGGCACTCATAAGTATACAGTGTGATAGCCAAGAGGCAATTGGAAGGTCAAGGAGCACTATGTATAACGGTAAATTCCATCACATATGACGAAGACATAATACTGTTACACAACTATTCTCAAGTGGAATTATCACTGTTGACTATATAAAGTGAAAGGATAATGTGTCGGATCCATTTACGAAAGGCCTATCTAGAGAGGCAATTGAGAGATCATTGAAAGAAATGGATTTAAGGCCTAGGACAATTCAGCATAGGGGTAACTTTACCTAGACTTGAGAAATCAAGAACTAGGTTCAAGGAAATCAAATGACGGTTCAACATGATCAAATAACAGAATCCATTCTCATGATGAAGACAATGTTCAGAAAGAATGATAAAACTTTAATGGGTTTAAGTTTTTAATGGTTTCTAAGTTTGGAAAATTTAACCAAACTGTTTATCTATAGGATCAAACATTTAGGAATCACCTATGTGAGTGTGAAATGGAAGCCACTTCAAGGAGAATTAGAGTAAAGGCCGATTCTTTAAGCACCGAAACTAGGCAGAGGTCATGGATGAAACGAATTAAACCGTGAGAACCATAGATAACAAAGACTGGTTGTGTGACTTGTATTTTCTAGATGTATAATAAAGTTCTACGGTTCAAAGATATCAAATCTATCGATTGATCGAGTGCATCCGATATAAGTTCACTACAGAAAGTTAAAAGTAGAACCTACTTATCCAGATGCAATCAGTCTTTGCTACAGTTATCTATATATTCTTTGTGAAATATATAGTCGTTCTCATTCATGTAGGGGATTGTGGATTTTATATATATGTTCAAATATGGAAAGTGAACTATATATATCGAAAGTAAAGTGAATGGAAAATGGTGAAAACAAATTTGGAGGGGAAATGAAAATTTGAAGTAAAGTGAATGTTACTTTATGGAAGCTTATTTTTCCCACATTGATGGGAAAAAATGATTTCCTTGAGTTTATATTGAGTTTTAACATATTTTAGCAAATAGTAAGCTAAGAAGAAGATGAGTCTCGCACCATCGCCGTCGTCGTCGTCGTCGTCGTCGTCGTCGTCACTCGCTCAGCTCGGCTCCGAATTTAAATTTGGAAAATGATCGAGAGACTATATTTTTTAAAAAAATTATTTAAAATTAATTGTATAACAATATTTTTTATTCGAAAACGAAACCCAATATTTTTCCTCCATGCACCCGAAGCGACGCTTCTCTTAGATTTTAAATTTTATTCCATGTGCGGTCGCACATGGCTCTGCATACCATTCTAGTGACCATTTTGAGATGCGAACGACCATGGCCGCGGCACATTTGAAACCACGCAACTTTTGCTGAAAAGTTACAACTTTCCTAAACTATTGTATCTCTTCTTAAAAGGTATTTGTTGGCTATAAATATCTGATTTCTCCTCAGATATTGGTACTAAAATATTCATTTTTCTTCTACATTTCTTACATTCAAAATCTAGTGTGATTTGCTACCATTGAGTGTTTTGTCTCTCTACAGAATTTAAGGTACCATTATTTTGTAGAATTGATCATTTTATCCTGGGAGGATATATTCCGTAACCTTGGGACTTTGAGGAGAATAATTTCTTTAAGGACACACCGTGTATTCGGTGGACTTGATCATTTCTAAACTTTATCTCTTTCTTTTGTTATATTTGAAGTTTTGCATGTTTGCATGTTGTTCTTCATTTTATAATATAAATTTTATTTGTATCTCGAAAATAACATCTTTCCCATTAATTTAACAATGACTATAAATAATCTTATTAGAGATAAAATTATAATTACTCTACACATGAAAAAAAAAGTTATTCAATTTAAAATAATTTTTAAAGATGTACCACATCAATCGAAACTGAAGGAGAAAATTCCATATAAAGGTCATTTGGTTCATGGACTAAGTTATCAAGGGATCACAATCTTTGGATTAACTTATCTCATTTGGGAGGTGGGATAGAAAAATACTAAGTTGAATAGAATAATGTGGCATATTCAGGATTAATTTTGAGTTTATAAATTTACCTTTTTACCAAACAAAGTATAAAGTTGGTTAGAAACTTAATTCTGACGTGTCCCGGCCACCTTATGCCAATGAATGAGTTTTTACTGTGGCAGGATTGTGTTATTGAAAACTTGGGCTCATACTTTGTCTTTATATGTAAGAAAAATCAAAGTTGGTAAGATATAATATCTGTCCCTTTGTAGGTACATGACAAAGTTTGATCGGGAGCAATTCAGTTTAAAAAATGATGATTTGAAGAAGCATATCAGTCTATTTCACACTCGTTACTCCAAATCATGGACATGGGAAAAGGCTTTACATGCCGAAACTTAAGAAAAACGGAAACACATTTGAGTTCAACAAATTACTTAGCCTCATAGCTAACAAGTGCATTCATTAAATGATGAACAAAAGGTAAGAAATAAATTAAAATTGATAAAAGTACTATGTGAACTATTTTATTTTCCCCCTTCCTCGATCCCTATCCCTTATATCTTTTCTCCTCTCTTTGTACTAGGAAAACTCCAAGTTTGTGTACAATTAACAGATCAGAAACGGGGGCGGATAGACAGTACCTACTACCGTAATTGTTATAACTATATGGAACAATATGTTAAATATATAAGTATTTGCAAACCCACAACCGGATGAGAAGTAACTTTTGAAATCCCTCGGCCGCGTAGCGTGAGTTCGACCCAGTGGGGATTTCCCTTCTAATTCAATTAATTTTTAGCTCTTTTCTCGAAAAAAAAAAAAGAAGATTAATGTAAAGTCCACTTCCATTTTAGTTCTAAAATGCCAACTTCATTTTTCTTCTAAGTAAAATCCCTTTCCTTTTTAGTTTTAAAATACCTTATTTATTTTGGTTTTTTATTTGTAAAAACCTTTTTTGATTCTAGTTCTAAAGCGTAGATCCCCCCCAATGCAAACCTCGGTGTTTCATGTTTTTTGTTAGCATTAAAACTTGCTTTGGCTCTGATCAATTATTCATTTCTCGTCCAATATTATAGTAAATTTTTTATTTTATAAAAAAAAAAACACAAACTTAAAATCTTGGATTCGCCTCTCATAAGATTTATAAATGGTCAAATCATATAGCTTAACAATCAATGAAGTACATGAAATAAAGGAAGTCAAAATTTGGGTAGGCAAAATTATCGAAATAAATACTAAAAGAAGCTAATCAGTGCTCTTCCTTTTTTTTTTTTTTTTTTCTTTTGCGTTTCAGATACCAGTGAAGTCCCTTAAACCACAAAAACCCACCAAAACCATTATAATTCATGCACGTTCATAATAGAAACCAAAGCAAGAAAGGCAATACTGGCGACATCCAGAAAGAGAGATAGAATAGGTGTGTTTGGTGGCATGTAGGATAGTTGTAAGTGGTAGTCTGGCAGAAGCAAAAGATAAATCGTTTCATGCTGCATACCAGCTAAAAGATTGGAATGTGATGTTCATAATTCAAGCCAACTTTCTCATATTATACCAACATAAATATATAACAGACAAACCAAACAATTGCAATTTTCAGCTACAACCTACTCATCGTGCTATGTAATGGTGTATTACTTACAGTTTCTAAGATGTCCAATATGTACATAGAATCAAAATCTAAGCTGCTTGCATCTGGAGATGATTACTCGTAAGAGATTCAACACATTCTTCTTGTTTCATTGGTTGATCATCCGAATCCAGTTCTGGTTGATTGAGGCTCCGGACAAATCGAGTGAATGAAGGGAAATGGTTAGGAGAAAAGAAATCAGCACCCATTCTTTGATATGTGAACAAACTTATTTCTTTTTCACCTGACAAGTTCTTCTTTATCTGTTCGAAACCATTTGATGCACTTGCAACCATTGAGTTTTGACCCAAGATTTCCACTCCATGCTTTCTGCAAGATGAAGTAATTTGAGAAAGCAACAACTCTGGGCTCGAGAGAGATTCATTTGGCTGGTGATCGTCAGAGAGATCCATTCCGGGCAAGATAATTTGGCATGAATGCTTTGCGAACATTTCAACAACTGCTACATAACCATCTCTGTTGGCTGTGTTATAGAAACCAGCTGTTAGCTCGCTAGGGTGGGATTGGGTTCTATACCAAGAGTGCACAAGGGGAACTTTGCCACAAATGATGATTGGAAAATCATGGAATGTTTCAGAGGCAAGAGAAAGAAGTTGGCTTCCATGTGAAATCAGCTGCTCTGCGTACCAAGAAAGGAAAAAGTCACCATAAGTCGTCTCCCAAGATCCTCCATTCTCCTTGAAGAAGTTGCTTGTCATGGGTGGTTGATCATAACCAGGGGCATCGTGTGGACCACCCAAACCCCACAGAGGATTACCATTGTTTTCTGCATACTGTTTGAGAGAACTCAGCATGTATTTATCATAACACTGGAATTCACCAGCTCCCTGATGATTGTTCATTTTGGATGGACTGTGATGAGAAGGATAGCGAAGCTCACCTTCTGGTCCTAGACCAACGGAAATGCCCTGAAAGATGATATAATGTGTACTAATGAGTTTTAACTTCTATAAATCAAAAGATAACCTCTGTTAGATTAGTTTATGCAGAAAATAAAACATGTAACTTACAATATGTTAAAATATACTAATAGTGTAAAAACACTTTACAGTCAGCGTATATAGGTTAACTCCAATGCTACCATGATGCCTGAAGCTTGAAAATTAAACTGAACAATTCATACCGTGATTGTGTTACCCATGAATGGGGAAAATGCAGCCTTGAAGCTCTCACAGAACTCTTTGTATACTTGAACTGGAGTCTTTCCGGCAAGGACAGGAACATCAGTAACAGCGAATGAAAGACAATCTTTATAATTTTGTCCTGATCCATCTTTATAGAAAATACCAGTATCAGATTCACCAATCCGAGAAACCCATTCCGGGAGTGGGATTTTCGGTTCCTCTGATGCATGGAAGCAAAGTGACATGTGAAGCTTAAGTCCCAAATTTTGGATCATTTCAGCAAGTGCAAGGTAGCCTGTCCAGTCATACCTTCCCATGGTTTCCTTCTCAACAACTCCCCACCAGACTGGGAGTTCTATGCCATCTACACCTAGTAATTTCAATGCTTTCAAACCAGCTGAAATTGCTCTAGCATGGTTTATAGTATTAGTACTTGAAACAGCGTCAAGTGGCAGGCCGACAAATAGTTTCACACCGTCAGTCTGCAAGAGCATTTCCAACAGAAAGACGTGTTAATAAAGCAATAGAACAATGTTCTAATAAGCAAGTGCAAAAAAGTGATAAGGTCCATGGCATTTGAAGCAAAAAGTGAGAAATGAAGCAAACGCTCCCTTAAAGTGCATCATGAAATTTTTGAAATTAAGAGTATCAAACATATTTGAATTTAGTACTATAAATCTAATCATCTATGATATTCAAATCACAATTAACATCACCAATTTTAGCATCGAATAACCAATAATGCTGGTATTATTCCAACTTCTCATTGATGCTCCTAATTATTGAACTATTCAGGACATTTGAACTCATAAAGTCACAAAGTTATCATCAACAGTCTTTAGTTAAGGTTCTAGGAGGCAAATGTTGATCAGCTTAACTAACATAAATGAAAAAAGACAACCAATGCTCCGAATAAATGCTAAAAGTTTACGTAGAATCATAAATGTTTGTATTCACAAATTCATAAACCAAAACTAAGAGAATTTCTAACCAAAAAGACCATACATATTTGACTAACGAAACAATGTAAGCTCCGGTTGCTTGATTAGAATGATAAAATTAAAACACCACAAGATACAGTAACATATCAATGTTACGACAATAATGTTGGTTTTTTCGGGCAGCAAAAATGGATTAAAATGACTGTTAATGGATTGAAATGGCTTTCAATAATTTTATTATGCATTGAGGGACTTTAAATAGACAACATAAAACAGATAATCATAATTTGAAATTTAAAAAAGCCTAAAATCTCTCAACAACTAAACAATCCAAACAGAAATTTAAAACTCAAAACTTTTCCTAAACAAAACAACTTATTTTGTTGAAAATTTACTGGAGTAACTAAACTAAAATTTCAAGACTACTTTGCTTATTTACTGCAATTTGAAAAATGTTCCTCCTCAATTTCTGTTTTGATTGTTGGTGTTGAATTCTTTTGATTGTTTTTGAACTTGCACAATTTTTTCGACATTGATCTTTCTCTTCTCCTTTCTTTTCTTCTTTTGGTTTTGTACTTCAAAGCCACCCACAATAGTCTTGTCTTGTTTGAAGGCTCTTTTAAAAGTGCTTTCATTTGGATAATTGTAGAATTTGCAAAATGTTGTTGTAAGGATTTTTCTTTCATCACAGCATTAGATAAGACATGAGTTTTGAAATATGATTTTATTTTCACCTATCAAATATGATAGTTTTTTGTCTGTGAAAAGAGACGGTTGCGTGTTATTTTTCAAAATAGGTTAAAAAAGGCATTGATTGAAAACAGCCCTACCCTTTAGAAATAAGCGCGGGTTGAAAATGGGTTAAAAATAACCCCGACAGTTAAAATGATATGGTAGTTCATAGACATGTAAGACCAATGAAACTCTTGATACCACTGTTGGTTTTTTTAGAGCAGCAAAAGGAGTTAAAAAGAACTCTAAGCATTGTGGACTTTAAATAGCTAACGTAAAGTAGATTATCATAATTTAAAATTTAAAATAGCCTAGAATTTCTTAACAACTAAACAACCTAACCGAAAATTTAAAACTCAAATTTATCCTAAACAAAATGACTTATTAAGCTAAAATTTAACTCTAGTAAGTAAACTAAAATTTCAACAAAAAACAGCAAGAACATAAACGGTGGAATACCACAAATAGGGTATGGGAACGGTGGGGTGTATGCAGACCTTATCTAAGAGATTTCTGATATACCTTGGATTCAACAAATAACATATCATTACTATCCCAAAGATTAATACTGCGACTTCAACCTAAAACATCATTTCACTTCCTACGTAAGTGTTCTGTTTTCTTTTTCAATGTGTTCAGAGAAGCCTGCCTACGTTATGTGACCTCTCTCCTCCTATCCTGCACTAACAGGGGAACCGTTTGTGAATGCTAAGCCCCTTCTTCATTTTTCCTTTTTATAATTTATAGACACACAAAAACAACTCGACAATAAACATATTCTCTGAGATTCTCAAATTTAATAACCAAGTGACAAAAACAAGAAGAGTTGCTAGCTTACCGGCTTAGGTTGTCTGTTAGCAGAAGGATTCTTTGATATCACTGGTTCAGCTTGTGAACAACTAGATGCTTTCAGACTAAACCCGCTCAAAGATTTTGCGCGCAATTTTATACTTTGGCAAACACATACTGATTTTGAAGAAGAGATGTTTGATTTGAGATACTTGGTAAAACTACTACAATACCCAACTTCTCTACATCCTGAATTCACCTGAGAACTTCCCATCACTGAAATCTCCATAATTTTAAAGAAGAAAGTCTGAATTTGAAATTTGTGATACGACTAGAAAAATTGGCCTTTTGTCAGGGCTGAGTTCTTGACAATTAGCAAAGGGGGTTTCAGGTAATTTGGTAAAATGAAGAATTTAGAGCTAAATAAATTGAAGGACTTATAGAAGAGGAATGGAGAATGATGAAGTCACATGTCGACTTCACAGCTAAAGAAAATTCAGCCGCATAATTTTAGGCTTTTTTCTTTTTCCCTTTTCTTGCCCGATTAGCAACTTGCATAACGTTACTTTGAATGGACTGTTCCTTCTACTGCCATATCTGTATGGACCTAAATACTCCCCGTTTGTTTTATTTTATTTAACACTATTTGATTTAATATAGTATTTTTAAAAAAGTTAAAATTTAAAATAATTTTTAATACGATTATAAATTATTTATATAAAAAATTAAATTAATTATAATTATAATTCAGTAATATTTTTTTAAGACCATTTAAAAAGAAAAAAATTTCATAAAATGATGCGTGTAACAAATTAATTTAATTCAACCCCTCGAGAACGTATGAGGCTACTTTTTCTCCGAAATAATGGCAATATCTTAGTTGCTCAAATGATGAAGCTAATGGAATTTGGTAAGTACTCCCTCCATTTTATTTTCCTTATCTTTAATATTTTTTTTACTTATATATTTTTTTTGTTCAGTTTTACTTATACATTATTTTAATAACAATAATAATATATTCAGTATATTCACATAAAGTGAGGTCTAGAGAGGATATAGTGTACATAGTCTATATCACTACCTTAAAGATGAGGTAGAGAGACTATATTTGATAAATCCTCAGCTCAAAATAAAAATAATTTTAAAAAAGAGACAATACAAGAATAAGGAACAAATATATAGTAACGAAACAATAAATAGTATCAGGTGCAAGACTATCACAAAATAATATTATAATTAATCTGCCCAAAGTAATTCACCCTGTCCAAACTCCAAGAATAAGACGCTACAAGTATAGCAGTATGATTTCTATCACGGCTATCAAAATAAAGTACTCCTACCTACTAACATAAACACATTTCTTCTCACTACCCTATCCTAATTTGCGTCATCTACATCTTCCTATCTAGGGTTATGTCCCCGATAGCTGTAACTGCTCCATACATGTCATGTCTAATTATCTCCCTCTAATATTTTTTCGGCCTACCTCTAGCTCGCCTTGATTCATCTATTGTCAATCTCTTAAACCTCTTTACTAAGGCATCTGTGTCCCTCTTGGTCAGATGTTTGAAGAATCTCAATCTTATTTTTCGCATCTCAACTTCCATCGAAGTCACTCCTACCTTGTCACGAATAATCTTATTCCTAATTTTATCTCTCCTAATAAACATATACATCCACAATAACATTCTCTCCGCCATCTTTGTCTTTTAGATGTGAGAGTTCTTGACTGGACAACGCTTCACCTCATACAACATAACTGATCTAACTACTATTCTATATAATTTATCTTTAAGCTTATGAGGCACCTTTTTATCAAAGCAAGACTTTGGATGCAAGCTTTGATTTCATCCATATTGCACTAATACGATGAGTGACATCTTTATCAATTTCTTTATTTCTCTAGGTCATAGATCCAAGATACTTGAAACTATCTTTCTTCTAAATAGCCTAAGTATCAAGTTTCACTGTCACTTCAGCCTCATGCGGAATCACTGAACTTTCACTCAAAATACTCTGTCTTAGTTCTGCTTAATGTAATCCTTTTAAACTCAAGGGTTTGTCTCCAAACCTCCAATCTAGCTTTAATTTCTCTGTATCCTAAACTAAAATTACATTATCTGCAAATAACATACAACTAACACCTTATCCTGGATTCACTACGTCAATGCATCAATTACCAAGGCAAAAAAAGGACTAAGGGTTGATTTTTTGTGCAACTCTATCAACATGGAAAGAAGATCTAAGTCCCCTTTCACATTCTTAACACGAGTCTTGGCTCTGCGGTACATGTCCTTAATTGACTTAGTGTATGCCAGCGGAATACCTCTAACCTCCAAAAACCTCATTAGAGGCTTTATTATAGGCTTTATAAGCCTTTTCTAGATCAATAAACATCATGTGTATGCCTTTTTTCCTTAACCTAAAATGCTTTACTGGTCTCCTTATAAGATGAATGAGTTATATAGTCAAGGGCCTAGCATAAATCTGAATTGATTATAGGATATAGTCATAATCTTCCTCAATCTCAACTCCATCACTCTTTCCCAAACTTTTATCATGTGACTTAACAATTTGATACCCTTATAGTTGTTACAATTTAGAGTATTACCCTTATTCTTGTATAATATCATGATCGTACTCCATCTCTAAACTTCAGATATCTTTATCATCTTGAAAATGATACTAAACAATTTGATCAGCCACTCCATGCCTGCCCCACCTGAGCTCTTTTAAAAATTCACCGGAATGTCATCTAGCTCAATCGCTCTACTCTAGGCATTCTACACATAACACCTTTAATCTCCTTAACCTTACATGTATACCTACAATAACCATAATCATGCTACTTCTAAGCTTTCTACAAGTTACTAGGTGCAAGACTTCATCCCGCCTTTTCGTTTAAGAGCATATGAAAATAAGATCGTCATTTCC
>JBDJHY010000001.1:10721321-10736717 GCA_039654485.1 Withania somnifera | reverse complement strand
GATGGTGACACTCAGCTAATTGTTGTAGCCAACTATTCTGGCTATTAGTATTATTAGTTAAATTTAGTTTCAAGTTTGAACATAGGATTGACCACATCCTCATGACAACTTGTATATTAGTGCCTGGTGTGATCTTTAATCTTCCTTCACTAGTAAAACAAAAACAACATATCCAGTGAATTTTCATCAAGTGGAATTTGGGGAAGATAAAGTGTATCACACCATATGATACGAGCATGGATGGCAACCAAGCTAACATGAAAAAGCAATAAAGCTCCAAGACCATTTACAAGGAATCAAGCTAAGGAATTGAAGTCTTTTCAAGCTATGATGAAGAAGTGGGCTACATTGAAACAATGTACAAGGCCCAAGGGATAATTTACAACATTTGGGCTTGCAAAATACCAACAATTAAAGCCCAAGAAAAACCTAAAACTGGCAGCTATGAGGCAGTCCAAGAAGGGATTAAAATAGCCCAAAACAAGACTAGGTGGAAGATTCAAGCCCAAGGGAGGTTGATCAAATCCAATTCAATGAAGGAGAACAAATTTCACTTCAATAAGAAGAGAGGGGGGGGAGGGCTGAAAAGTCATTCAATCCCTATCTAATCATACTTCAAATTACTTGTTCGAGTTATAGTCAATTTGGGTAAAAGAAACCTAGTCCAACTCTACATCTTTGGGGGCACTACATAGGCTATAAATAGGGGGTTTCTTTCAAAGGAGACACACAAAATTTAATGAATATTGTATGCCCTTGGCCGACTATAGTTTAGCTTTAGTTTCCGTAGTTTATCAGTTAGTAGAGTGATTAGAGGTGGAATCCTTTAGTTTCTACTTTTAACTTCTTTCTATTCAATTTAATCGAAGGTATTTCGTTTAAGGATTAGTGTTGTAACTAGATTATATTGATTGGATTCTTCTTCTCTTTTCTTGGTTCAATTGGAAGGTGAGGGTATAAAAGTCCCTTGTTGCCCATAAACCGGTAAATTGTTTAAGTTTCTGCATATTTTTTGTTTCTTTCTCCCTCAATCTTGTGTTGTGATTTGTAACCCGAATCTCATCACCATACCACTACCTCAGAAGTGAGGTAAAGAGGTTGGTTCCGAAAAAAGGCTCACGATAAAATCACAGCCTAATACAACAATAAATTATATAAAGTATTAAAAATGACAACAAATAGCAAAAGCAATGCCACATAGAATAACACAACAATCAATCTAAACAACAATCATCAATTCAATGCCAAAGGCAAGACACTACAAGAAATATGTCACCCTACTACTAGTACGAGAAACAAAACAAAGCACACAACCCACCAGCAAGAGCTCCCTCCTATCTCCTACCCTACCACTCTAATTCTTATCTTCCACAACTTCCTATCCTGGGTCATGTCCTCGGTGAGTTGTAACAACTTCATGTCATGTCTTATCACTCCTTCCAATACTTCTTCGTTCTACTTCTACCTCGCTTGAAACCACCGAGCAAGAACCTCTCACACCCGCGCATTGGAGCCTCCAAACCTCTCCTCATCACATGCCCGAACCATCTTAACCTTACTTCCTGCATCTTATATTCCACCTAACTCACCCTCACCTTGTCACGAATAACCTCATTCCTAATCTTATCACTTCTATTGACTCCACATATCCATCGCAACATCCTCATCTCTGCCACTTTCATCTTTTGGATGTAAGCGTTCTTCACATACCAACACTCCGCCCTATACAATGTAGCAGGTCTAACCACCACCCTATAGAATTTATCTTTAAGTTTAAAGGGCATTCTCTTATCACATAAGACCCCCTAAGCAAGACTCCACTTCATCCACCCTGCACTAATACGGTGAGAGACATCCTCATCAATCTCCCCATTTTCCCAAGATACTTGAAGCTATCTTCTTCTGAATGACCTGACTATCAAACTTCACTACCACCTAATCCTCAGGCAGCGCCTCGCTAAACTTGCACTCCAAATATTCCGTCTTAGTCTTGCTCAACTGGAACCCTTTAGACTCTAGGGTCTTGTCTCCAAACCTCCAACTTAGTATTGACACCACCACGAGTCACATCGACCAGAACCACATCATCCGCAAATAACATACACCAGGCACCACACCCTGGATTTGTCGTGTCAAAACATCCATCATTAAGGCAAATAAGAATGGGCTAAGAGTCGAACCCTGGTGCAACCCCATTAAAATAGGAAAGGCCTCAGAATTTCCTCCCGTTGTTCGTACACGAGTCTTCGTTCTGTCATACATATCCTTTATCGCTCTAATGTAAGCCACATGGACACCTCTAGCTTCCAAGAACCTCCATAAAACCTCCTAGAAACTTTGTCGTAAGCCTTCTCAAGATCGATGAACACCATGTGCAAGTCCTTCTTACCCTCCCTATATAGCTCCATAAGTATGCTCACAAGATGGATATCATCTGTAGCCGAGCGACCTGGCATAAAGCCAAACTAATTATCAGAAATAGGCACGATCCTCCTCAACCTCTACTCCATCACCCTTTCCTAAACCTTCATAGAGTGGCTTAACAACTTGATACCCCTATAATTGTTGCAATTTTAAATGTCACCCTTGTTCTTATACAATGAAACCATCGTATTCCACCTTCAGGCTTCAGGCATCTTTGTCGTCCTAAAAATAACATTAAATAACTCAGTTAGCCATGTCATGCCTGCCCCGCCTAAGATCTTTCAAAAATCCAATGGGATCTCATTTGGTCCAGTTGCTCTACCCCTCCGCATCTTACAAATAGCACCCTTCACCTCTTCCACCTTAATGCACTCGACAATAACCATAAGCCCTACTCCTCCCTTCGTGCTCCAAATCCCCCCAACACAATGTCCTTGTTCCCTGCATCATTAAAAGCCTATGAAAATAAGACTGTCATCTCCTCTAAATGAACACATCCTCCACCAAAACCTTACAATCCTCATCCTTGATGCCTATATAACCTTTTATCCCCGCCTTTATCCTCCAACTCAGCAAACAATCTCTCAAAAGTTGTTGCTTTAGTGGCCGTAACCGCCAACTTAGCCTCTCTCCTCACCACCTTATATTCCGCCGTACTCATTCACTTCTCCTCCTCGGTCATTCTATCTGCCAACTTCGCAAAGACCCTCTTCTTTGCCTCCACCTTTCCTTGAACTTCTCCACTAGTGATAAAGAAAAGTTGGGTGTTTTTGTTTTTCCCTTAAAACAATGGAAAGCCAATGGTTTTGTCTATTGAATTAAGTGATTCTATAGAAAATCATGGGGTGGTGCTGCTTGCTTCTCATAATTACCTTATTAGGAATATGACCGGCAGAATAGTGAAAAGTGGCATCTCTTCAACTTAAACTGTTAAAGAGTAGCACTTTTTGAAAAGCAATAAGAGAAAAAGAGGACAAAAGGGACACAATTTTCAAACATAAGACCCCACTTTGCTTCCATTATGTAATGAGTAGGTTATACAAAGAGAACTTTCCATTTAAACAGTACAAACTGCCAACTAGCATCTTCATTGAATTTACAAAGACATTATATGTCAATATTCTACATCTCAAGTTAATAGGGTGTATGTGTCTATAGCATTAATTATTTTAGATTTTGGCGAACTCAAGAGTTTTCTTGCCTTGAAGCTTGTTTGTAACATAGTGCATGCTGTACTCTCCATGATTGTACCTTTTATACTTGCAAGGGTTATTTTCATCAACCAATTCTGGCAGTGGTCCCAACTCAATTTCATAACTTGGTGCATAAAATGTCACAATGGATAGTCTATCCTTTTCTTGGTGGGTCACTGCTCTGTGCTCCACACTCTTGTATCTCCCATTAGTTAGAACCTGTTTTACAGAACAATATGAGAAAACACAAAGAGGTACTAAAATAATCCAAGAATTGGATAAAGAATGCACACCTCAATGGTATCACCAATATTGATAACAAGTGCATTTGGAATTGGTTGGACAGGCATCCACACATTGTCTTTAAGTATTTGTAGGCCAACTGAGCTGCATTTACCCTGTTGCAGCACTGTCAGTGCACTTCCATCTGAGTGGGGACTTAGTCCCAAAACAAGGTCTGGTCTAGGACATGCTGGATAGTAGTTCATCCTCACTGCTTGTACAGCTACCCCAAACATTTCTTCAAAAATATCCTCATTCACTCCAAGACTGATTGCTATGTATTTTAACAAGTTCCTGCATAGTTTCCTTATCTCTCTTGAGTAAATATCTACTGTTTCACTGCAAAAAGAGAAAATGTTGAACATCCAAGGGCGTGACATAGAAAGTGGGCCGAAAATAATGAGATATCAAGATTCAAATTCCTGTAGATGCACACAACACTAGTTGATTTTGTTTTTAATCTACCTAAGCCTTTATTCCAGAGTTACTCAGTAGTTATGCTGGTGAGACTGGAGAGTGTACTATCAGGTGTGCACAAATTGAACGGTACAAAAAGATAACAAGAGATGAACTTTCTTGTTTAAATTAGTAGTCAATCTCGGTGGTCCCCACAAATTTATGCTTGCTTATCCATATAGTTGTTATTTTCATCTTTCTTCTGTAGCTGAAGTTTAAGCTTACCTGAAATCAAGTGGCTTTGTAGGCCAGAGTTTTGGGTTCCTAATGAAATGGGGTTCCACACCAAGAGCAAACATGTTACACCAGTCAAGTTTTTGATCTTCTGAGAAGACAAATGCTTGACCATAACCTTGAACTGTTCCAGGAGCCATTGGATATTTTTGTTTCTCCTCTAAAGGTTGCATGAAGAACTCCATGGCTATTTTCTCCATCTTTTCAAGCAAGTCCAAGTCAATCCCATGGTTAATCACCTATAACAATGATAAACCAAAATTATAAGCCCATAGTATTTTGTAATCACTATGTTGTAAACAGAAGTTACATACCTGAAAGAATCCCCACTCCTCACAGGAACTAGAAAGTTTCATGATTTCATAGTGGAAATCCTGGCTATTCAAGATTTTGGACAAATCAACAACAGGAATATTAAGGTTACAGGAAGATGGAGAAGTAACTGTTGCAAGTTTTGGTCTTTCTATCATGTCTCTTACATATCTTTCAGGAACAGAAGATGGTTTAATCTTTTTCAGTTCTTGGACATCATCAATGTGACCAACCTTAACAGGAAAACTTGGCATAGGAGCCATTTTCTAAAAAAAGACTGTTTTGGGAAATGGTGTCTTTTTCTAGTGGGGTTGAAGAGAAGGTGGTACAAGATACTAGTCAAGATTGTGGAAGTCTTTGCTTTGTTAGGAATATAATTCAGAAATATGTCAAGTACTTATAGAAGGCAAAGAGTGACCCAACTTGATGCATCACTATAATATGTTGTGTGGGTCCTTAACTGATGCACTTTAAAAAATTCAGACATGCAAATTTTGTAGTGCAGAAATGTTCATATACAAATCTATAATTGCTTGCATTTCCATCCAATCACCAACCTCAAAAATGGATCATAGCATCAGCATCTTGAGTTCTGAGTACAATTCTTTCCCAATAGAAGAGTTGTTTTTGTCTTTTCTTTCCTTTTTAGCTACTTACTTTTTTTGTTAATATGTACCCATCATATTAAGTATACGATTCAACATGCCAACTATTAAACAACTTATTAGAAATATAAGACGGCCAATCAGAAATGTCACGACATCCCCCGCTCTTCGGGGGTGTGCCCTCAGCATCGAGAAAAAGCATATCAGTTTCACATATTAAAGCAAAAGACTTTCACTCCCTTGTTAAGTTGCATCAAGAATGAATCAAACGAGAGAGACGGAGAAACTTGATAGAAGGATTCAAACAAACAAGATAAAGATTTACTTGTCAAATATTCTCCATTTTTCTCGGTTAACCATTCGATATCCAAAGTTTACCAGCTCAACCAATATGAATACATGTTATGTAGGCCATAGAATGCTCTCTACCAAAAGATTTTTCATTCTTAAGGCTCGAATCCAAAATCTCTAGTTAAGAGCAGAGGGATCTCAACCATCTCATTAATACATTCTTAAAAATAGAAAAACCTTATTGTGGAGCACTGACCAGCTATGAATAGATCTTATAATTACATGTATCAACATATGTTAAATCCATATTGTAGGTCTATTTGTTACAAAGCATACATCCCCTTTCCAAAACATTAACATGCGTCCTTTGGTAGACAACAAAGAGGGGTGAAAAGAGTATACATACCTTTACAATATTTTAAAATGCAAGAGGTAACAAAGTTAGATAGAATTGGAACATGTGTTGACGTACCAGATCAACTCATGCTCTCAGGTTGATGCAATGTATTCCACCAGTTGACAAAGACTTGATTATTGGTATAAAAATTGATCCAGCATGTGCCAGTTTGATAAAAAGCTTTTAAAAATAGTGCACCTGATTAAATAAGGAACAAGATGAATAGAGGCTAAACGAACCATCCCACACCAAAAAAGGTGCACAACATTATTTTTCCCAGAAACTCCTCAGTAACTAAGGAAAACAACATAGAAGAGCACCTATTTTTGCACCAATTCCGGAAGAGCTAAGATAAAGGGGATGTTTTGTTAATATGAACAAAAAAGTGTTCATATCATCAATAATACAAGCAAGAATGCTCATCCAAACCACTCATACCATCCGATTCATTGGTTGTCGTGTGTCGTCACCTCCCATCTATCATACATTTCATTAATTGAGGTTGTCACTACGAAGGTCTTAACATCTTCAAGGAGAAGTTAATTTCATGGGTCCATGTTTGAAACAGTGGGATAATCGTTACACTATTCAGTTCATGTCAAGACAAATTAGGCTCCACAACTCCAAAAATACCCTTCAATCCTGATTCCCACTTCCTTCTTCACCTACTTCATCCCACTCCAAAAGAAAAAGAAACGTGAGTGGCTGCAAAAGAAATCAGTTCGATAGCTGCAAGCCTGCAACTATTGAAGAACTAAAGGGGAAGGAACTGAAACCTGTAACTGGAATTGAATGTAATTGGTGGCATTCATAATAGCACACTATATTTGATGTATCTCTGATTTTATTGTGAGGGTCCTAGTCATGTAGGAACTATATTTTAGGAAATGTTCACATACAAATGTATGATTGATTACCCTTCCATCCAATCACCAACCTTCAATATGGATCATAGCATCATCATCCTGAGTTCTAAATACAAGAGCTGTTCTTGTCTTTTCTTTCCTTTTTAGCTACTTTGTTTTAAATGTCTGAGAAAAAATTAAAAAGCATATTCCACTGATGAAAGCAAAATATTTCTGCTCCCCTGTTAAGTTGCATTAAAGGGTGAACTCAAACGAAAGAAGCAGAGAAAGTTAAGAAGAGGATTCAAACAATCAAGACTAAGATTTACTAGTCAAAACATATTTTTGGGTTTAACACCAGCTTAACTAATTTGAATTCGCACTAGGTAACTCTACTAGGGACTTGTCGTACTGAAAGATTTTCTATTCCCAATACTTGAACTCGAGATCTTTGATTAAGAGTATGATAGTCCAAACCTTCCTATCCAAGAAATTGATGGTTCGGCAAAGAATTGACTAAGTCACAACTTCAACACAAATTAGGCCCCAAAACTCCAAAAAATGCCACACTTCCCTCCCTATTCCACTCCCAAAGACGAAGAACAAAGTATTTGGCTGCAAAAGAAATCAGATTGGCAGCTGCAACTGAAACTGGAAATTGGAATTGAATGTTAATTGTTGGTACTGGTAAGTGTAACCAGCTTTGGTACATCTCTGATTTTACCCCTAACGACTTTAATAAATCGAGTTCTATAATTCACCACAAGAAATCTGTAATTGCTTAATCCTAGTCACCACTTCCCTCACTCTTAAAGAGAAAAAGGCAAAGTTAGTCATTACTCATTACAGAAACTGGAACTGACTGTAGTAGTAGAGGCTTAAATGAATGGTGGTAGGGGCCATACTGTGATAACAAGTTGATGTCTCCCACCATTTCTGCAGACCAAATCTAGTGACATTTTGTCTTTCACTAAAAAGAGAAAGCTTTAAAGCATACCGTCCATACCACATTTTGCCATTAAACTACTAGTACCATGCCATGCCCTTATTTTTCAAATCCATTTTAACGTGAATTGGTTTTTGAGTGCATCATTGGAGAAGGGGCTGGCTTTTCGAAAGGAGAAAGAAAGCAAGAAAGGTAATTAAGAGGAGACCTCCTCTGAGTATAACATTGTATTAAAAGACACATTCGACCAAATTGAGTTAATGAGTTTCTTCCTTTCAGACAAGGTGTGTTATTTCCATAATGAAGATACTGATGGATTTTCATCTACTTGTATTCGATGATTTTTCTTTCGCAAAATCACAATGTCTCCTCTCTGCAGATTATGTGATGTACCTATTATAGTCCAAATTTTGTAGTTCAATAATAATGGTTAAACACGACTTATTTGAAGTTCAACAATGATTCAACCTATTGACCAAAGTTCTTCCCTTCTAAATTTGGGACTCTCCACCAGTTCATCTCCAGTAAGCCAAAGCAAACTCTCATGCAAATAAAACTGCCTTCTATTGGTTCCTCAAAATATAAAATCAGCTGGGAGAATATCCTCCTGTACTCATAATGTAGTACATACCTGTGGCAGTAAACCTGCAGCTTCGGTCCACTTTACAGTTTATCATCCACCCTCAATCGTACCTTTCACTACCTTGACCACTGTAACATGACGACTACATCAACAGGAAGAGAACAGAATGTAATAGTCTCACCAATCATCCTGTTTCTATTACCGTATCTGCTCAATACTATATGCCACAAACAACTCACATAAAAAATGCTTCTCCAAAACCATTTCACAAGCAAATCCATGTTTACAGTCGTCCAGATTCCCAGTGCACACACTTAAAGAGCAACCACTCTCCATTTACAAGTTAAATATTTGGGGTTATAACTGTTGCCACCCAACTACCTTTGGAGTTTTCCCATCTTTCCTCCACATAACCAGGCATAACAACTAGGACATGATAGAAGTAAGCAAGTTTGACACACTAGAGTTGACCGGAGTGATCAAAACGCCCACACCCACCCCCACACCCCTGCAAACACACACACTCACAAATATTGTCACCCAAGATGCCGATTATCTTCATGCCCCTAAAGAGAAAAAATGGGAAGCAGATATATATAATTGTATCAGCACTTGAGCAGAAAATAATGCAGTTGCATAATTTTATCATTACTTGAGCAAAATATGCCTAACCATCAACCCATTCATAGAAGATTACCAGTAGCAAACAACAAAATTCTATCATTTTTCCTAGAAATTAAGAGTTCAAATGGAAAATCAAAACTAGATCAAATCCAAAAACAAAAGCTACTGAGGAAGGATTGACATTATCACAAAACAAAAGGCTAAAGCAGTTGTGAATAGGCATTTGATCTGTTTTAACATTGCTGCATCAAGAATTTATTAGACTAGTAACAAAAGTTATTTATCCCACCAGATATCACGATATATCACTATCAAATCAGAAATATAGCTATAGGCACCTGAATAAAGATGCATTTTACGTCAGCCTTCTGGAAAAGAAAAAACCCCTTCTCAAGAGTAATGCATCTGCAGTCGGTCATTGATGAAGCAAACTTTTGCTGGTACACAACACAGATTCAATTATTTATTGTAATCTAAGCACGCCACAAACTCGAATAACATCTAGTGAAAAGAGAGAAGATCAGAGACAATAGCCTTACCTGGCACGCCTTTCCGGAACACAAGGAACAACCAGGGTTTGATTGTGTCTCAGGAGGAACACATTTCCCAATTCGTTTAATGCACTAAACAGATTTACTGTTACAACTTCCCACAATAAGATCAGTTGCAAATTCAGCCAGGAAACATGGAAGGAAACTCAAAGTCTAATCTTCATAAATAAAAACCAAGGAAAGGTAGTATGGCACAACTTACAGCAAATCTTCAATTTCTTCTGCAGCACGTTCTTTTGAGATCAACAGATCTAACGGACTGTCCAAAAATAAAAAAAAAGGACCTACACACCCCTCCTTGGCTCATTTAGAAAAGAGATCAAAAGCTGACAAGATGATTACAGGCATGCAGAAATAAGTGATTAACTTCATTTATTCAATCCTTTCTTTTACATACTAAAAAATGCAATTCTGTAGCGAACTTCTCCCCATTTTTTCTCACTTTCTCCTCTTCTTTTCTTTTCTCTTTTTCGGCAGATACCTTAGTTATATGCCAAGTACATAAACCAAATATATGAGGTAGAATCAGTGACTTTTTTTCATATATTTTCACCAGATAAAAAAAGTTAAGGAGAAGGGAGTAACAAGAAATAATGGCGGAAAAGATCATAATTCCACTAAATTCTTACACCAAAACTGGCGGAAAAGATCATAATTCCACTAAATTCTTCCACCAAAACTGTGCGTTATGTTTCATTAGAAAAAATGAAAGTTCTATACGGCAACCCAGGGATCCAAGTCCTCTAGTAAAGGATGAAACATTGGGACTACATTGGAACTCATGTCTATTTAGATATGTCGCCTAATGCTCCATACTCCTATTTTTCTCTTTTCCCAACAGAAAGAACCTAATATTCAAAAATTGGATCTTAAATAAACTCCGAATCTTATCCATGAAGAGTTGAAACTTTATACACCTCAATCCAACCTTTAAATTTAAGGTTGAGCATCTGGGCCCTTATCATATACCAAAAAGTTGAATTCTCAAAATTTCATGAAATAGCAAATCAATCCCACTTTGTACACATGTACAGGAAAATAACACACTTAAGAGCCTGCCTCTTCATCAAATTGCAATGCAGGTCCCCACTTTCTTGCCATATCCAAGGGCCTAGTTGTGAATGGAGAACCACACCAAATACAGGGTCGATTTAACCTCTACTGCCACCAAAACCATTATGGTTAATTGCCTCGATAGCTTGCTTCACCAGACGTATTAGCTCCTCTACATCCTGGAAACTGAAGTCAATAACCCGTTTAACGGAAATGAAAGCATCTTTATACTCAGCTTCTACAAGGTTTGTGGCAACCGCAAAAGCATTCTGTGCTTTTCTAGATGCCTCCATTGCAGAATTTACATCCTTTGTCTGCAAAATTTTATACCTTTTAATTGCTTAACCAAACAGAAATGGGAAGCTAACAAAAACAATACAAGAACTTAAAAGGAAGAAATCCCTCAATTCCTATTCAGTAGTCATTTAATTCACAATTAAAAAAACGCTGTAAATATCCAACAAAACTTTGAATTAATACAAATATGTCTGAAATCATAGACCAGTCAACTTACAAAGTCAAGCAGACGAACAAGAATAGGACGGTTTCGAGGAGCAATAACATGATTTCCAGCATGAGAACCACTGCCTCTTGATAAAGCAGTCTTCTCTGACACTGTTTGATTGTTTGTGTTGTCAACATCAGATGCGGAAGATGAAGGAGATTCACCTGAACAAAAAGTTGTGGGCTAAACATGACGCAACTGCACAGCGTCGAGAATAAAAGCATGGACTAAAAGCATGGAAATTCATGACAATGAAATTCACCCTGAATAAAAGCATGGACTAAACATGATGCAACTACTACAAATTATCAAGAATTGTTGGACCAAAATCACATTACAATCACACAGATGCTAAAACATACTCTTGCAAGCAGGACAATCATGTGAAAGCTAACCACCCTCCATCAAAACAAAGCTAGACTACTACAAACCATGAATGTCAAATACATAGATACACTAATTAAGTCGACAAACAATAACCAAAGACCTCTATTCACACAATTACAACATTGTTAAGACTTTCAGTTTTTCCTGTCACATTTAAATCCCCTACCTGGGGACATGCTCTCCTTTCTCCTTTTAATTCTTTTCCCTGCAGCTTCCAGGTTGTGGCTAAACATTCTTCACAAATTAGTTCTTTTAATCAAAATAAAGCCCAATACCAAGCACGGCCAAAAAACCGAAAATAGGACAAACCCAACATCTCGTGCTTGAAGACTTAATTCTACAACAGAAGATTTTTCAGTCAATGAGATTTGTTCAGAATATTCAATATCCATTGCCCTCGGTCAATGGGATTTATTCAAAACATTCAAATATCCATTGCCCCCTTCCCTCACCTCCCAACACCTCTGAGGTGTCTCACTTACAGATATCCATCTCTTTATGGATAATGCATCTGCATGAATCAAGATCTGCTCTTTTAAAAGCGAGAATCCATTATTTCCAGCTTCAGATTTTGGTGGATGGGCTCTGCCCCTCTATCCTTTTCTACTTAAATATCAGACTTGGTTCACCAACTAAGATAACTCATGATGTGTGTCTACCACACATCTCTCAATGTATTATCTCTGCTGCTAAACAAAGCTTCGGGGCATGTGAAAATCAAAATGGGTAAATTAGGATGTCTTATTTTCCTTACTCTAGAATTGTTTATCACTGAACATAATTGGTAAAATATAAAGGGTTGAATTAGAAAATCAGTATGCATATCGAACTTCTTATGCTTTTGGTCCAGATTTCTCGTGGCTAAAAGTGACAAGAAACATACATCAATTGTAGTTTCTCACGGCAAAGAGGGGGGCGGTTATCTGTTTTAACCACATGTCTGCTAAACAAAAATTATTTCCAAATTAAAATCACATCCCATTGACGCTTCTTTGAATGTGGAATATAAAACAAACATAAAATGATAGAAAACTACTAAAGAGAATCATTGTATATCTTCTTTCTTAGGTGAGTATTCGTGATATGATTCCAAAAAACTGCTGGTAATTTTGATGGCTGTAAGAAAAGAAATACTAAAGTTCAGTACTTCATAACAAAAACATACCTTCAGGCGGAACTTGCAAACTTGCTTGCAGATCATGCCAAATTCTACTTGAACTCATAGTTTTGCAGTATACCACCCTCATGTATGCAATCTCCATACACTTGAAGGCCAAAGCAGCAGTGGCAGCTTCATCACGCTTCTCATATTCAAGTGCACAAGTTCTGCAACATTATGAGTATACAGTAAATAGCTAGAGAAAAGTGCAGTCATCAAACAAGAGTAATTAGATAGTTGTAACTAACTTCAGACTTGCTTAACCATATATGGAGAAGTGTACATAGAATATTCAACTTCATCTGCAATAAACCAGTTTCTAAACAGAAAAGATATGTGTCAAGATCTAAACTTTAGGATATTCATCAGCACTCTGCAGTAAAACAATTAATTAAATAAACAGTAGTTTCACATATCAAAAAAAAAATTAATCAGCAAAAGGTTCTGCCAAGTAACAACTTGGTAAGACAGAGGTTCTTTGTAAAACAATACGACCTTGAGCCAAAAAGTAAACCAAAAGATAAGCCATCAGTTACAGATTTGAGGATCTGCAAGTTCGGAAATTTTCCCAATAGAGAAAAGGTTAAATAAATGCTTATGAATTAGTATATCTAACAGATATGTATAATTTGATGTTACACTCACTCGCACAGTTTGGCTGTGATACTATAGATTTGTATTTGATTCATGTCCCCGGATTTGCTACTTTCCCCACTTGAGCTTTCTAAAAGTGAAGCACTCTGAAGAAACTTTAATGCCGCTTGGAAATACGCTTGATTATATTCAGCATGAAATCCAGAGTTCTGCAAATAGCTTCAACAATTAGGAAAAACTAATACACACACTGCACACATATATAAACAAGAAGAATGGCTCATTATTTCTTCAGTATAAATTCAACAAGATAAAGAAGCAGAGAATAAATTATCTTTAGGAGATAGACCAGCATCAAGTTCCACTTGAGATAAAAATATAAATTGAAAAGATGATATAGATCAGCATCAAATACCACTTGAGATAAAAATATAAGTTGAAAAGACATATTAATAGAACCTTAAGACGATCAGCAACATCTCTAAGTTCTTCAGCTTCTCTCAAGACAATAGAAGCAGTCTGACTGGTGGTCTCCCTTTTTGTGGGGGTGGGTGCACTAGGTTCCTGCACCACACAATGATCAGGCTCAAAATGCTCCTTGATGTTGAGAATCGCATTTTGACACACACCAATGCCAGGATCTTTTAGCATAGTTGACGCTCTAGCACTTCCAGAAGTATTAGCCATCCCTACATCTTTAGAACTTCCTTTTTGGGAACCTGAAGCAGATTTGCTCTTAATAAGTGATGTGCCCGATTTATCTTCAGCATGTGCACCAACTTGTGACCTTAGGTCCCTGGAATCTGTCTGAGTTGATCTTCCATTTGTTGCAATTCGAGCATCAACTTCCTGATGAGGTTTTTGCTTCGTAAGAACTTTTCCCTCCATGTCACAGACACTATTCAACTTTGTAGTTGAGCCAACACCATCATGCTTCAATCGGTGCTCACTCCTGCTATCACTACAATGTGAGGGATCTTTCTTGCTAATTTTCTGATTGTTTTTGAAAGATTTAGTACTAGAATCATGATTATTATGGTCAATTTTTGAATTCAGGACATCCTTGCTGCCCAGTTGACCAGATACATTCTCTTCTACCCTTTGAGCATTAAAACCAGCATTCCAGTTTTTCTCCTTACATTGAAAAGGAGAATTTTTGGCGGATTTATGTTCGTTAAGAATAGAATCAAGTTTCTTGCTTACTCTACCCTTGCCATCAGAGCAATATGAAGCATGTTTCTCAGACATGTAGGGGCTACATTCCTCCAGAACATCAACATTATTATTACCAATAAGGCTATTTCCAACCTCAGAAGAATGTATAACACATGATTCAATTTTTTCCCCGGCATCGGAACCCCGAAAATCTAGTAGAGAATTTTCATAAACCTCAGGATGAGGAACACCCGATCTTTTCCCCTTTTTCAAGATTCTGGATTTATCACTCTCAAAATGGGCATCTCTATTCAAATATTTTCTTGGACTTCCAACATCATCCAATTTAGTATCATCTTTCCCGGAACTATCCATTCTTGCAGGTGAAGCTTTACTCATGATGGACATCCTCATGGGAGATGAGGAAACAGACCCTACAGGTGAGCCTTTCACTTGGTGATTCGCTCTACGTTTCCGGGAATCAGAAACTTTAGAAGAGCTTGAAGTGGCAGCCATTGATAATTGTTCAGATACCAAGTCCTTTCTCAATGAATCAATTTTTTCCATCATCAATTGAGACTGAACCTTCACTCTATACTTCTTTGTCTGGTGTTCTTTTTCTACACTTTTGTCAATAGGGAAATCCCTGGTTGCTGGTAGGACAATTTTGGTAACTGTACCTCTTGTTCTTGATGATTTCTCTTTACCCTTGCTTGTACTGGACTCCTTTTTTTCAGAATGGAACACTTTGGGTTTCTTCTGTTCTCTGAAACCACTCTCACCACTAACCTCCCCCACAA
>JBDJHY010000001.1:10710211-10721221 GCA_039654485.1 Withania somnifera | reverse complement strand
GGATTCACTTCAAAGTGACCAAGTGCTTTATAAGTTCCCAACTCCAGACCTGAGACTTGTACTCAGCTCTCCAGCACTTTAAAGTTATACATAGGCAGCCCAAATTAAACGAATAACATTGACAGAAATAAGAAAACAACCAATTCTTACATTTTACAGCCAAAACACAAAATTGAATTCCTGATGTTAATCGAATTACAGACATTCACAAACGTGCAAAGCCACAACTACATAACTAAAACTACAACCAAGTAGCCCAAGACATGCTACAGGTGTAGCATCCAGTTGTGACTCAACTTCGATCTGAATGATGCATTTCCATAAAGAGCATGAATGACATATTGTCTATATATGTGATCCAAGAAGAAAAAAAGCCTCTGCAGACCAGCCCGTTTTCACACAGCCACATGTTGTCCTTCCCAGGTATACACAATGAATTTTTGCAGTGGTATTTTTCTCCTTTTCGTCTTGTCAAGCAAAGAGTAGCATAACCATATCTCACTTACTCCAGAATGACTCAGTCGACATGTGCCCATCATAAACAACAAACGGTAATATGACATATCCTTTAAACACCGCAGATAAGTTGACAACAGTTCTTCTCTTCTAAATTTGACACTCCGCACCAGTTTCATTTTCAGTAAGCCCAAGCAAATTCTCATGCAAAGAAAACTACCTTTTCTTGGTTCCTCGCAATATAAAATCAGCTAGGAGAATATCCCTCTTTACGCATAACGTAGTACATACCTGTGGCAGTAAATCTCCAGTTCTCCTCCACCTTACAATTTATCATCCACCCTCCACCGTTCCTTCCACTACCTTGACCACTGTAACATGACAACTACATCAACAGGAAGCGAACAGAATATAATAGTCTCACCAATCATGCTATTTCTATTACCGTATCTTTTTTTGTGTAATATCCATTAGAGTATCTGCTCAATATTACTACAAGCCACAAACAACTCATGTCAAAAATGATTCTCCAAAACAATTTCACAAGCAAATCCATGTTTATAGTCATGCAGATTCACAGTGCACACACACTCTAAGAGCAACCACTCCCCATTTACAAGTTAAATATTTGGGGTTATAACTGTTGCCAGCCCAACTACCTTTGGAGCTTCCCTATCTTTATTCCGCATAACCGGCCATTACAACAAGGACATGATAGAAGCAAGCAAGTTTGACAGACTAGGGTTGGACCAGAGTGATCTAAACACCCACCCTCTCCGGCACACACACATGCACAAATATTGTCCTCCAAGACCCGATTATTTTCATACCCCTACAGGAAAAAACTGTTAAAGCAGATATAAATTAATTGTATAAGCACTTGATCAGAAAATGCTGCAGTTGCATGATTTTCTCAGTACTTGAGTAAAATATGCCTAACCATCAACCGTTTCATAGAAGGTTATCAGTAGTAAACACCAAAATTCTCTCATATTTCCTAGAAACTACAGGCTCAAACCAGATCTAATCCAAAAAACGGAAGCTACTGAGGAAGGATTGGTATTATTACAAAATTAGCATTCCTAACTTCTCCTATCAAATGCTAAAGCAGTTGTGACAAGGCATTTTGATCTGTTCTAATGTTGTTGCATCAAGAATAATTAGACTAGGAACAAAAGTTATTTAGCCCACTAGACATCTCGATACACCACTATCAAGTCACAAATATAGCTATAGGCACCAGAATAAAATAATGATGCATTTGGTGTCAGACCTGAAAAAAAAAAAACCTTCTCAAAAGTAATGCATTTGTGGTCAGTCATTGGTGAAGCAAACTTTTTCTGGTAGGCGACACTGATTCAATTGTTTATTGTAATCTAAGCACACCACAAACTTAAATAACAACATCAAGTGAAAAGAGTAAAGGACCACAGACAATAGCCTTACCTGGCATGCCTTTCCGGAGCAGAAGGAACAACCATGGTTTGATTGTGTCTCAGGAGGAACACACTTCCCAATCCGTTTACTGCACTAGAAAAAATTCTGTTACAACTTACCACAACAAGATCAGTTGCAAATTCAGCCGGAAAACATGAAAGGGAACTCAAGTCCAATCTTCATAAATCCAAACAAAGGAAAGTAAGTATGGCACAACTTAAAGCAAAACTTCAAATTCTTTTGCAGCACGTTCTTTTGAGATCAACAGATTTATAGGACCAAGCTGTCCAAAAAATCATGACCCACACACCCCTCCTTGGCTCATTTAGAAAAGAGATAAAAACTAATAAGATGATTACAGACATGCAGACATAAGTGATTTAACTCCATCTTATCCAAACCTTTCTTTTACAGACCAAAAAATGCAATTCTATTGAGAACTTCTCCCCTCTTTTTTTTTTCCTCTCTTTCTTGGAAGATTCCTTAGTAATATGGCAAGTACATAACCAAATATGTGAGGTAGAACCAGTGACTTATTTTCATATATTTTCACCAGATAAAAAATTTTAAAGAGAAAGGAGTAACAAGAAATAATGGCGGATAAGATAGTAATTCCACTAAATTCCTCCACCAAAATTGTGCACTATTCCATTAGAGAAAATGAAAGCTCTATACAGCAACCCAAGGATCCAAATTCCCATGTCTACTTAGATGTCAACTAATGCTCTCAATATCCATACTCCTATTTTTCTCTATTCCCAACAGAAAGAACCTAATATTCAAAATTGGATCTTAAGTACACTCTAAATCTTATAATTGAAGAGTTGAAACTCTATATACCTCGTCCCCAACCTGTAAATTTAAGCTTGAGTATCTGGGCCCTTATCATATACCAAAAAGTTGAATTCTCAAAATTTCATGAAATACGCAAATCAATCCACTTTGTACACATGTATAGGAATATAACACACTTAAAAGCATGCCTCTTCACCAAATTGCAATGCAGGTCCTCACTTTCTTCCCATATACAAGGGCTTGCTTGTGAATGGACAACCACACTAAATACAGGGTTGATTTAACCTCTACTGCCACCAAAACCATTGTGGTTAATTGCCTCGATAGCTTGTTTCACCAAACGTATTAGCTCCTCTACATCCTGGAAACTGAAGTCAATAACCCGTTTAACTGAAATGAAAGCATCTTTATTCTCTGCCTCTTCAAGGTTCGTGGCAGCCGCAAAAGTATTCTGTGCTTTTCTAGATGCCTCCATTGCAGAATTTACATCCTTTGTCTGCAAAATTTTATATATTTTTAATTGCTTAACCAACAGAAATGGGAAGTTAACACAATAAAATACAAGAATTTAAAAGAAGGAAGAAATCCCTCGCATCCTCCAGTATTCAGTAGTCATTTGATGCACAATAAAAGGAAAAAGAATGCTGTAATATCCAACAGAACTGCAAACTTAGTAGTATCAATATATCTGAAATCATAAACCAGTCAACTTACAAAGTCAAGAAGACGAACTTAGTAGTACCAATATGTCTGAAATCATAAACCAGTCAACTTACAAAGTCAAGAAGACGAACAAGACTAGGACGGTTTCGAGGAGCAATGACATGATTTCCAGCATGAGAACCACAGCCTCTTGATAAAGCAGTCTTCTCTGCCACTATGTGATTGTTTGTGTTGTCAACATCAGATGCAGAAGATGAAGGAGATTCACCTGAATAAGAAGTGTGGGCTAAACATGACGTAACTGCATAGCATCGAGAATGTCTGAAGCAGAATCACATTATACACACAAGTTATGCTAAAAGATATCCTAATTCAAGTGGAAACTCATGTGAAAGAGAGTCCCCTGACTAAGCGTGATGCAACAACTACACATTATCCAGAATTTTTGGACCAGAACCACATTATAATCACACAGATCCTAAAACATACTCTTGCAAGCAGGAAAATCATGTGGAAGCTAACCATCCTCCATAAAAATAAAGCTAGACTACCATAAACCATGAACGTCAGATGCATACATATGTTAATTATGTCGGCAAATAACAACCGAAGACACTCTATTAACACAATTACAACATTGTTAGACTTCAATTTTCCCGTCATATTTAAATCCTATCCCTGGGACATCTTCTCCTTTCTCCTTTTAATGGTTTTCCCTGCAGCTTCCAAGTTGTGGCTAAGCATTCTCTGCAAATCAATTCTTTTAATCACAATAAAGCCCACTACCAAGCACGGCCAAAAAGAGCTACAATAGGACAAACCCCAACATCTCGTGCTTGAAGACTTTATTATACAACAGAGAATTATCAATTAATGAGATTTGTTGAAAAAATTCAAATATTCATTGCCCCCTCCCAACACCTCTGAGGTGTCTCACTTACAGATATGCATCTCTTTATGCACCCCAATGCATCTGCATGAATCAAGATCTGTTCTTTAAAAAAAAGAAATCCACTATTTCCATCTTCAGAGTTTGGTGGATGGGGTCTGCTCCTCTATCCTTTTCTACTTAAATGTCAGACTTGGTTCACCAACTAAGATAACTAATGATGTGTGTCTACCACACATCTCGCAATGTACTACCTCTGCTTCTAAACAAATCCTTGGGGAATGTGAGAATCAAGACAGTTAAATTAGGATGTTTTATTTTCCCTACTTGGAATTGTTCATCACTGAACATAACTGGTAAAATTTAAAGGGTTAAATTACAAAATCAGAGCCAATCAAACTTCTTATGCTTTTGGTCCAGATCTCTTGTGGCTAAAATGGAACAAAAAAAAAAAAAAAAAAAAACATACATCAACTGTAGTTTCTCACAGCGGAGAAAGGGGTGATTATCTGTTTTAACCACATGTCTTCTAAACAAAAATTATTTCCACCTTAAAATCACATTCCATCTATTCCAAATGGTGCTTCTTTGAATGCGGGATATAAAACAACAAAAAGAAAAAGAAAAAAAAAATACTAAAGAGTATCATTGTATTTCTTCTTTTTTAGGTAAGGCTTCGTGATATGATTATCCTAACAACTGCAGGGGCAATTTTGATGGCTGCAGGATAAGAAACTCTAAAGTTCAGTACTTCATAACAACAACATACCTTGAGGCAGAACTTGCAAACTTGCTTGCAGATCATGCCAAGTTCTACTCGAACTCATAGTTTTGCAGTATACCACCCTCATGTACGCAACCTCCATACACTTGAAGGCCAAAGCAGCAGTGGCAGTTTCATCACGCTTCTCATATTCAAGTGCACAAGTTCTGCAACATTGTGAATATATAGTAAATAGCTAAAGAAAAGAGCAGTCATCGAACCAGAGTAATAGATAGTTTAACTATATGTTGAGAAGTGTACACAGAATATTCAACTTTATCTGCAATAAACCAGTTTCTATGCTGAAAGAATCATTTCAATATCTAAATTTTAGGTATATCCATCGGCACTCCACAGGAAAACAATTAATTAAATAAACAGCAGCCTCACTTATCAACAATATTAATCAGCAAAAGGTTCCGCCAAGTAACAACTTGGAAAGGGAGAGGTTCTTTATAAAACGATACAACATTGAGCCAAACAGTAAACCAAAAGAAAAACCATCAGTTACAGATTTAAGGAGCTGCAAGTTTGGATATTTTCCCAATAGAGATAAGGTTAAATAAGTGCTTATGAAATGGTCTATCTAAAGATCCGTACAATTTGAAGTTACACTTACTCGCAAAGTTTGGCTGTGAGACTATAGATTTGTATTTGATTCATCTTCCCGGATTTGCTACTTTCCCCACTTGAGCTTTCTAAAAGTAAAGCACCCTGAAGAAACTTTAATGCCGCTTGGAAATAAGCTTGATTATATTCAGCATGAAATCCAGAGCTCTGCAAATACCTTCAACAATTAGGAAAAACTAATACATACACGGCACACAGATGTAAGCAAGAAGAATGGCTCATTATTTCTTCAGTATAAACTCAACTAGATAAAGAAGCAGAGAAGATATTAGCTTTAAGAGATAGACCAGTATCAAGTTCCACTTGAGATAAAAATATAAGTTGAAAAGAGATATTAGTACAACCTTAAGACGATCAGCAACATCTCTAAGGTCTTCAGCTTCTCTCAAGACAGTAGAAGCAGTCTGACTGGTGGTCTCCCTTTTTGAGGAGGTGGGAGCACTAGGTTCCTGCACCGCACAATGATAAGGCTCAAAATGCCCCTTGCTGTTGTGATTCACATTTTGACACACACCAACGCCAGGATCTTTTAGCATAGTTGACACTGTGGCACTTACAGAAGTATTAGCCAGCCCTACTTCTTTAAAACTTCCTTTCTGGGAACCTGAAGCAGGTTTGCTCTTAATAACTGATGTGCCTAACTTATCTTCAGCATGTGCAATTACATGTGGCCTTAGGTCCCTGGATTCAGTCCGAGTAGATCGATCATTTGTTGCAATTCGAGCATCAATTTCATGATGAGATTTTTGCTTTGCAAGAACTTTTCCTTCAATATCACATACACTTTTCAACTTTTTAGTTGACCCAACACCATCATGCTTCAATCGGTGCTCTCTCCTGCTATCACTACAGTGTGTGTGATCTTTCCTGCTAATTTTCTGATTGTTTTTGAAAGATTTAGTACTAGAGTGAAGATTATTATGGTCAATCTTTGAATTCAGGACATCCTTGCTGCCCAGTTGACCAGATATATTCTCTTCTACCCTTTGGGTATTAAAACCAGCATTCCAGTCTTTCTCCTTGAATTGAAAAGCAGAATTTTTGGCAGATTTATGTTCGTTAAGCATAGAACTGTGTTTCTTGCTCACTCTACACTTGCCATCAGGGCAATATGAAGCATGTTTCTCACTCATGTAGGGGCTATATTCCTCCAGAACATCAACATTACTATTACCCATAAGGCTGTTTCCAACCTCAGAAGAATGTATAACACATGATTCTATTTTTTCCCTGGTATCACTACCCCGAAAATCTAGCGGAGAGTTTTCATAAACCTCCAGATGAGGAGCACCTGGCCTTTTCCCCTTTATCAAGATCCTAGATTTATCACTCTCAAAATCGCCATCCCTGTCCAAATATTTTCTAGGACTTCCAGCGCCATCCAATTTAGCATCATCTTTCCCTGAACTATCCATTCTTGCAGGTGAAACCTTACTCGTGATGGACATCCTCATGGGAGATGAGGAAACAGACCCTACAGGTGAGCCTTTCACTTGGTGATCCGCTCTACATTTCCGGGAATCGGAAACTTTAGAAGAGCTTGAAGTGGCAGCCATTGATAATGGTTCAGATCCCAAGTCTTTTTTCAATGAATCAATATCTTCCATCGTCAATAGAGACTGAACTTTCACTCTATACTTCTTTGCCTGATGTTCTCTTTCTACACTTTTGTCTATAGGAAAATCTCTGGTTGCTGGTAGAACAATTTTGGCAACTATACCTCTTGTTCTTGATGATTTCTGTTCACCCTTGCTTGTACTGGACTCCTTTTTTTCAGAATGAAACACCTTGGCTTTCTTCAGTTTTCTGAAACCACTCTCACCACTAACCTCCCTCACAATTGCATTGCCATCACTGTTACCCAATTGATTACCATTACTTTGTGAATTCATTATATAGTCTTGATCCCTCAGTTTTCTTTTCTTTACAGAAATTTCTCTTCCAATGTTAGTTTTTAAGTCAATCAATCCACTATCCCTTGAATCCTGGACTCGGTTGCCACGCTTCTCTCCCAGAATTTGTAACCTTTCTGTCAGCCCAGGCTTTGTCTCCTTCAAATTACCATGTCCATGGTAGTCCTGGATATTGGTCGCAACTTCCCTAGTTGCCACAAAAGCTTGGTCATTTTTTATTTTTAACTTCTTCAGATCCTTTTGACCATATGGATCAGACTCCCTTTTAGATTTCTTTCTTGACTTTTCATCACCTGAATATGTTATAATCGGAAGCAAATTAAAAATCTAAATAGGGTATGACAGGCAGGAAGAAATGCTAGCCGGAAGATGAATGCAATACCATTAGCCATGTGCTCCTTCGGTTTGTCCAGATATTTGCCATGGACATCAGACGACTTAACTGGAATCTGTGCAATGAATTTGCTAATTGAATTTGATTCAGCAACAGGTTGGTTCACATTCTTCAAACTTCTGCTTTTGACCAGCTCACGTTGCAAGTTTGAGTTTGTGGTCAACATTGGACAATGATTGCTACTTGCGTTTGGTGTTTCTCTTAACTTATGTTTCTTCTTTCCTCCATTAGCCAAGTAATTGAAATCCGCAATCTGACTGTTGCCACCGAGCCCATGCATATCACCTGAAATTACTCCAGCCGCACTTCTACCAGCATGATTTTGAAGGCTATTTAGGTTATCAGGAAGGGGTATTTGGTAGAAAGCATGCAGAGCTCTTGTTGTCTCCTCCTCACTGATGTCACAACGATTCATTCCAGGCCTACAAAAATTAAGTTTGTTTTGTTATCACCAAATCATAGCAATACAGAATCTATTTACAAAGATGGATAACTAGGCAGAGTATTGGAGCATGTGTTCACCGATAATAGAGAATTATAACTTTGAATAAACCACAAAAACAGACTAAGATCTGAAAACTGCAGAAATCTTACAGCCAGTATAACATACTGCACATCCACCTCTCAGGAAGTTGCTTGGGTTTTGTACCATATGGAAGAAGACGCCACTTCTCACACTTATCACAGGCAACCCAATCTTCTTCGATAACGACAGGAGCAACTGGTGTCTCAGCTCCAGATGTCAGCTCTTCTGTACCCTGTATGCCCTGTATGCCCATGGCTGAAGGATCCTTCGTAGGGGTTGCACATGCCACATGAGTATCAACTTTTTTGCTTGGCACCTGTCTTGATTTAGCAGAAGATGAAAGTTGTCTTTTACGTGCCTCCAGTTTTGATTTCTTCAACTTATCACCAGGAAGTCTACCCGGAGAATCCAGTTGATTTACAGGTTTTTCCAGCTGTGCATCAAATACATGAGCCACCTGGGCATCCTTCTTAGAACTCTTCTTGTTCTTGTGAGTAGAAGAAACACTTCTTTCCTCTGCCACATCTGCAGGTGGCTTCAGACCTGGTTGATGTTCAGTTAATTTCTTTTTGCCATCAGATGATTGCTTCTCTAAGTGACGTATCATTGATTGGTCAGGTTTATGGCTTGCAGCTTGCATAACAGCTTTTTTTCTCAGAGAGACAGCCCCACTAGAATCCCTCTCACTCTCAGATATATCAGAATCAGCTCTAAATGAAGGAACTGATCTGCTGTATTTGCTCCTGCCACCTTCCTTACTCTCAAAATAAGCATTTTTCTGAAAGCTATTTAACTGGAGTTCCACTGATCTACTTCTTACTTCTTGGTGATCATATTTGTCACCGCTTAGGTCAGATGAAGATTCTAATGAGTCATCCTTATCCACATCACTACCAAACAATTGATTTTTAAGTCTATTGATCTCCCTTTTCTTCATAGGAACTTCCTTCTCCAAGCTTTTTACAGCTTCAGGTGCCCCACCAGCACCTTTTACTGATTCATGGGTATCACACACTAAATCAGGCAGGACTCTCTGATTAAGGTCATTTGAAAAGCAATGCTTGTTTTCCAAGCTCTCAATTCCCAAGTTTTCTTGAAACAAGGCCATCGTGTCATTTCTGAACTCTGAATTCAGCTCCTCGACATTTTCACTTTTACCAACTGATTTAGTTTTCTTCCTCATCAAGACATCCCCATCTTCCAGCCTAGAAGTTGAACTATTGTCAGACATAACAGATTGAGGGTTGGCATCCTTTGCAGCAGCCACTTGCTCATTCTCTGCGTCAAGTTCTTCATTTCTTGATAAAGTCAATAACTTCTCATGGAGAGGTGAAAGCAGCACACTTCCAGCAACTGGGAAAGAAGTCATAGTCTGTTACAAAGGGGAGAAAACAGAACATTAAAATAGCACCAGATACTATTCTCCTTTTGCTGCATAAAAGAAGACAGAGTTTTATGTCAAAGGAAACTGGCTTACCTGAAGAATGCTGGCTGGAGAATCATTGTGAATTTCTTGAAACTTGGACAACATCTCATCACTCTCAGTAGGACTATTTTCCAACGATGAAGAGGGAGAGATAAGCCCAAGACTAGTGTGTAAAGCAGTACTCTTCTGAGCTGTCTTATCAGAACCAACTCTAATCCGAAGTTTGAGGGTTCTCTGATCAGTTGGGTTAAGTGACTTAATCATAGAAACTTCACGTTTTGCAGGGAACTTATTAGATTCTTGAGCAGAAAAGTATGAATCTTGTCTTAAGGAATCATCCCCACAAGGAACCCTTGAATCATGCAAGGTATGAGCATCGCGAGAATCAGCTGTACCATCCCTCCGAGTAGAAGGACGATCAGACACAGCCGTTGAGTTCAGAGGAGGTCCCTGGATAGAAATGCAACCACCAAACAGAAGTTAAGTTACGTGTTCCTAGGTTGATAAAAGATATGGACAAAATGTTATTCATTCCAAGTATTCAACAAAAGAAAAGCTTCTAATAGACCTCGGAGGCGAAATGATCAGGCAATCTTGATGTGCCTTGATTTTGAGATCTCTGTGGAGTTCTTGGCTGAGATAGAATTGAAGGGGACCGCTGATAAGTCGGTAAAAACGAACCATACCCACCAAATTTTGCCCCTGCCAAATGTAAAAGAAATTAAATCAGCTATTCTAGACATTTAGAACTGTTATCTAGGATCAATAGGACTCGTTACCAGCCTACTTACCCAAATTCTCAGCAGAAACACCTCCTTCAAAATCCTTCTGAAAATGACCCAAAACACTTTGCAGCTTTTCATCCTTTCACACAGAAAACCAACAGTTGTACTTTCATTGTTTTTTAAAATCAATAGCAATAACTACACAAAATGTAACATACACTTTAACCCCAGTACTGCTGAGAGAGAGGGGAGGCAGTCTAAAATAGAATCTCTTTTTCTTTTCTTATTATTACACTTCACTAAGCAGAAATGGTCCAAAATTTCACCAGCATAACTTGAAAGAAAAATTTCTAGCACAATGTCTCAATGATATACATTTTTCCCGTTCTGTTC
>JBDJHY010000001.1:10657755-10670517 GCA_039654485.1 Withania somnifera | reverse complement strand
ATAGCTGCCTGTTTTAGGTCCTTCTTGGGCTTCAATTGTTGGTATTTTGCAAGCCCAAATGTTGTAAATTATCCCTTAGGCCTTGTACATTGTTTCCCATACAGCCCGCTTCTTCATCATAGCTTGTAAGGCCTTCAATTCCTTAGTTTGGCTTCTTGTAAATGGTCTCGAAGCTTGTGTGCCTTCCATGCTCGTATCAACCATCCTTTTTTTGCTTGAACAAGATAAGGGCACTCTAAGGATACACATTAGGACGAATAAATTCCTTGTCTAGGAGGTCTTCTAACTAATCCTTCTGACTCTCTAACATCGGCATGTGCCATTCTCTATGGCATAATAGGAATAGGCTGAGTACCTAGAATGAGGTCTATTCCGAAGTCTGTCTCTCTATCGAAGGGAATCCAGGTAAATCCTCAAGAAACACATCCAAGAACTCATTGACTACAGGAACTAACTGGATTTCGAAAGTCTCGGACTTAGAGTCCTTAACTTGGACTAAGTGGTAGATACACCCCTTAGAGATCATCTTTATAACTTTTAGATAGGAAATGAATTTATCCATAGTATAGCTATACTACCCTCCCACTCAAGAATAGGCTCATCAGGAAATTGGAAACGGACAACCCTAGTCCTATAGTTCACAGTGGCATAGAATGACTAGAGCCAATCCATACTAAGAATAATATCAAAGTCTACCATATCTAACTCAAGATGATCAGCTGGAACAACTTTACCTAGAACAGACATGGTGCAACTATGATAAACTCTCGTGGCTACAATCGAATCACCAGTAGATGTGGAGACAGAGAAAGACTCAAATAAACTTTTAGGACTGACTCAAAATTATCTAGCAGCATATGCGTGGGAATTTATAGGACTTCTTATGCCTTGAATCACCTCCACTATAGTTCCACACTTTATTAAGAATTTTTATAACCTCGGATCAAGTGGGAATTTATGGGACTCGAACTTAATCAAGAAAATATAGAATGATTTAAATTCTCACTCAAAATTTAGGGTGTTATAGCTGCACTCACACTTATAAAGAGACTTTACCTAATGCTGAATCTTAGAAATATTAGGAAACTTGAACGTAATGCTCTAATACCAAGTTTTTTCACACCTCGAGCTCACTTGCCGGACACAACAAGGTATCCTTAGCCACCGGGTTACCCCGGAAGAACCGTTGGCTCATGCATAACTCTATGCACTCACACTCAGCGACGTAGAAGACGTAGAAGACATAATAATGAAATAGTGAACACCTCTAAGTAATAGAAGACATATCAATGAACAATGTAGAAACTCCAATCTCAAGTCCAATAAAACGCCCTTCTCATGTCTGAGAGCCACTACAAGTTAGACTATTAGGCTTCTGGAATAAGTCTCTAGTTAGCCTCAAAATAATGAATAAAATAACTCTTAATGTCTTAGATCTAATAAAATAAAACATAAATGAACTCTAATACTCGAGCCCTCAAATCAATGAGGACTCACCACTTCTTTTTTTTCTAGGAATGTAAATCAAGTCAACCTCAAGCGTCGAGATGGCTGACCGGATTTGCATGGCATAAAACATACAACACAGAGTATGCGGTCAGTATATAAAATATATTGAATATATGTGAGGTAATAATAGAAGGTGTAAAGAGTGACATCAAGGTAATGTAATGCATGGACAAGTAGTATCGCATTCAACTTCCAAAACTCCACTCAGATAAGCAACAATATGCAATGTAAACAATATCAGTTTAAAAACTTCAACTATCAAGAGTGTAAACTAAACTCAATTTAATCATGTAGACTCAACAGTTTTTAACAAAGGAAATATAAACTTTAGTTAAAACCTTTTTCAGCTTTCTCTACTTCAGAATGACACTCAATATCATTTAGAGGTTTTATAACCGACATATTTCATGCCTTAACAATAGAGTCCAACATATTACTCCATGTAGAGGAGCCCCCATACCTTGCCAAAGTATGGACACCGCTCCTCCTAGTGAATCCACTAAGTCTCTTCAAAAGGCACACATCGAGCCATAATATTCTACGTTTGACGACATAGGTTCTGGGTATAGAGCCTTGTATCCATCCTCTTGGTGTTAATACTCCTCCCCAAAATACCGACACATCAATATTCAATACTCTTGTCTAGTGGAATACCTTCAATAAAACCAATTAGCTTAACTCTCAATTAAGCCACACTGGGCAACACTTTGTCAATTTGGACACTTCATAAACATTCTTACTCTCAACTTGTATTCAAAGTATAAAATAATTATTGAAAATATCAGCACTTTCAATCGGCTTAATTAGTCAAAACACTCATTTTGACATTCTTCATACATAGTCTTAGAATCATGTAAAGAGTCAAGTAATTTATAACATGGCAATACTCAATTCAAGTTTAAAATTTTACTTGAGAACATTCTTAATACATGCATTAGGACTTTCCTTCAACTTCTATTATACCTTTCATGATCATATTTTTACAACTCAAGAGGACTATGCAACTTCATCAAATAACATCCAATTTATCAAATTTAGATAATATTATCAAGGATTATGCAATAATGAAAAATCTCAAAATATAATATGATTAAGATAATCCTATACATATTTCTACAACTTTCAATCTTTTAGAAAAAAAGAATTTTTGGAAACAAGGATGAAGGGAATCCTCGTTCATGAACATAGCTGATTTAAAGAGCTTTCTGTGGATGGAATTGATGAATTATGGTCGACCCTGCACCTTAGAGAGAAAAAACCTAACCTTTGCTCTATGTCTGAGAATGACTAATGATATGAAATTAAAGAGTTTTGGGTATTTATATTAATCATTTAAAGCCAAAACGACATAAAATTTGTCTAAAAAAAGCTAAAAAATTATTGAACTGCCCTTATAAAGACGTGACTGAAAAGTTATCAAAGAGTCCACGAGTCAACCTACAAATTGTGGGTCATGGTGTTCTGGATCAAACTTCAAGTTTCAGGATTTGTTTCCCACGAGTTGACAATTAAGTCGTGAACCAATTCCACGACTCGTATATCCTCTCGTCAGGATTTGGGACATTAACTGATAAATTGACATAATTCAAGTCAGGAGTGGGAGTCACGACTTGTAACTCTCTCCCACAGCTTGTGAGCCCAACTCGTGGTCTGAAGGATGAAAATTCAAGTTTCTGGATATCTACACCACGAGCCAACAAACAATTCGTGGTGGCCTCCCATGAGCCGTATCACGACTCATGGTATCCTGAAAAGAAAATTTTAGTTTTTCTAAGTTCAAATTCTAAGTTTCTAAAATGATCCAAGTATGGGGTATTACATGCATCACGGATACATATTGCCGAATGTATCAGCAAATGAAAAAACTGGACATGAAATATAGTTTTTTAAACTTTTGTTATAGACTGAAATTAAGCTCTATAGTACTAGAATCATGCAAGTTACTCTTAAATAATTATATTTTTGAGATCATCCTAATTTAAATTCTAAATTCGTTCCGTAGTTGTTATTTCAAAAGTTTCAGTATCCTATTAAAACATTTCAAAATCTTAATCTGAAAAAAGACAGAATTTTAAATTCAATTCGATAAGGAAAAATATTATTAAATATAAAACTACTTTGCTCGCATAAAATACAAATACAGAGTTTCGCGGCTATTACCCCTAAATTCAATTCATCTTCTTTCCCTTTTTCTCCCATTCTCTCTACCCCGAATTCCGGCAATTCCTCGCCGGGATTCAAAATTCAGCTATTGAATTCTCTCATTTGTGTATCGCAGCTTCATGGTTCTGAAATTTGATTGAGAAGCTGTAAACAGTTTTGATAGGTAAACAAACCCACCTTTTTTTGTTGCTGTACGGTACCCAACAAATTGGTGGAAAAAGGGGTTTTAAGTGTGATTTCGAAAGTTTCAATCTCTTCTTTCTGGTTCTTTCAGAAGCTTATCAGATCCCAATTTTGTAAATTCTGTTGAGTGCTGAGAGTTAGTTATGGTATCTTTCCAAATGGTGGAAAGATAGGCATGTAACCGTATAGCATCAGCGAAAGGCATCATGCAAGAAAATTACCGATCTTATCAATAGGAATTATTGGTAGGCATAATTCCATATATTTGTTGGATTTACTAGGTAAACGCAAGTATGGAAATTCTCTCTTTTTTATTTATTTTTTATGATACAAATTATGCATGCATATCTTTGATAGCCAGTTTGTAATGACCATGTTAGTTTTGAAGGTTAATAAAAGTTACTAGTTGCTAATAAGCCACTTGTTTGCTTATATAAGTTTACATATATTTTGATCAACAAACTATGCCGTGGACATGTAGTTTGCTGAAACTATAATTTTATGTATAAATATTTAAATCATGTTGTTAGCGATATAGTTTATCACTTCCCGCAACGTTTAATTATCACAAATGAGAATTTTTGTTCATCTTACCATTTAATAACTCATTTTCAGATTTTAGTAACTAACTATTTACAACTTGACAATCTAAAACAGACCTTTCAAGTGATTAAATTTAAATATTATTTAATCGATGAAATTGGATTCTTTTTTAATCCGATCCACGTCGTTACATTATTTTAAATTCATTCAATTTGAATTGGTCCTTTCTCAATAATTGAAGGCTCTATGCGGGCTCCAAGGCACAAAACAACTATTTAGAAACTATTTCAAGCATCTTACATTGTGCTTACCTGATTCTGCTTTTTGGTAAAGGTTTTCGAAGATTTTAGGCATGGCTCCAGCAAAAAAGTCTAGAAGCTTAAACAAGCGCTTATCTCCTACAACTGAAATCTCTCCCAGTAAAGATGGCAATGGGGACAATGCAAAGAAAAGCTTACAACGGGTGAGTTTTACTCTACTTTTGCTTGCTCTTGTAATAATCCATGATGAGGCATGCAAATGAGTTATTTTATGTTTTTTTTTCTTTTGGAATCTATGATAAATTAGTGTCTTCTTGAAATGATAACATGCTCTTTTTTGTATGAGAAGTAGGGCCACCTGACAACATAGGATGGTGTATGTTACCTTTTCCACAGTGGAAACTTGAAAGAGATAGATAGTGCAACAAGAAAGATGATTATTTCATCAAGTATGTTAGGAAGTTGCCAGAAATGTGTCAGTGAAGTGAAGACATTTTTTTGCATGTTTTCTCTGAATGGAAGAGGAAAATTTGGAATGATAAGATAATGTCTGGTTTTAACTTTCAACTTTCCTTCACAAGATATTATAGTTCTTTCATCACACTATCTCTATAGAAGTTATTTTTGTCGGAAAGTTTTTAAATTGTTTTCCCACATCTTTCCTCTTACTAAAGGTGGCGTATGGAAAGTTAAATATCCAGCACTTCCCCTTCTTATTCTTGTCAACTATCAATTCCCATGCTGGTCGAGGGAAAGAGTTGTTGTGTCCTATTTGGGAAATCCTACCCGAGGTAGTCTTGGTGGTCATTACTTCACATGGCATCATTACTTCACATGGTAGCATAGCTAGTTCTGGTTGGTGTTTCTCAATGTTGGGACCCTGCGTTATGTTTATCCACTCTCGAATTGTCCAGTCTTGAGCGGGGTGGAAGTGATATGATATTGGGTAGCGCCAATCGTGCTAGACCTATACTTCATGGTCTAGTCACGATTACCCTACCTATGGATTCGATAGACTCACTTAAAGTACATAATCGAGAGCCAAAGGAGGCAAACCCGAATGTGGAAGATAGCTTGGAAAGCTTTGGAAGACAATTGGAGCTTGATTAGAAGAGGCACAAAAGTATGGGAGCCAATTTGATATTATGGGTCACTTTTGGGCCCAAGCGTAATAATGAAAATTTAAACTCTATAAATAGTGGGTCTTTCAAATTGTGGAGGACCTTTTGATCATTTTGGAAGAATAATTTCTTTGGCAAAGCCTTTGGCTTAATTAGCTTCTTTAGCTTGTAGTTTGTGTTAGCCAACGTAGGTAGCTATTCATAGTTAATAGGCGTCGTATAGTATCGATTGCCTATTGTTTTCGAGAGCGGTTAGGAGTGGTGTATCTTCTAATTGCTTTTAAAATTAGCTACGATAATTGATCATCGAGTTGTCGTTATTGTGGGTGTATCAATAATTTTGGTTTGTTGGTTGATAATTCCAGATTCTTCGATTTCTCCCGAATTCGAAGAACTCACATATCCTTTTGTTTCCACGTTTTTGTTTAACATTATGGATCGAAATCCCTCATATCGCAGCCATATCATTGCTATTTCCAATAGACTTTGGCTTAAGAAAAAAAAGTCCAAAGCAGTTCAGGACAAAGAAGTAACGGAAGTACAAGAAAAAACAATATTAACAAAAAACACAATAGAAAAAAGTACAAAATCGAGGTACAAAGAATCAACAAATAAAAACAGATACCAAAGAAAAAGAACTTATAATAACTACTAATACAAATGAACAACAAGACAACACATTGTTACCTGCTACATTTCTACCTTAACTAATGACTTGCACACCCTAAAGTAATGTCCAAACACCATCAATATCAACCAAAAAAAAAGGTTTAATTTTTTTATTAGTATAGCTTAATAAGAACAAAAAAATAAGGATTAAAGGATTTAAAGAGTATTTTTTATTAGTATAGCTTAATTTTTTTATTAGTAAATGGGTATTTTGAAATGGGCTCTTAATTAGGACTAGGTTTAAAGGGTTGTCCACCAAATAGTCCACATGAATTGGGCTTGTGATGGCTACGAAGATTGGTCTAGAAGAGGGCTTTGTGATCTATGAATCAGCTTGAAATTTATGTCTGGTGTCCCTAAAGTGGTTGTTCTTGAGTTTTTATTACCAATAAGATGGTCTTGATTTTTTGGTCTCACTTGCTCGTAAAACAGTCGTTTCAATTCTTGCTCATGGGGCATACATTCATGACAATTAACCTGCACAATTGTCTAAAATTTTTGCATTATAAATAAAAAAAGAATACTTAAATATCTTGCTCATAAGATAGACGTTCTAACCTTGCACATGACGAATGTCCTAAACGTTTTCTTTATGGACAAAATTTTTTAAGAATTTAAAGCCTTCAGTTTAGTTTTCATGTATTACTTAAAAACTCCTAGTTCTCCCGTTTCAGTTTTATGCATATAGTCATTCTTTATTCTCTCGTAGTCCTAGCTTTTACATGTTAAAAGCATTTATGATTTCTCAGTCCTACAATTCAGATATGTTCCAGATAAAGCTTAGTAACAAATTTATGATGTCAGTCGCAACTTATTCAAATTTAGATGCTCTCATCTCCATATTTCAACCATGTATTTTATTACATATATTTAGTTATGTTGTTTTGAAAGTTACTGTATAAACTCACATACCAGTATATTTAAAGTACTGACGCATACTGTATGCCTACAGTCACAGTGTAGATGCAGGTATTCCTCTCAGATCATGAAAAGTAAGTGTTAGCAGATTCTAGTCAGCAGATGGTGAGCCCTCCTTCTTCAAGGGCAAATTATTCGTAGTTTCAGTTTATTTTATTCTTTTCAGTTATGTAGAGTTTGTTTGGGGTTTGTCTCAACTACTCATCAGTATTAGTAGAGGCTTCACAGACAGTCAGTAAAAAAAATATATGTTGTCCTCAAATATTGAATTTTTCAGTCATAGAATTCTTAAATTAATCATTTACAGTATGAAAGTTAATCTATGTATCATCTTCCGCTTTATATACCAGTTCAGATTTTATGTGTTATGTCAGACCAAGGGTTAGTTTGGAGCCACTCATGATTTCAAGTACCGTGTTACGTCTAGGGTGTAGACTTGGGACGTGACATAAAATAGCAAGACCACCCCATTTCAGGGTCATTTTTGAACTTAGCCCATTAATCGGATACACTGTTTACTTTTCCTAATTAGTGCATAGAGTATACATAACGCAAAAAAAAAAAAACTTAAGGAATGGTAGTAACTTTCTTGATTGATCAGACCGAGTGAATTATGCTGAAATTTTTTGCAAATTGCATTGATTTACGAGAAAAACTGATAAATGAGTAGGCTTTCTCATTTGATTAATGTAATTTGGGACACAATGAGTGACTGAAAGTTATTGTAATCATTGATTGATAGGGGAGGCTTTTGGTAAAGCCACTAAAGCCTTGACTTTAGCCCTCATTTTTTGGAGGCTTTTTTCGATAATAGGTTATATTTTTTTGAAAATATTTATAAAATAATTTAGTAATTCTATAATTAAAAGAAAATAATTAACGAATTAACCAAACATAATGGGCCCTAATGCAGTAAGCAATGCATAGAATAAATGTTCAATTTTTTTTAGTATATTGAAAAAAAAAAGCCCATGATCGACTCTACAATACTCAATCTATTTTAAATTATTTTTTTAAAAATCTTAATGTACTTGTACACTTTTATATTTCTTTTTTATTTTCTAAAGAGAGTCCTTGACTAAATATGCGTGACCGTATTATTTTTGAGTTTTTTTTCAAAAATTAAATATTACAAGAAGTATATTAAAGTATGAAACAAGTAGTCTCAATCAAGTTGTAGACTTATTGAATCAAGTTATATTATTTCAAATTTTATGTATTGTTTTCATCCAAAAATTATTTGTTTAGATATTTACCATTTATATATATATAAATATTAATTAGAAAATATTATTTTGATTATTTAAAAAATTTAAAAAAAAGAATAGAATTGAATCTATGATATAAACTTCTTTTTTATGAAAAAATTAGTGAGACATTGGACATTTATCGCTAAGTAGATTTCAAATAAAAAATATATAATGAAAGTTTTTTCTATCCATTTTTTGAAAAACTACACTAGAATGGACCAAATTCTAAACTATTTACGCTAAAATACCCCTTTTCACGTTAGTTCCGAAAATATCCAGGCGTTGATAAACAATTACGTGCGCTACCCCGACTTTATCACGGCAATTTCCGGGGAATCGCTGTATTTATTTCCTTTTTATGCCATTCCCCTTTCTTTTAAGTTGTCTTACCCTTTTTGGGAATATGTGGGTCCCTTCTTCCCTTCTTTTTCTTAATTAAGTTAAAACAATAATTATTTTCTTATTTAAATTTTTTATTTCTACATTTTTAATTAAATAATTTAATAGTAGTATAAAATAGTAATTAAACTATCTTTAAATGAACTTTTTTTAAGAGATTACTAGAATTAACAATTAAACTACAAGAAGATATCATTAATAAAAACAATAAAGTTATTGTTTTTTTATTAAAATTTAAAGTAAATTATTTTTATGTTTTCTCTCTTTTGGTTACCTTATCTTATTTTTAATTTTTAGTCTCTTTCTAGATTGTTGCCGTAAAAAAAATAATAAAGACAAAATATTAAGTAACTACTTTTAGATTAAAAAATAAAATAATTAAATAATTATACTACAATGATAGCATGTCAGTACAAATATATTGTGATGGTATTATGAAATTCCATTAAGGATTGAAACAAACTTAAATCATACCATTATAGTATATAGATATATTGTGACAGTATCATGGAGTACTGAGGAATGTCATGTTTGAAGGACTGAAACAGTCATGCATGATACCATGTCAGAACATAGATATAATGTGATTGTATCTTTTTAAAGTATTAAATTAAATAATAATTTATATTGTTTTTAGTTTTTCTCTTTTGATATTTGTATCTTCTTAAAAAGAAAAAATAAAATATAAAGATAAACATATTAACTAACTACGTTTAGATTAATAAAAACAATATAATTAAATAATAAGATTACGATGATGTCATATTAGTATATAAATATAATGTGATGATATCATAGAGGCCCACTAAAAATTGAAGCAAACCTCTACGATATCATGAAAGTGTGTGGACATACTGTAGTATCATGGATGACTGAGGAGTGCCTCATTTGAAGGATTAAAGCAGCCCCTAATCTATAATACCATGCCAACATATATAAATATATTGTTATATTATCATGGAGGGCTTATAAGTGTCTCAATGAAGAATAATACCATGTTCTTACGTATGTATATATATATATATATATATATATACACACACACACACACATACACACACACACTATTATGATATATTGAAGAGTGTCTCATAGAAGGATGGAAGTTGTCCTCTATGATACCATGATAATATATAGAGATATTGTGATGGTATAATAGAAGGACGAGGGGTATCTTATTTGAAGGATTGTAGCATTCCTCCACGACCCATGCCTACATATAAATATATTGTGATGTTATCATGGAGAACAGAGGAGTATCTCATTGAAGGATGATACTATGTCAATGTATAGATATATATTGTGGTGGTATACTGATGAGTATCTCATTAAAGAACTACAATAATCCTCCATGATATCATGCAAGTATATAGATATATTGTGATCGTATCATAGATATATCACAAAGTACTGGAGTGAACCTTAATAGTATCATGACAGTATATAAATATTTTTGATGGTATCATAGAGGTCTTACTGAAGGACTAAAACAGGTATCAGTGACAAGATGATAATATGCAGTTATATCGTGATAGTATCATAGAGGATTGAGGAGCGACTCATTTGAAGGATTGAAGTAGTCCTCCATGATATCGTGCCAGTATTTAGATATGAAGGGATGAAGAGTCTTATTGAAAGATGATATCATACTTGTATATAGATATATTATAATGATATATTGAGGAGTGCTTCATAGAAGGACATAAGCATTCCTTTATTAGACCATGTCAGTATATAGATATATTGTGATGGTATAACGAAGGTCTCACAAGAATGTCTTATTGAAGGGTGATACCAATAAATATATGAATATATTATGATGGTGTACTGATGAGTGTCTCATTGAAGGAATGAATCAGTCCTCCATGATACTATGTTAGTATATAGATATAATGTGATGGTATCATAGAGGACGAAGGAGTGTCTTATTGAAGGAATATACCAAAATAGTATATCGATATATTTTGATGATATCATGAAGAAATGAGGATTGTCTCATTAAAGAACTAAACAGTCCTCCATGATAACATGTCAGTATCTAGATACATAATGATGGTATCGGACAGGATAAAAATGAAGCATACCTCAATGAAAAAAAGCTAATGAAATTAGATTAGAAAAAAATAAAATAAAAACTAAAATTAAAAAAAAAAAGAGTGAAAGTTGCATAAAAAACTAAATTATGGTACAAAAATAAAGAATAATATGATTTGAAAAAAAACGTATAAGAGAAATAAGAATATAGAAATAAAACAAACTAAAACATGAACAAAAATTTTAAACTAAAAATAAGGAGAAAATATAATAACAATTTTTTTTTGAAGAAATAAAAAAAAATGAACAATAAAGAAAAAGAGAAGAAACAAAAATGAAAAAACGGACAATAAAGGATAAAAAGAAAACATGAATCAATAAAAAGAAAAAAAATGAAAAATTGTTGTAAATTATGACTAATGTAGAACACAATATTAAACAATCTATATTGAACAAGAAAATATAAAAAAGAGGAAATGGAGAGAGAATGTTTTACTTCTTATTTGAATGCGTCATCTATGAGCCAAAAAAGCTCTATTTATACTTGCAAATATACATTCTCAAATGAAGAATGAAGAGGTATAACGTTACATTCTGTACATGCATTTGTTGTTACTAATTCATGTATGAGACATAAATAAAAGTACATGGACTATCCATTTTATTCAATTTCTTCAATGCATTCATAACACCCTCCTTGAATGTCTATAGATAATGTGCCTCGTTAAAACCTTACTAGGAAAAATACCCATAGAAATAAAAAAAATTATTGAAGAAAAAAGAGTACAACATCTTATAATACGCCTTGAGTGTTGCTTCATTAAAACCTTACTAGAAAAATCCAATTTTGAAAAAAAAAACCTTGGTTAAGGAAAAAAGAGTACCGTGCAGATTTTACACCCCTTGATGAAAATTTTACTTGATATCTCAGAGACAATGCATTTCAATTTTATATCTCAGCTTCTCAAATGTGGATGTTGACAATGCTTTTATGAACAAGTTTACAAAATTATCGCTTGAACGGATTTGTTGAACATCTATTTCATCATTTTGTTGAAGCCTTGTGCGAAAAAAGTTTGGTAAAATCTGTTTTATTCGGTCTTCTTTGATATATCCTCTCTTCAGTTGAGCTATGTAGGCTGCATTATCCTAATACAATATTCTTGGAATCTTATTTTTCAAAAAAGACCACAAAATTGCAGAATATGTTGAGTCATCTATCTCAACCATACACACGCTCGACTAGATTCATGAATGATTATTATCTCAGCATGATTTGAAGATATAGCAACAAAAGTTTATTTTTTGAACACCATAATATACCCGTATCTCTGCAAGTAAATAAATATCCTGTCTGAGAAAAAACTTTATGTAGATCATGTTGGACCAAGGGTGGGTCACAAAATTATCCTCTTATGTTTTGATTGATGACTAAATTATTAAGTTAAAGATTTGATGTTATCGAAGCAATTACAAACCCTTGGATATGTTCATGAAACAATTCATAAGCAAGCACTTCACTTCGGGAAGTCAAGGACTCTTTTTGGACCTTTTTGAGTACTCAAAGTGCAGAAATTATAAAGAAATAGTAGAGACTTAGTCGACTAATTTGAGAAATTAGTCGACCAAAAGGAATCAAATTGGTCGACCAATCCAGGATTTGAGTCGACCAAATTTGAGTTCTAGTAGGGTACTGGAAAATTCTATAGTCGA
>JBDJHY010000001.1:10632056-10650362 GCA_039654485.1 Withania somnifera | reverse complement strand
AAGGCCATGAAACAGCGCCCCCCCCCCCCCCCCCCCAAACTTCATTGCACTTGTAAAAGAAAATTGTCATTTTCTGGTGAAGCACATTTACTTAGAAATCTCTTCTTGGAGAGCATACCAATCATCTTCTGGACCAATATTTGGTCTAAAAAAGAGTAATCACTTCATTTATGATCATTTTTGCCTTTTAGACGGCTATGTACATAGAAAACACGGAATGCCATGTTAATCATCATAAACCATTGGGTTTATCAAAAAACATCATAAATCTCGTGGTCTTGTTATTTTAGCCAGTAACGGGTCAACTGCAATTTGATGGTTTTTTCTGTGGTGATATTATTACAAGAGTTTAAATTTAGAATAAACGACATGAGTAATTAATCAGCATTGAATAAATTTAGAATGAGCGAAACTGAGTAATTAATCAGCATTGAATATATTGTTAAGTCATATAAAATGATGGTGCGATTCATTATCTACTTCATTGTACTGTGTTTTCAGGCTTATTTATCTCTTCCAGAGGGGACTGCTTCTGTGGCTGGGCTGATTGCCATGATGACTGATCACTACTGCAACTTGGTAAGACTTAAGATATATTGAGTTCCCCATCCACCAGAGTTATATTTTTCTTTCATAGTTGTTTCAAGCTTAAGGAGTTGGATTAGAATTTCAGCTTTGTGGCATCAAATGGATGGAATTCCTAAATACTTCAATTGAAAATGCAGCTCATGTTGAATAGAGAGGTCTTTGCGAGCTTTTCTTTTTAAATAACCAGCATGAATGATGAGTCTAGGCATTAGGCAGTAGCAAAAGCATTTTTCTCACTCAGACAAGAAAACCTTTTTTATAAGAGAAGTGTATATCTGCTGTGTTATCACTTATATTTGTTCATGGTTTCTGAATTCTAGTGTTTAATTATAGTAGCTGAGTGTTAGTTTTGGGTATTTGCCCATGAATTAACTTGACTATGTGATGTCAGGCTGCAAGCGACAGTGAGCAAGAAAGTAATGAGGATGCTGGAACGTCTCGAAAACCTCAGAAACGTGCACCGGTTAAAGTTCACCCTAATTTATCTAAAACATATGGGATGGCATCCTCTGCACTGGCAGCTAGTCATGGCTGTTTAACATTGTTGAAGAAGAAGCGTTCAGGAGGTGTGTTGTCTCTTCTATCTGTCCCACAAAAATGAGGAACAAATTAAAATTTATTATTTAGTATTATTCTGACAAAAGAATATAATATCTGTAAAATTTTTTCCAGCTGGACCTACATTAGATTCTTTCTTGCTTGTTATTCTTGCATGGAGTTTATTGTCTGCACTGTACTTCCATGCAGTGGTAGCTTTAACGGGGATGTCATTTTGTTTAGCTGCCTTCCACATGACTTATTTACAGATTGAGCTGAGGCTTGACCTCTTTGAATTTTAAAAACGTGTTAACTAAATCTTTCTTTTTATTTATAATCTGTAACTCAAGATAGAAGCTCACTCTCTTTTTCTTTATCTAAGGATTGAACACTTGTCATGTGATAATATTAATGAATTTTATATGGAGTTCCCTTTCAGGAAGCCGGCCTCGAGCTGTTGGAAAACGAACCCCACGCTTTCCCGTTTCGTTTTCATATGAAAATCACAAAGGTGGGAAGTATTTTTCACCAAGTAGGCAGAGTTTGAAACTGCAGGCAGATGACACTGATGATGATGTGAAGATAGCATTAGTTTTAACAGAAGCTTCACAAAGAGGTGGTTCTCCTCAGGTCTCTAAAACACCAAACCGTAGGATGCATGGTGTTACGTCCTCACCTGTTGGGACTGCTGAAAGAAAGGTATTACTTAAAGTACATTTCACATTGTGAATTAACTGCATAGACTTTATGTCCTCTGCAGATCAATTATTTGACTTTTTTTTCCAACTAGCATGTTAAAGTGGATATGGGCAATACCAAGCTTCTTAGTAATGAAGTGGATGAAGAAGAGGGAAGTATTGAAGCAGACACTGGTGAGCTGATGCTGGATAAAAATGATTTGGAGGAAGCTGGAACTGTTGGTCAAACAACACAGAAGCGAAAAAAACCATATGGCAAAAAGTTGGAAGTAGATGATAGTGGTGACAGTGATTTTGATGATATCAAAGAGGCATGCAGTGGTACAGAAGAAGGTCAAAGATTGGGTACAGTGAGAGGTAAACTTGAAATGGAGTCTACAGATGAAAAGAATTCAAGGGCCTCGTTCCAAGGCCCGATAAAGAGGAGCAAAAAGGTTCTTTTCAGAAGAGGTACTACAAAGTTTTGTAGATTTCTGTTTTTTTTTAGAACTTTCCATTTTGATAATTTAACAGCATTTTAGATGTTCCTTTGGTCCTTTGATTTTTTGTTTCATCTTTTTGCCTCTAGTTAAGAGGGAGAAGGGGGACGCATTTTTGGAAACATACGTAAAGTTGTCACTAATAGGATTTGTAAATTCATCCAAGCTTGACGAGAGTGCTGAGCATTAAGCATGAAGTGTTGCGATTTGTTTTAGCAGACGTAAACCTCAAATATTATCTTCTTAACGATGCCTCTTTCTCTTTTCTTTGCCTATCTGGTATAAATCATCTCCCGCCCCCCTCCTTCCTGGCATTCTTGATGTTAAGTGTCTCACCTTGGTAGGTCTTGGCAAACCTCACATCATGAACTATTTTTGTGATTGACTTAGGCTGAGAGTCCATTTTCTTATCATGGTATGAGAGTTGGACCCATCCTTATTCTTGGTTAACCAGTGGTGGGTCCCCATGTTATATTGTCGGAGCCTTTTTTGGGGTGTGTGTATTTTGGTGTCAAGTGTACCACTTATGTATTGTTGGGCAATCCTTACATCGTGGGCTAGTTTTTGAGGTTGATTTAGGCGGAAGTCCGTTTCTTATCATTTGACATGCCATAAAATTGAAGGGACCAAGTTATTTACAGAAGCAGCAACTCAAAGATTGCTCCATGATAGACATACTAAACATCCCTCGGGCATTGTTTAACAAGTTCAAAGTGGTCGGGAACTTCAGAATGTGAACAGCATCAGAATAAGAGTCGAAAGCCAGAGTAGATTTTCACGAATAACCCAAACAAAATAAGAAACAAAAGAAAACATAAATAGGTTTTTCAAGTGCTTAATCATCAAAAATGTTTCCCAAGTCAACACTCGAAGTGTCTGTTCCATCCATTCCATCAAAATCGTTAGCTAAGCTTTATAATTGCCATTCTCAGGGAGTTTTTCCTTTTCTCCAGTTTTTTGCCTGACTAGGATTCACTATGGCAGGCAAGAGATGAGAACATTAACTTCATAACATTAATCTTTAGGGGGGTACTTTATCTGTAAAAGTCTTGGGCAGACAGGAAAAGGTAGAGAACACATGGCATCCGATTGAAAGAAAGAGATGGGTTGGCAATAAAACAGCCATTTCATAAGGAAGGACTCAGAGTTTCAAGTTTTCAGTAACTTGGGGCTTAGGACATCACGGAAGTTCTGTTATAGTTCGAGATACTCTTCCTTTTCTCATTAGCTTGACTTTGTTTTTTGAGTTGTAAAGGAAGAATTATTTCTGAGTTATGTTATTTTAATGCAAAGTAGCTTGCTAATTTTGGTAAAGAAATTCGACTTTAACCTGTTATTATGTGATAGAAGCCATTATATCTTGGTAGAATGAGCAAAAGTAAGAGGATATATCTGCTAATTTACTTTTTCCTTCATGTAGATGAAAGCTTTGCTTTTGATGCTCTACAAACTCTGGCTGATTTGTCTCTAATGATGCCAACAGCAGAAAATGAAGATGGTAAGGGTACAAAATTCTGTTTGTATAGATCTTTGCATGAAAGCTTTCTTACTGCTATTTGAGATAGGCTGGGTGTTGATAGTATCTATCTAGCCCCCTTTCACATTCTCTCTGCCTTAGCCTAATACCATATCCACTTTGACCTCTATGCATTTCAGGTATTGTCTCTTGTCATTTGAGACTTTAGATTTCTGAATATGCTTTCTACTTACGTGATCCAAAAAAAAAAAATTTACTCCGTGCTTAGATGTCAGATATTTTCTGCAAATTATTTACTGAAGAGTTAACTTCAACTAAATTTTTTATTAGAACTGTACTTTTATTTAGCTTATCTTCGCGCATTTGCTTTTGGACTATGCAATGCTTCACAATTGCTTGCCTGTCCCTGTAAGAGTTATGACCTGTGTATTGCGTTTCAAATGATCAAATTAGTCCAATAGGTTGGAAATCAATACAATAACATTACTTTTAACGGAAATTCTGATTCTTTAGGCCAAACACACAAACATTATGTCCAAGCTAGATATAGAGAAGGCTTATGATCATGTAAACTGCGATTTTTTGCTAAACATTCTCAGACAGATGGGATTTGGTGAAAGGTGGCTGCTAGGTTCTCCATACTTGTAAATGGAGAACATGTGGGTTTTTTCCCCCTTCAGAGACAGGTCTTAGACAAGCTTACCCTCTCGATCTTTTCCTATTTATCGTGGCCATGGAGGATTTCAACAGTATGATAAGGATTGCTATCAGCAACAGGTGGATAAAGGGATTCAAGGTTAGTAGCAGAACAGGGGAGATATGGAAATATGTCATCTGTTATGTGCAGGTGATACTGTGATAATCTATGAAGCTGTTCTAGGATGATACTACTTGTTTTTGAAGCCACTTCTGGTTTGAGTATTGACCGGCCAAATTGAACTTCTGGTTTGAGTGTTGACTGGAGAGATAATACATGCTATTCACCTCTAAACAACTTTGAATTGGTATTATTACCTCCTTTTTGAACAAAATCCAGTTCTTTTAAAAAAGGTGTTAACCACGCACCAACCCTTATTTGACATGTATTAATTTAATTCAAAATGCTTTTTTCTTTTTCATCTTCCATTTTTGATTGTATTTTTTTCTTTTTCCTTACTTTTTGATTAGCTTTCCTTTTCAGCCCCCCTCCCCCCTCCCAAGCTCCCACCCCTACCCCAACCCCACGCACTACTTCTTCGGCGCCCTCCCCCCACATTCTTTCTTCTTTAGATCAAATGTTCCAAATTCTTGGGGATATCATCAATCAGTTTGTCTCTTTTCCATTTAGCTTAGCACAATTAAAAATGGAAGTTCCAAAAGAATCAAATGAGGCTTTATAAGGCACTGCTGAAACTCAGCTAAGAAATGCTAGATGTTCTCCATTTTTTGAATTCCTAAAATTCGATAATGATTTTGTAGTATTCTTTGAAATGTCATAAATATTTTTGATAAGATATTGAAATTGAAGAAAAAAGTCCAAGTGATAGTATTTAAAGAAGGTTCTTTCTCAAAAAGATCAAGTAGTAAAACAAGGTCGGCGGAGTTGTGGCAGAAAAGGTGGCATTGAAAATGGTGAAGGAAATGGCCATGGCAGCAGATTTATGAAGAAAGAAGAAAGAAAAGAAAAAAAGAATAAGGAAATAGAATAAAATCTAACAAGAAAAAATAGGAAAATAAGTTTTATAAAGAAAATTTGATAAAAATAGAATAATAATTATTTTTTGGGTTGTTAACTCTTTTTTTTTATGATCACGGTGTCACGGCCAGCTTTCGCGCACCTCGACTATTCGTACCACCTCCTAACTCTGTCCACCAAGGATAAAACAAATGGAAGGGAAGAAACACCTAGTGTTTTTTGTCTTTGTTGGGATTTGAACCTAAGACCTTTGACCTCATGGTTCTTTAGCCCCCTTCATTGACACTAGGCCACACCCTTGGATGCTTTGGGTTGTTAACTCTCTTAAAAGAAAGTGTATGCACTCTCTATGCCAGGTGGTAAAAAAGGAGGTAATAATATCTATTCAAAATTGTTTAGGGAGGTAATATGACCCCCGCAAAGGTAGAGTGTCTTCTTAAAAATAAGGTCCAAATTCAAGGGGTTAATTATGTATTACTCTTAACCGGAGGAAAAATAGTCTCTTTTCTATTAAAGAAGTGGTTTAGATGGAGGAACTATTGGGATCTTCGGGTTTAAGGTAGACACATTATCAATAGTTTATTTAGGCATGCCATTAGGCAACACAGAATTGGTGATATGGGATGGGACTGTGAAAAAGACTGAGAAAAAGTTGGCAAACTGTATGACATAATACTTGTCTCTGGGAGGTGGGGACTCACTTTGATAAATGCAGTTCTGGACTCACTACCAACATACGTGATGTCCTTGTCCACTAAGTGTGGTCAAGAAGCTGATAAATTAAGAAGGTTTTCCTTTGGTTTGGGAACAGGGAGGAAAGGGGTATCACTTGGTGGAATGAAGATTGCCAATTACATAAGGAGGCTGGTGGTTTAGGAGTCAGGAATCTGAAAATGCAGAATGATTGCTTGCTCATGAAATGGTTATGGAGATTCAATGGAAATGAACAAGCTCTATGGAAGGAGGTAATCTTGAATAAGCATAGGAGACATAGCAATGGTGTATCAATGCAGTATCCACCACCTACGGAACATCAATATGGAGATCTATTAGGAATCTGTGGCCTAGAGTAGCAAAGAATACTTGTTATGAGGTGGGTGCTGGTAAAAGATACTTTTCTGGGAGAACTTATGGTTTGGACAGGAAGTTTAATGCAAGCTTTCCCTGATCTGGACAATATATGCACTAACCTTGAGGTTACAGTGGCTGATAGTTGGTCTCCTCAGGGATGGAACATCGTTTTTAGGAGGCATCTTAATGACTGGGAAATAGGTAGGTCTGTGCAGCTATGCTGATGATTGATGGACTCAAGGGCACCACCATAGGGTGGCACCATAAAATAGAAACATGATAAGGATGGCAAGTTCTCTGTAGTTAGAATTTGCAGTAATCTCAGGGATGCCTTGGAACAAAATAGATCCATGGAAGCAAGTATCGCTCCTACTAAAGTTAAGTGCTTTGCTTGGTTAGGAATCAGGAAAGTTTGCCTCGCTCATGAAATTCTACAGAAAAAGGGATTGCCAATTGTGTCCAGATGCATTTTGTGCAGTGAGGCTAGAGAGACAAATAACCATCTGTTTCTGCATTGCGAAGTCGCATCTCAGCTTTAGACTCTATTCCTCAGCTTGACTGAGACCAAACGGTCAATGCTAGAGCACAAGAAGACTTGTTAAGTTGCTGGATTTAGGAGAGGGGAAGCAAGACATAAAAGAAGTGTTGGAGAGTAATCCCATACTGTATTGGGTGGACTATCTGGAGGGAGAGGAGTGGAAGAAGCTTTGGAGACAGATTTCAACAGCATTCAGAAAATCAAAGAGAGTTGCATTGCAAAAAAGGAACATTGTATTGAAGATGCTGGATAATTAGTAGATCTTTTGGGATTACTGTAATTACTTTCTTGCTTTAGCTTGTTACTACCTTTTTGTAGGTCTTCGGTGTACCTTAATGCTGAGGAATACAACAACAAAACACACATGGGCTATTTTTCTTCTTCTTTTTTTGATAATTCAAGTAATTTTATTAATATACCAGCAACAAGAAAGTGCTTTGGGATGATGCAAAAGCTACTGAGCATATTCGTACTTTAGCTGTAAGGAATTTAGTAACACAGTATCCTCTTTACTATTTACTATATACACCTAAATTCAAATTCTATAGACCTTTGAATTTCACGAGCTGTATTGTATCTTTCTTTAATGTTAAAAGCTATCACATTGTTGCTTAAAGCAATGCGTGGTTTGTCTCTCCAGGGGATAAATCTATGCACTTCAATGAATTGTGGGCTTCCAATAATGAAGTACAAAGTGACCCCAACGAGAAGCAGTCGGTTCTTTGAAACTCAACTTTGAGGAGTTGGAGCCGATTAATATTAATGTTACCTTATATTTGATGTTGAATCAGTTATTTAACTGAAAGTCATTATTGTAGCAGTAAATTCATACATGTTTGGTATTTCTATATTCTGTAAATTGTGCACTTCACTTCTCGCTTACCACTTCAACCCCACTGGACCTTGTCTCCTTTTTTGCGCTTCAAAAGGGTCTATCCATGTGGTCCATAAAATGCTCATAGGAATAGTTCTCTGGACATCTCAGCATTTTCGCACCGTCTGATCCTGCCAAATAATGATAGCTTTGTTCAACCCTCTTGGCATGGCTGGCCTAATACCATAAATATTTATGAATATACGCCAAATATCTCAAATCTGTCTGCAGTTTATGGCATATAAGTAGCTACTTAATTTATTTCACAAGCATCCAATTTTTGCAGTAAAATGGATGTTCCCTTATTCAGACTGAGAACCAAAAGGACGAATTATTTAGACTGTGATATTCTACCTAATGTGCTCACCTTCATTTGGCTGGAAAAAAAGTGTCACATGTTTAGGTACTTATCTGTTCTGAAACTTTTATCTTTTCCAAGATTTCTGTTTAACTAACTAAATTACAGTGTGCAAGGATGTGTTTTACAAAGTCTGACATCAATTTCTATGCAGACAGTATCTCACTGTATAATCATACCTTTTGACATTCATTCATGGGTTACCATGTGATATATCCTTTAGGAAGGAGAGAAAAAATAAATCTAAGACATGCTTGTGCTAATTCCCAAAATAGCTGGTAATATTGGGTGCATCTAGTAGCGATTTATTGCTTTTTCTGAACTCTTTTTTGTACGTTTGTGTAAGGAGGTTACTGATTTAGAATTTTGATGGTAAGTTTACCACTAAGTATACGGATTCGGGATATATTATCAAGTATAGAAGAACCTGGAACTTGTAGACCTAACTGTGGATTTAAGGACAGTAAAACAAGATTTTTTTACTATTCCTTCTCATAATTATCTGCTGGGCTGCTCCTTCATGTATTTCCTCTGTGTTGTAGAAGATGAATACTTTTCATTTTTCTTTGTTTGTGCTCTCTGTATTGTCCAAATAGCTTGCATAGGGCTCACATTTGAAACTTAAGACTTTCCCCTTTTCTTTTTCAGAGTCAATGATCCAGGTCAAGGGTGAAATTGATGATCATGTCGATGAATCTGGCTCCTTGGAAGCCGTTCCAGCACACAGACACAGAGACAAACGTGGATTGGCAGGGGTTAAATCGAGATGGAATCAATCTTTATCAAAGTTTGAAGTAGCTTCCAGTACGACATCAAAGAACAGTAAATTTACATCTACTAATGTTAATGCTGTTCCTGATACAAAGCAGGCGAGGAGGCAACAGAAAGCAATTTCTTCTAAGGTATTAGGAAACAGCATTGCATCCCTGTTCAATATTCTGATGTGTAAATGATGTGTGACACTTCTGTGGAAAATCATGCAGGCTCGTAAAGCTGAAGAACATGTTAACTATGATGTTACGGAATCTCAGGAGGCTGTGGTGATTTTCTTAGTTTTGTCCATTTTAAGTGATTGTTTCGAGATTTAAACATGTTTGAGCTACGGTGTTAAGCGTTTTGCCAGATTGTATAACCTTAATCAGCTGCACTGGTACATGATATTTTTTATCCTATAGGTAAAGGAAGCATCAAAGAAATCTACCAATAAGGGTAAAAGATCCTATCCGAGTATGTCACCGAAATTAATCAATGATCAGGAGCGTTCATCGTGTGCAGATCCAAGAACAGAACAAAGTAATTCAGCTCAATCAACTGCTCAGATCCCTGTTGAAAACCAGGTGAATTTGCCTACTAAAGTCAGAAGCAGGCGTAACATGGACCTGAAAGAAGCTCAAAGACAAAAAAATTTGAAGATTCCTGGTAAAAGTTTGGATGATACCTGTGTATCCTTCACTGCTCATCGTGACAAAGCATTCCGTCTTAAGGTTAGTTATGCACCTTTGTCCGTCTTGTAGTTCATTATCATGATACGAACACTAGTTAACTTGCACAGTGCATGCAGAAAAAGATTTCCAGTTGCCTTTCCAACCATCAGGTACGAAGATGGTGTACATATGAGTGGTTCTACAGCGCAATTGACTACCCTTGGTTTGCCAAAAGGGAATTTGTGGAGTACCTGTATCATGTTGGATTAGGGCATGCTCCAAGGTTAACACGTGTTGAATGGGGCTTCATAAGAAGGTATACGTTTCAATTTTCCTTCAATTTGGAAGTCACTCTATTCCCTGAGAAAGTCCTAAACATTAGGAGTTTGTTTATTTTATGATAATGAGACCATTCAAACCTCGGCTTTATGTAGCTCTCTTGGCAAACCACGGCGATTCTCTGAGCAATTTTTGAATGAAGAAAAGGAGAAACTTAATCAATACCGGGAATCTGTCAGATCACATTATACTGAACTTCATGAAGGTACCAGGGAAGGGCTACCCACAGATCTTGCAAGGCCTTTGTCGGTTGGGCAACGTGTGATTGTGATCCATCCAAAAACAAGAGAGATACATGACGGAAGTGTGCTGACAGTTGATCACTCTAGATGTCGTGTTCAGTTTGACCGACTAGACCTCGGGGTTGAATTTGTCATGGTAATTCATTAGTGCTTAGTATATCCTCATATGATATTCTATTATGTTAGTCTATATTCTATAGTTTCTCTCAGTTTCACGAAATTTGGACAAGATTAGAGATGATTACGAAGGTGCAAGTAGCACATATATGAATATAGTGAGAGAAGGCTGGTTTAAATGGTTTGACCATGCCCTACATAGACCTCCATAAGCACCTATTCTTAGGGGCGGTACTATGATTGAAGATAATAGAAAAGGACGTGGTAAATATAAAATCACATTGGGGAAGCTGTATCAAAGGACCTATAGTCTCTCAAAATCAATGTCGATTTAGCTAAAGAATAGAACAATAGAATCAATGATCCATATAGGTGATGTCGACTAGTTGTGATTAAGATTTAGTTATTGCTACACTTGCGTTAGGCCCAAAGTTTGACAAGAGTTCTACTCTGGTTAAAGATGTATATGTCCATATAAGGATAAGCGTGAGACTTAAAGAATCATAGTTTTAGAAAACCCCTTATCTATCTTTTTAAGACATCATCAAGTATTTGGTTAAGTGGCTTGAATAGAGAAGACGGATACATAGGATAAATATAGCCAACTACAACTAGTTTGGGATTTAGGATTAGTTTATTAATTGTTTCTCCCTTTCGAAGCTATGCCATAATGTGAGAGAAATAAAATTAGGAATCAGGTTATGTTATAGCGAGTCCAAATGTCTGTACTCACACTGTGGTGCCATCCTCCAAATATGGTAAGCCTAATCTTTCTTCTGAGGATACTTCTCACGGCAAGTAAGAGAGAAAGAAAGGCATAGCTAAATTAAATTGATTACTCAAGTCCAACCAAACTAAATTATTGAACTCCTGCGTATAAATCTCTTTTATCTGTTGGAAGACAAAGCTTATCTGTCCTTGTAACTAGCTTTTTTACGAATCAGTATTTCAGTACTGTACTTATAAAAAGAATCGTTATCTCGGTACTTTGTGTTTTGGTTCTCCAGTGGTTGCTTTCTGGACCTGATGGCTAATCAGAACATTTAATGCTCCGGCAGGACATAGATTGCATGCCTCTAAATCCATTTGAAAACATGCTCACATTACTTACAAGGCATGCAGATGCTGTTGATAAGTTTTTTGAGAGCTTCAATGAGCTCAAGATGAATGCACGAGCAAATGAGTTTATGAAATTTCCGGTCGGTGACAGCATGGAGAACGTAGATGTATCCTCTCATTCCTCCCCACCAAGTCATCCCATCAGTAGTCTTCTAAAGCAGACGAAGGTCCGTGGTTCTCCTCTACTCTTCCTTAAATACCTTTTATACTTAATATATTTCGGATTCAGTGATTCTCAAGATCCCAGGTTTAGAAACTTATATTGCTGTTTGTCCCATCCGGTTCCTAATCAAAACATTTATGTCCTCCCTAGGAATTATCCGCCTTTTCTTGTAACTTGTGGAAACATAAATGAAGAATTTACTTATCAGGAAGAGAAAAAAACATAAGTGAAGGATTAACTCTTTCCTTACAAGGTCTAACAAAGTCTCTATAAAAACTATGAACATACATTCATAGGGGCAACAGAACAGGGAGTGGTTATAACTTGTATTTGTGCTTATCTGAGAAATATTGGTCTTTTGGTTCTTCTATCTTTTGGAGTGTATGGTAATCTTTTGTGTTTTGGTTTGTCCCTAAGCAGTGGGTGGAGGTCTAGTTGAGCTTCCACCTACCAAGCTTGAAATATTAGAACAAGCGGAAGTGACCTTGGGTCAAACAAATTAACGTTAGGACCTAGGAGTATTCCTAATCAAAATAATGTGACATTTCCTTTCTGAATTAATGCCTTTTGCGATGCTTCTTTTTCTCATGCAGTTATTCTTTTCTTCAATTGGCTATTCTTTTCTTCAATCTCCCCTTGGTTATTCTTTTCATGACCTAGAAATCTGTCTGGGGCCGATCCTTAGGACCACCACATATTTCGAAACGCGGGAATAATCGATCCACCCCTCTACTCTTCTCCACTTAAATACCAAGCTTAGTTTGCATAGGGATAGAATCTCTGACTTGAGGATGAAGCTCCTCATCCTTTGTCACTTGAACTAAGCCCTGGCCACCACTTCATGATTTTTTATGTCACATCTTTTTTTCATTATCAATCAAGAATCTATATACACCCACCCAAAATAGATGTTTCTAGTGCTTTTGTGGTGAATGAAAACTCTGCTGGATCAACTGTAACACTATAGTTTGTAAGAAATAGAATGAAAATTGTAGCAAGAATATGGTGTCATTTAACTTTTTGTACTACATTAATATAGTACTTTTGTCCCAAGTTAATTATTCTAAGTTGACTTTGGGGGTTTAAAATTATGAGATTTAGCCATCAAATTATTTTTAATACACTTGGCTTCTGAAACAAAAATACAAATATTTGATAGTATTTCTCTTTTAATTTCATGTTCCTGCCATTGTTTTTCGAATTTTTGGTAATTGAGGTGAAATGCCCAACCAAAGTAGGCCACATTGTTAAAGTGTCTTACCATCTCATCCGAAAGCTTAAACTGTTAGGCAAAGCATATTTTTAGTTGGTTAATTATATCTTCAATACGCAATGTCCCTCACGTACGGGTCTAGTTCTTTTTAATGGACCAAACACGTGAAATTCTTTTTGATGATGGGTGGCGATGAGAATCGAACTTTGGACCTCTACCTTCTTTGATGGAGAGAACACTACACTTAATTATATATTCAGTATCCATAATGAACTACACTTAATTATATATTCAGTATCCATAATGAAAAGGGTATCTTTACATATTTTCAATTTAGAAAACTGGACCTCTAGTTGGTTATCTCAGAACCGGAAGAACCGACTTTTAACTTGGGGGTTAAAATGATTGCCAATTTGTCTGTTATACTGTATAGTCTATAGATATATATATATACCTTAAGAAGTCCCTTTAGAGTTTTGATTGCAACTTCCTTGTCCTTTTTTCCACATATTTTTTGAAAATTGGTAATTTGTATTCCTCATCTCCAAAAAGCTATCAACAGTAACTATGGACTCAAAAACTAATTAAAAAGTCTACCAGCTGATCTGCATCCTCTACATTTGTTTCTTTACCAGAAATGAAAATTTACAACACAGTTCCACTTAATTTTCTGCATAGTATTGAATCTATCCTCAAAACACCTTCCATTCCTTTCCTTCTACACTGTCTACCAAATACATGAAAGAATTGCTCTCCACCATCTCTTTTGAAACTTGCTGCCCCTCTCCTTTAAGAACTGAGAGTTTTGTAGGCTTATCAATGTTTTCCTTGCACATAATTTATGAATAACTTGATGGCCAGGTAGCTTCAGCAGAAGCTGATATGCAATCTAAATCTGGAGTCATGGAAACCACTGCATATCAACAGATAGCATATTCAAAGCCTTCTTGTGTCGCTCAGATTCAAGCAAAGGAAGCTGATGTTCAAGCTCTAGCAGAGTTGACTCGTGCACTAGACAAAAAGGTTACAAAACTAATCTTATTTTTTACTTCATATGATCCATGAATGAAGATTATACAAATGAAGGCTAGCTCTCTCTCTCTCTCTACATATTCTCGTACCTTTGGCTGCTTATGCAAGTATTGTAGACCAATTCAGCATGGTGTGATGGTGATATAAATCCTAAATTTTGAGTCTTACTGCACGTGCTTGAATCAAGTAAACGAATTCGGCCTACGTGTGAGGAACCATGTTGCAAACTACACTAAATAAATACATTCCCTTTCTAACAGTTTAAAGTTAGAGCTAGTTAGATGAGATGGTCACATAATTCAGCAATATCATTTATTCAACCAAATAGAAAACCTTTATGAATAAAATTAGCAAACATTTACATCCAAATTGCCGATATAAGCTGACGAGGGAGAAATATCTTCTTTACTCCCCCCCCCCCCCTTAAACCCCTTAAGTTGAATGGTTTATTCGTGTAAAAAGAACTTATTGAAGGGATAAGCTTTTATGAACTATCATGGTAAATCTCTATTTACTTTTTGAAGACGAAGGCTGAAGAAGCTTTGTAGAATTTAGTCCTAGTATAGTTAGATGCACATCTATAAATTGTTTCTATAACTGTGGTCATATTGATTGAGCATGTATTTATTGTTGAGAAAAGCTGTGTTTCCTGTTCTGTTTGGAGTGGCGAATATTTAAGGTAGAGGGAGCTAGTCTGAGCAGATGCTCTACCAAATTGATGGACAGTTTCTCCTATTTTAGAGTTGTGCTGCTTCTCGTCTTTCATTTTTGTTTTGGCTGTTTTTGTATTTCAATGCATGTGTTTCCAGATTTGTGTCAATAGATGCATTTCTCTAGTTGATGTTAGATATACAAAAGGCATGAATATCTTGTGCCAGATCTTCAGTGAGCTCATGTCATTAGGTTGAACCTGTAGGATGCAGTGGTTTCGGAGTTAAGGCGTATGAATGATGATGTTATGGAAAACAAAAAGAGTGATGACTGTTTTCTCAAGGACTCAGCGCCTTTCAAGAAGCAATATGCTGCCGTGCTAATACAGTTAGATGAAGTCAATGAGCACGTATGTTTATCCTCAATACTAGAATTTAAATTTTGTATGGTGCACTAAGTTGCTATAACATTCATTTGCTTGGCAGGTTTCTTCTGCTCTATATCGTTTGAGACAGAGGAATACCTATCATCATGGAAGCATTCCACTTGGATGGCCAGTTCCACATGATCCTAGTATTTTGAACACTTTTGAGCATTGTACGAGTCGACCACAGGAATCAGGATTCCTTGTCAACGAGATAATAGAAAGCTCAAAAATCAAATCCCGGAGTATGGTAGATGCTGCCGTGCAGGTAGACATTCAACTGTTATTTCTTGTGCAGATCTTTTTTAAGATCACTGGTGGTGTGGCTCAAATTGGTTTTAAGATCATGTCTGGAAAAAATCCTAAAGCGGTTTATGATTAAGCATAGCATGTTAATATTTATTAGCTTCTTCAGAGATCTCATTTGCATGGTTGCCAGTTTGATTTATTCCTTAATTTACCTCAGCAGACTGGGAATATTGAAATGCATTTCTTGAAAAGATGCAGTAATAGTATGCGATTTTGCATAAAGGTGGTTACTTTCAGTTTTGGTGTACAACGGGATCAAAATATTTTAAAAAATATTCAGTATCAAAATTTAGAGGAGAAAAATTGGACTTCAAGTAACTCTTTTGTGAACATTTGAAATTTTGGTCCATTTAAAACCTTCTACTATATTTTAACCAAGTTTAATATTATCAGACATCATGTAATCTGCTTGGACTTGATTTTATCAATTTAATGCCTCCGGAGATTTCATAACTAAGAAGTTATGTTTATGCATTAGGTCCCAGTTTTTAATTATGTTACTCTATCATGTTTGTGATTTCATTATTATCATCTGCATGTTTCTGTAGATTCTTTTAAGACTGATTAACTTTCCCGTGTAGGCGATGCTTTCATTTACTAGTAAAGACAACACCACTGAGAAGATTGAGGAGGCTATTGATTATGTGAATGAGCGGATTCCACTAGACGATTCTTGCATGCCAACTGTGAGATTTTTTACGACCTCACATTTGCTTTGTGGCTATTTTGTTTTTCTGTATCAATTGATTTTTAGTGCATTGAGCTGTTGCAGCCACCTGATCTTAAGTCGAAGAATATGTCAGATAGGAATGAAGCAGATATTCCTTCAGAACTTATCACTAAATGTGTTGCTACTTTGCTTATGATTCAGGTAAATAGGATTGGTTTTTATCGGTTCTTTTCCTGTATTTGATGGGAAGTTTTTTTGTTCTGTAATTCCAGCAGATCTGCCAAGTTCTTTCTGTTTCTTTGGCTAGCATAGCATTTGTGATAAGATTATTGCTTTAGAATGTTTTGCTTGGAAATTACATTTGCTCGGATTATGTACAATGTCTTTCATGATCTTGGATTCCTTACTGGGTTTCCCCTTTCTTGCATGACATAATGTTCCATAACCTCCAGAAGATGCTTCTTGTAATATCTGGATTACAGGATTATCTTTGTCAAGCTAAGACGGCAATGTATTGTGATTCTGGGTGACTGATAAATAAAGGCAGAAGGAGTGCAAACAGATTGACTGAAGAAGCAATGCTCTTCCGTCACCAAGTTTTATCCCATCAAAGATTCCCAGATAGCCTTGGAGGATGAGGATATGCCCTTATTTTATAAAGATAATCTATAGTCTCCGTCTCTGTGTACATTATCATGATCTCCAGTGTAGAAAACATTGTTGTGAACTCCGTCTTCACAAGTCCGCACATGTATACCTTGGAGATGAATTTAAACTATATGTTTCTCCAAAAGGAAAAACTGACGTCGTGTTTTATGGCAGAGCACGATATCTTCAAAAACACCACTTTTGCTTATTCAGTTCATATTTCTGGTCACCCATACAACTTGTTATTAATTCCATCTTTATGCTTGACACAACTTAATCTATTGTACATGATTGCAGAAATGTACGGAAAGACAGTTTCCACCAGGTGATGTGGCAAAAGTACTGGATTCTGCTGTAGCAGGCTTACAACCCTGTTGCTCACAGAACTTTCCAATCTATGCTGAAATACAGAAGTGCATGGGAATCATTAAAAACCAAATTCTGGCATTAATACCAACGTAGGCCATGTATTATCGACACTTAAATGCTCTTCTAAATTTACTATGTAGATAACTAAATGGTTCATATTTTAGCCCATTAAGTACATTTGTTTTTTTTAGTAAAAGTCATCCGTTATATCTGAAAGTGTCTGATTCAAGATGTAGGAAAGAGTTTTATTAGTATTCAGACTCTTTTAAACGTGCTTTATAGTTACTGAGAAAGCTCTCAAATTTTTCCTCTACCAAAAAAATCAGAGCCTCTTCATAAACCAACAATTCTTCTTTATTTCTCCATAGAATCAGACTTCTCTTCCTCTATTTCTCCAGCATCACCTTGTTCTTCTACTTTTTCTTCAATTTTTTTTTTATAAATATGTTATTAGTAGAGGTAATGTTATATCTGTGTGTTTTTTTCCATATGTTGTGTACTGTGTAGTGCATTTTCGAGAATTGTGTTCCAGACATGAAAATAGGGTTAATTGGAGTACGAAATATGGATGCTTTTTAAAGAAATCTGCAAGAGTAGAATTCCAACAAGCATGTTGTAGTTGAGGATTATAGATGAAGTGCGCCTGCAATTTTGATTGGAGCCTAATGGATTATAGATGATTCCATCTTGTAATAGAAGATGACCTAATCCAAAACCAATTTGGGATCGAGGCATAAGTAATTGATTAGAACTGAAGTAGAAAGAACCATAGCAAATGTCCAATCTTTGTGGGATAACCATGGTGTTTCAAGAGAAATGCATTAGTACTTAGTCATTGCGTAGTGGCCGAAGTGAAATTCATATAGTTGACGAGAAAAAAGTCAAGTGGAGATGATTTTATTTGAAAAACAACTATTCTATTGAAGACTAGATGGGATTGGCCCGTGCTTCCACGAGCCTAATATTGAGCATTATGATGTATTTCATTTTTTGTCATCATTTACAACATTCAGCTCCAAGGTATGTGCGCATTAAAATGCTCCTGTTAAATATAGCTATCTAAGAAACATCGTTAAAACAATTATTTTGTATCCCAAATTTATCATTGCAGACCAAATTCAACTCAATACGCATAAATCCTTCATAACCCCAGGCATTGGAGCTCATCACTTTTAAGATGTGGAACTGAAATTAAGGAACAAAATCAGAAGTTGAACTATATATGAAGAGAAAACTCACGCATATCATCTTTATTTCCGACACAAATGACAAACTCATTTTTATGCTTGAA
>JBDJHY010000001.1:10555927-10573035 GCA_039654485.1 Withania somnifera | reverse complement strand
AATTCAAGCTTGTACAATTGTTTCACCATTGCTGAATTGAAAAGTTTGAAGATCTAGAAAGTGGGTTTGATTTGTGGTTGTTGTTGGGAGCTAAAAAGTAGTGGTTTGTGTTCCCATCACAAAAGGAACCCTCGGTTAAAATTTGATTGAATTTGGAGGTGATTTTAAGGGGTTTAGAAATTTGAATTTTGAAGATTGTTTTTGGTGTTCTTCATGTTCTTGGTGAAGAAGAAGGTTGAAAAGGGGACTTTGATCCAAAACCCTTATTTCAAAGTTGTGTAAAAGCGTATAAACCTTCATAAAAGGTATTCATTAGGGAATAAAGGTCACAGGAGTCGAGAAAAGCCAAGAAAAATCAGTCAAGAAAAAAATTAGTTTTGGGCAGTCCAAAACAGTCCGCCCAAGGGTGCCACCCATAAGGATCTTTTCTGGAAATTTCGGGCAACCTCCCGGACAGCGCGTCTACCAATGGGCAGCCCGCCCAAAGTCCCGACCAAACATGAAAATTTCATTTTCTTAGGTAAGATTTCAAGTTAGCTCTCACTCATTCGGATTCCTAGTTTCTTTTTTTTAATTCTTAGTTTCAATTCTTGATTCCGAACACTAATTAACAAGTAATTGTTCTTACTTGATTGCTTGATTAGTTTTGAGTCCGTTTCTTTTTCATCGATCCATTTCCTTGTGCATTTCTCGTTTAGTTTCGTAGTTTGTTTCTTGTTTCTAATTCTTTTCTTGTGTGTTTTTGTCTGTTCAATGTGTCAACAAAAATCACTCAAGACCTCGAGTAGCGATTGAACCTTGAGTGGCACACATAAGTCAAAACAAATCTCAACATTGATCGCATCAATTGTGAGGATCAAGCAAAGGTATGTAACCGAGTGACTTTTAAGGTTGTTTTTCTTTAACCAATTGTTTGTTTGTTTTGTTGTGTTTTTATTTGTAGGTACAATGTCCATAGGAAGTGGAGAACATTTGGAGTTTAATGTGAGCCTTTCCTACATCATGGGAATCCTAATCAAAGAGGAACGTGTTCAAAACCCGAACCTATTCCATGCTAGGTTCAAGATGATGGAAAGTCTATGTTCTTTGGTTATTCATATGAGGAGTGATGTCAACACAGTGAGTGGTGCATTGGTTGATTGGTTTAAGTTACCCACACAAAGGCACCCTAAACGGTACAAACTCCACTTATACCACGAACGGCTAGACATAAAGGTAACCGAGCAAGTAGCTATCAAGTTTAGCATAGGCAAGTATAAAGACGAAGTGTTTTGTGATGTTGTGCCCATGCTAAAATGTCAATGTTGCTTGGTATGCCTTGGAAACTTAAAGGGGATGTCAAATATCATGAGGGGTACAAGAAGTACTTGTGTGTAGTTGGAGGTCACATGTTTGTTAGGGAGCTCCGGGATGCACAAAAGAAAGAAGAAATGGAAGATGAAAAAAAAGAAATATTAATTGTACCAACATGGTTACTAGCATTTTGCCTAGTATCCCTTCTTTTCCTTCACAGGTTCATGAGGAACGACTTTTCGATGAGAACCCAAATAAATTCCTCACCAAAATCAAGGAAAAGAAGAAACTTCTTGTAAGCTTCAAGGTACAAAAGTTAATCTTAGCACTTTTAATATTTCAAATGGGCTAAGTGTCGGTGATAGCTTATTTTTATGTGAGCTTAATGATTCTTTACCGTGTATTGATAATGTGCAATTAGAAAGAGTGGATACACAAGTTGATCCTATAAATGACCCAGTTGATCCTTCTTGCAAGGATGACTTGAGTCCACCAAGTGTAAAAAGTCATGATTTGAATGATAGCGCATTGTCTTGTGATGATCCATTGAGTTGAAGATCCCATTAACTTTTTTTGCTCATAGAAAACATGTGCTTGAAAATGCATTCAAAAATGATATTGAACTTTCTGAGAGTAATATTGCATGCTATAGTTCTTCTTTTGTGGTAGATCATTCTCCCTTTAAGCACAATATCTTATTTGAGTTTGATGAGAACACTCCTAGTGAGATACCTAGCGGTATGGACCTTGAAAGTGGTATAGTTCTTGAGGCCTGTATTATTTATAACAACCCACCATGGTTTGACGATCCTCCCAAAGTTGGAATTATCTTTTTTAAAGATGAGAGTATGCTTAAGGGAAGGGATCATGTCAAAAGGAAAGAAGATGTTTGCTCTCCATTTACTTCTTCTTTGTGTGTTCCGAACCTTGATATTATGGTTAATGATGTGGAGGACACCTTAAATGAGGTTGTTTTGAGCAATACATTTCTTTACAATCTTTTCGTTTATGATGATATTCATACTTGTTTTAAATATGCATCTTATGGCTTGAGAATGCTAAGAGAGGTAAAGGTTACACTTGCTTGCAAAGTTTTATAGTGTTTTCATGTGTCTTGGCCAGTAATGGAATGCTTGAAAAGATTTTCATGTCTAATCTTAGTCTTACATGTGAAAATACCTTAGAATGAGTGTGGTGACCTTGTTGCCTTCCTATATTATTATTTTGCCTATGATGATATTCAGGTTGATGTTGAATATTCATCTTGTATGTGGAGTGACCAAGTCCTTTATGATCCTTATCTTGATTCACGTGATTTGATTAAAACGAAAGCTTGGTTTGGTTTTGAGGATACCAATTCTAGGCATGAGATTTTGTGTACTAAACCATGTGCTAACCCTCAAGCTTTGAGGAAATTTTTCTGGTTCTGTTTTCCCCCTATTTTTGATAAGTTCAAAATCCTTTTGAAGATGTTGATAATGATATGAACTAGCTCGGGGCTATTCATTACAAATCAAAGCATGGAACTATTACTCGAGAGATGCAAGCTATGAATGCTTCAAGGATGACTTTGATGGCCTTATTTGGAGCTCCCCGAGATCAATATCATGTTTGGATAGTCGTTTAGGGCAAGAGAAAGGCTCGGGGAGCAAGGAATGGCTTGCTGAATAAGTAGACAGCCCGTCCACCCTGCCTCCCAAAATGGATAGGCCGTCCACCTTACCGTCCAAAATGGGCAGGCCGCCCAAGCTTGGACAGGCCACCCTCCCACCCGTCCCTAAGCTTTTAGACTAGTATGGAATAAGGGTCTTCTAATTAGGGGGTCTTTTAGTTATGTTTTACTATTTTGGAGCTAATAATGTATTTAACTTAAGCCCTTAGTCTATATATAGTAAGTCTTAGCGTTTTCTTTGATGAATATTGAATTCTTCTCTTGTGAGAGAATGAATGCGAATATTGAATTCTTCTCTTGTGAGAGAATGAATGCTTGTTCAAGCCATTGTTGATTTGGGTTTGATAAGTGAGGTTTCTTTAGGTATCAACCCGTAGAGGTCCACTTGATAGGTTGGGTATTTGTAGACTTGAGATTAAGGATATTGGTTCTTCATAATCAATGTTCTTAATCCTCCTTTACTTGTGTCTAATCTTATAGACTGGTAGTTCTCTTGGTAATCTAATGGGAGGTCACACTCTTTAGTGTTGGTCATCTATTGTTTATTCTTGATTATGTTTAATCTTCTATCTATCATCTATCTTTATTTTATTGTATTTTGCTTCCGCACAATCAAGTGGACCTCTAGGGTTGATACCCAAAGAAACCTCACTTAGCAAACCCAAATCAACAATGGCTTGAACCAAGCACTCATTTTCTCACAAGAGAAGAATTCAATATTCATAAATAAAAAAAAGGCGAAGACTTACAATATATAAACTAAGGGCTTAAGTTAAATACATTATTAGCCTTAACGTAGTAAAACATAACAAAAGACCCTCTAATTAGAAGACCCTTATCCCAAACCAGTCCAAAAGCTTAGGGACGGCTGGGAGGGTGGCCTGTCCAATATTGGACGGCCAATTGGGCGGCCTGCCCATTTTAGACGGCAAGATGGACGACCTGTCCACTTTGGGCGGCAGGGTGGACAACCTGTCCATTTTGGGCAGCAGGGTGGACAGCCTGTCCATTTTGGGGTGGCAGGGTGAACAGCATGTCCATCCCCAGGCTGTTCACTTATTCAACAAGCCCTTCCTTGCTCCTGAGCCTTCCTCTTTCCCCAAGCGGCTATCCAAACATAATATTGATCTCGGGGAGCACCAAATAAGGCCTTCAAAGTCATCCTTGAATCATTTATAGCTCACATCTCTCGAGTAATGCTTCCATGCTTTGATTTGTCAAGAATAGCCCCGGACCGCTTCATATCAGGGTTCGAGGAGGGTCGGACCACAAGGGGCTATTGCACGCCGCAGCCTTACCCTACATTTCTGTAAGAGGTTGTTTCTACGACTTCAGCTTGTGACCTCGTGGGCACATGGTAACAATTTTACAGGTTACTCCAAGGCTCCCCTTCAAATGAAGAAAATCTTATGAGAGAGAGATGTTAGATGAAACAAGCCAAGCTGGTATTCCACTGTGTCATGTTATAAACAGCATGGCTAGGCGGAATTGTAACATGTTATGGCTAAAAATCATTTGAAATGTTTGCATTATTTCCTTGAGGGGAAGACAAGATAATTTTAACTGCATGCAAAAGGAACACTTGGGGAAAATCTATCCTAAAAAAGAGCCAAGTACCTTTAATCTCCAGATGGTGTAGGTCTGTTTTATCTAGAGTCTGGGCTGTAGATACTGTAAACATGACCCAGAGAGGGAAAGATTGGCCCAGTAAAGTGGGCAAATATATTGATGATGGAGGTAATGCTGGTAATGTTTAGATGACATACTAATCTTATATTTTTTAAGATAGAACATTTCAAAATGTAAAATTTAAGTCCATAAAATGTCTAAATGTTTTATGGTACTTAACAATTGAAGTGTTCCCAATTTGCAGGTCACTCAACAGGTGGTGCCAGAACTGATTCTAGCAATGAGGCAATCAAAGGACTTCAATGATGGCAGCATCACGACAAGACCTATCAGTAGTGGAGAATATGAGAACACCATCAATTGCTTGACCAGTACTAATCCTCTCTCTTAATATTCAACATAGCTTGGATAAAATATCTATGTATTATCCATCCGTTTTATCCAACTAAAAGTAGGTTGGACAATCGATTTATTCAATTTATTTATATTGGATCAAATATGGACAAGCCCATAGTATCTGCTTTAAAAAGGGAAATAAAACACGGGTCAAAAATGAATAATAACCTATCGGAACACTTCAGTCTCCCTAAAACTCCTTGTTGTCAGATGCCGCGAATAACAGAAACTTGGTGGAGTTCTTCAATGTCTGAAGCCTTTGTCTCATTCAATAAGTTAGCTCCCATTTTCATGTTTCTATGCAGTTAGAGCATAAATCTTTCCTTCATATTGATTGTCTTCACTCTATTTTCCATTCAAATTATCTAGAAAGACATTTAGATCCCTCTGGACAAAGACAATCAAATTTTTATTCAAAGGAAGATGTTGAATCTATAGAATATTACTCTCAAACACTTTTAGTTTCTATATTATTTCACAAATCACAATAATAAAAAACAAAACATTTTTAGCAACGGGATTAATTTGGCAGTTTCAACTATTTGTTAGCTTTGCTTTTCTTTTCTGTGTTAAGAATTTACCGGGTAGCGCTATACTTTTTTTCAATTTAATGGTAGGCTATCTTATCAGTTATATTTTGTTTATCTCAAATTGGAGATAATCAAGCTCTCTTCACTCTAGGAGTTACTATTGCAATTTTATATGCAGTATTATCTACAAAAGATCAGTATTTTATTGAATCATTTAATTGATGGTACTATAACATGTCGTTTTGCGGGAGATCTATATGAACAAAAAGCAAGAAAGAGAACAATGATACGATATTACAACATATAATGGGAGGATAGGAATTCTCCGAATAAAAAAAGTTAAAAAGACATGGATAATATGGTGCATATTATCCGTCACTCAACCCATATTTTATCCATATATATTCTTTCTATTCATTTTTTATTTAACCTGTTTTCAACCCACCCATATCCGATCTGACCATTCATTTTCCAGCTCAATTACCATCAGAGAAGAAATTGACAAGGAATTCCCTTGATGGGACAGCTCACCCTTAAATGCTTGGACTCTCCAAGAATGTTGCCGCACCCGTGTCGGACCCTCCAAGAATGTGTTATTTTTTGAAGGATCCGACACGCAGCCAATAACATTTTTTAAGAGTCCGAGCATCATAGACTCACCCATCCTGGAACCAATGCCCACTGGTGTGGCCCCAGTACCAAAAGAAACATGGCTCAATGCCTGAATCTCTACCTAGTTTAGACTGGAGAGCAATTTTAAAGAAAATTCCTCGATTTGGTGTCCGGTACGTATCAATAGACAAAGTGCCTATCTTGGACAGCACGGTTTCAATGAACTGCAGGAGTGACTCATATAGGACAGCTTCAAACAATAATTGCAGAAAATGAACGAAATAGTTAGCAAAAGAGACCACAGCTGCTCTGGACCACACATCTGAAACATCCCATAGATCCTCAAGAAAGATGCATTAAAGGACACATAAGAACACTCTCGGTCTTACCTCTTTCAATGAAGATATCTGTTAGTGTACCATCCGCATATTCCCTCAGCTCCTGCTTGCACAATGTTCCATTCATATCCTTATCCAGAGCAAGAAACATGTCTGCATAATTCATATAAGCATATTGATCATAAATCAAGGACCAGGACCCAGAAAAGAAAAAGAACACAGCAAAGAGAGAAAGACAGAGTGCAGGAAAAGGAAAATAAGAAGAAAAAGAAGGGAAAGGAGGAAACTGTGAAGACAAGCGGGGAGTAATAAGAAAGAGGTGTGAGCATAACTATAATGAAAATTGGGATACTGTGTTCCCACAACAACCACATAAGCAAGCATCTGGACATATAACTACCTATTTTCTCCATTGCGCTTGATTTTTGTTGTTCGGAAGTTGTTTTGTGATTTGAGAAATATCTCTGTTTGTAATTTGGTCACTATTTTAGTGGTGCTCGTGACCACCGAAGCGTGGCTTGTATTTGAATTCCCACCAGTTCATGTATATGACAGCTACAACGAATCTTGTAATGCATGACCAGGTATTGAGAAAACTGGAAGCACTAAAGAGTGTTTGGTATGAAGGAAAACATTTTCCAATTTTCTCATGTTTGATTGGCTTAATTGTTTTGGAAAATATTTTTCCAAATTAAGTTATTCTCCTCAAATTTAAGGAAAATGACTTACCTCTAACAAGGAAAACATTTTCCAAAACCTCTTTCAACCTCAAACCCAACTTTTCACCTCAAATAAAATTATTTTTTTATATTTTGAAAAGTTTTTAAAAAATTAAATTTTTTTACCCCATCCCTCAGCCCCCTACCCCACCCCGGGCCCAAAAAATAATTTTGAATTTTTTCAAAAGTTCTTTTAAAAAAAACTTTTTTTTTCTTACCACACCTCCTTACCCGACCCCACACCAAAACCCCTCTCCCATCCAAAAAAAATTCTTTCTATTTTTTACAAAAAAAAATTAATTTTGTTTTCTTATCCACCCCCACACCCTCTACCTTGACCCCCAGCCCACCACTTCTACCCCACACCTTATACCCAACCTCCAGCCCACCCACCCCTACCCCCATCACCCCACACCCTCCAAAAATAATTATTTTTCAAAAGTTTAAAAAAAATTAATTTGGCTAGATTATACCTAGATACTTTTGGGATAATATTTTCTTTTTACTAACCAAACATTAGAAAATAAGTAAGAAAGGTACTTATTTTTCAAGAAAATATTTTTTGAAAAACATTTTCCTTTGTACCAAACACACCCTAAACTGGCAACCTTTTCCTGGATACTGTTAAGTTTTATTTTGTTTTATTTTTGTTTTGTCAAACTGTAAACTGGCAACCCTTGTTCCCTATCACCTAAGAAGTACATGAGACAACAAATTTTTTGAAGCCAGGGACAGCACTTATACACACTACAGTTCTGTACTTGACATACTACGTATTCAATCAAACGGGAACAATGTATTAGAGCTGGTAACTAGCAGACAAAATGGTCCGTGAGTCTGGAAACCTTGGAACTATAACATGAACATATTGCAAACAAGGCTCACAGTACAAATATGTGTAGGTTTGATTCTTACAATCCCCTTCCCCTCCCCTCTCCCAGTTCCCCAATCTAATAACATACTTGCAAGCTCGATTCCCAAAGATTGAGCAGAAACTCAAAGCTACACCAAAAACTGGGTAGAAGGAAAGCAGTAAACAAAGCATGACATGGATCTACTAAATTAAGAAATTTAAAGCACTGACCACAAATCCGCTGTGCAGAGGTCAAGGAAAACCAGTTTTCAGCTTGTTCTGTGTCAGTGACTTCTTCCTCAGTTTCCTAGTAGAACAAAATATATGAACATGTCATCTTCAAAGTAAAAGGAAAACTAATCCAACAGCAAATTCTTACTTTACAAATAAATAGGGAAACTATAATAATACAATTATATGCTTCTCCTGCTGAATATAATGGATGCTTGCTACTAAATAGTTTACATGAACATTTTTGCACATGCAAAGGAGTAGAGATTTTAGGGGTACATTATTAAAAAGACTGAATATCAGAATCCAGGTGACAGTGTGTAAAAGTCAGTTTCCTTGACAAAAACTATGCAAATAACTTTGATAAGATTATGCAAAATAATAACCTGGGATCATTTCTTTTACGTTTTTCGAAGTTCTGGGAACAGCCAAATAACCTGATTCTACTTGTCAACCCACAATAACAATAATATTTAGCAAAATAATAGGATTGCAAAAGATATCAGAAGTTGAGAAATTCATTTGAGATATAAAAGTTCCTTCCAAGTTCCGAATAGCTTAAATAATGATAATCTGACAATAGCTCCTTGGAAAGCATTTCTGAACTTCAATTGCATTGATTAGGCAGAGAATAAGCAATATGTCAGGTCTGAATCTCCAGTTCTGTCAATATTAAGCCTATCCTTTTACATTCTAATTCAGAAGGTCCACAAACTCAACATATGTCATCACTTTAGTGTGTTCCTCCAGCGAGTCAAATTACTCAACTGAAGCTAAATCATCTCAACCGCCTCGAATCCCTTTTTAGGCAACATAAAAGAAAACTCAAGTAAGAGCCTGTTTGGATTAGCCTATGTTTAAGTGCTTTTAAGACAAAATAGATTTTAAGCCTCTTTGTAGTGTTCGGGTAAATCTAAAAAGTGCTTATAAGCACTTGGTATTAAGCCAAAATGATAAAAAGCCAAAAACCATAATCCAAACCAAACAGGATCTAACTGAGGGCAGAAAGGTTGATTACAAGGCCTCCACACCAATAAATAAGCCAAAATTTCTAACTTATGGCTGTTGGCTTATAAGCCAAAAGCAAAAGCCAATCCAAACAGGATCTAAATGAGGGCAGAAGTTTGATTGTAAGGTCTCCACACCTTATTTCTGAGGGAGGAGCTACCCCGTAAGAAGTTAAGTCAAGACTGATTAAGATGAAGGGCTATGGAGGTATGTGGGAACTTTTCTCTCGGCGCATGTTTAGCTAAGGGAAGCTAAAAATACGCCAGCCATGGTGAGGAAGCATAACAATGCAGCCAACAAGATGACTATGGAAACTCCAGCAAGTGGTATTCAGCACACACAATCTCCATTAACCTTTGGGATCTTTCTCCCAACTAAATTTCAGGCAATACAGGAAACTGTGGAGCTAGAGGAAGAAGATAACAGTTATGGAGAATGCAACAGTAGACGGCCAGAAGAGATTATAGGAAGGACAAAGCAAGAAGGTCTGACTTCATTGCAAAGGAGACTGCAATTCTCTGATGTAAGCACAATCTCTACCGGTAATCAAACAGTTGCGAGGGCAGAGATCCAACTGGAAACCAATGGAACAGTAGAGGTAGCTGAAGAGCAACAAGGATCCAATGAAGAAAATCCTAGTGCAAACCAAGTGAATGACGATAGGATCTCAAGGAAGGGTATGCATCTGGATTATAGCCCACCTACTCACAGGAAAGGAAAGGTGGTGGTGAAGATCACAGAGGAAGATATAAAACTCACTGATGCATACTGGGCAACAGTTTTGATTGGTTAATGTATTGGGAGACAATCCATAAGAGAAATCCATGGAGAATTATGTCAAGGCTGTGTGGAATTTTGTGAAGAAACCTCAGATTCTATATCATACAGATGGTTACTATGTGTTTAGGTTCGAAACCAAAGAAGAGGAGGAGGTAATACAGGCTGGACTATATATGTATCATAATAAACCCTTTGTGTTGAAGGATTGAGAGGTGAACTTTCAGTTCAATACAGAATGTATATCTGCAATTCCACTTATGGGTAAATTTCCCAGGCCTACAAGTGGGATTCTAGTCCACTGAGGCTTTGGGTAAAGTTGCAAGTGCAATAGCTGTGTATACAGACAGTTATACTGCAGAAATGAGCAGAATCTCCTATGCTTGGATTTTGGTGGAGGTGGATATCCCAACCTTTGCTTGATACTATAGAGATAGATACGCCATGTGAGGTCATCCACCAGGATACAATGTATGACTAGAACCCTAAATATAGCACTGCTTGTATTAGATTTGGACATACTAATGCTGAATGCTGGATGAAGGAGGAGTTTGTAGAGCCTCCAAAAAGAAGAAAAACGGAGAGTGTTTCATCAATGGCAAGCTACACCTAACTTGAGGAATCAGATGGACAGCACGAGAATACAGATGTTACTAGAGCAAAGTCTAATAGCAAAGCAGGAGACAGGAGTGAAAATAAAGATAAACCTTAGACATCCATGTATAAGATGCAGGAAGAGAGGGGGATTAGCATTGAGGATAAATTTGGTATACTTGTTGCAGAGCAAGCTGGAAGCTCAGGTGGGGAAGAACCTGGGGCTGGGACTCAATATAACCCACCATGATAATTAGCACATGGAATGTTAGGGGGGCGAATAGGGCCCCTAACCGAAAAAGCTGAAACTCTTTCTGATGAAGAACAAAGTAGATGTGTTTGGATACATAGAGACAAGGGTCAAGGAAAGGAGAGCAAAGACAATACTAATGAAGATGGCTAGAGATTGGAAATGGTGTTGTAGTTAGGTTACAAATGGGAGAATTTGGCTGATCTGGAAGAAACATAAAATATACAGATACCATATATCCATGAGCAGTTTATACATTGCAAGGTGGAGACAGCAGCTGGTTTATCAGCCATGCTAACTATAGTCTATGCAAAGAACTTGCAACAACAGAGAGAAGAATTGTGGCAGGAAATTTAGATGCTGGGAGAAAACATTCAGGAACCATGGCTCCTTAGTGGAGACTTTAATAATGTACTGACAACAGAGGAAAGAATAGGCCAGCCAGTAACATTGAGTGAGATACCAGGGTTAAGGAGATGATTGACATGATGCAGCTTACTCCTCTCAGATCAAAAGGATGTTATTTCACTTGGTGTAACAAGTAGCATGGAGAACACAGGGTATATAGTATATAGTAAAATTGATTGGGTATTTGGAAATCTTGAGTGGACTGACCAATATGGACACATTGAAGCAGAATTCTTGCCACCTGGTATTTCAGACCACTCAACTGCAGTAACTCAGTGTGATCAGAGGGTGAGCATTCCAAACCATTTAGACTGTATGTTACAGTGATGGAGCATCCACAGTTCAAGTGTGGAGGATGCAAAGTAGGGGTAATCACATGAAAGTGATTTGGGATAGACTTAAGCAACTCAAGACAGCTTTGAAGGGCCTGATCCATACATGGGCAACTTATAGACAGAAGCTGGATCAGGCCAGGCAACAACTGGAGACTGTACAGAAGAATATAGCTGCTAATTTGCATAATCAATCACTTATTGGGCAGGAAAAAGAACTAATCCAGGAAGTGCAGAAGTGGAGTCTTGTAGAGGAGAAGGTGCTAAGGCAGAAATCAAGGGTAAATTGGATTGATAGTGGAGACTCTAACTTTTACACGCCCAACTTAAGATCAGATCAAGCCACAACAATATATCACCGATTTACAATGAAAGGGGTAGAAAGCTGAGTTTCAAAGATTCTTTACTAGTCTGACAGGTGAGAATAGTGATGAACTGACTTTTCCAAATGCACTGGTCACAATAGCAGGCCCATGTTTGACCAGAGAACAGCAAGTAGAATTAATACAAGAGGTGAGTAACATGGAGATTGATCAAGCCATAAAACAGATGCCCAAGGACAAAGCAACAGGAGTAGATGGCTACCCTATTGAATTCTTTACTGCACACTAGAAGGAGTTCAAGCAAGTGGTTTATGCAGCTGAGAAGAATTTCTTTAGGACAGACAGAATGATGAAGGCATGGAACTGCACTGCAATTACATTGGAACCTAAAGTCCCATCACCTACTCAGGTGAAGGATTTTAGACCAATAGCATGCTGCACAACACTATAAAATTGTGGCTAAGGTACTTCAAAAAGAGTCAAAGGGATCATTCATAGGATAATTGGGAGTTCACAATCCGCATTTACTGAAGGAAGGAGTATTGCTGATAATATATTGCTGAGTCATGAGTTGTTCATAGGTTACACTAGGAAGTGGATCTCACCTAGGTGTGTGTTAAAGGTTGATTTAAGGAAAGTTTATGATACTTTGGAGTGGCAGTTTCTCAGAGATATGATGACAGACCTTGGATTTCCTTATAAGTTCATTGAATGGGTGACGGAATGGGTGACAACAGTGAGTTACTCATTAACTATAAATGGAGGTCTAACTGCTCCTTTTCCAGCAAAGAGAGGACTAAGGCAAGGGGATCCTATGTCCCCTTACCTCTTTGTCATAGCTATGGGATATTTGAACAGGGAAATGAAGCAGTTAGCACAGAATAAAAGCTTCCACTTTCATCCCAGATGCAAGAAAATGGAGATCATACATCTGTGTTTTGCAGACGATTTACTCATGTTTTGTAGAGCTGATACACAGTCCATTCAACTGATACAGGAGGCATTCCAGAAAATTTTCCAAGCTTCTGACCGAATGCTAACCCAGAAAAGAGCTCTATATTACATAGAAAGGGTGAAACCAAATGATAAACTAGCTCTAATAGAGCAGCTTGGACACATAGAAGGATCTCTGCCTCTTAAGTACATGGGAGTCCCTTTGTCCATCAAGAAAATTACAGTATAGCAATGTATGCCTTTAATAGAAAGAATAACTGCCAGAGTTAGTTGTTGGTCTGCTAGGCTACTTTCTTATGCTAGAAGATTATAACTAATCAAAAGTGTTCTAATTGGAATACAAAGCTACTGGGCACAAATCATTGTATTGCCAAAAAAGGTCATGCAAATGATAAGAGAGGATACGCAGAACATACTTATGGACAGGTGCTGGGAACAAATCAAGGAAAGCACTAGTGGCCTGGGAGAAAATATGTCAACCATACTCAACAGGAGGACTTAGAATCATAAATTTGGTTCTGTGGAATAAAGTAGCAATACTGAAGCACTTATGGGCTATAGAAAAGAAAAGGATGCTATGTGGATAAAATGGGTATGCTATTACTACATAAAGAACAGGAGACTGGAGGACTTGATAGTGCCAAAGACAGCAGGGGTGATCAGAAAGATAATTGAGAGTAGGAAGATGTTGCAAGCCAGTCAGCTTGGACTTGGGACAATACAACAGAAAATGGAGCACATGATATAGCAAGGCAAGTTCAAGATCAAGCTAGCTTACACAAGTTCGCAACCTCAGTATCCCAAGGCATCATGGAAGGCTATAGTTTTGCACAAGGACATACATCCTAGGCATAGGTTTATATTGTGGCGTGCAGTGCAACATAGGCTTTCTACTGTGGACAAATTACAGAGGATGGGTATGGATGCACCTATGGAGTGTGTTTTCTGTCACAGGGGAGAAGAAACACTTGATCACCTCTTCTTTCAGTGTGCATACAGCAATCAGATATGGGCGAAACTCATATGGATGGGACAAAACAGAAGGATAGGAGACTGGAATCAAGAGGTAATTTGGGCATGCAGAGTGGCAAGGACAAGACAAGGCATGGCAGACATCACTTGCTACACATTTTGTTATGATGATATATTGCATTTGGAGGGACAGGAACAAGGCAAGATTCAACAAAGAGAGAACTAATCATGAAACAACTAATGCAGGTGCGTATCAAAGGCAGGGACAAGAAGACCTGGCAGAAGCACCTGCAAAGATTAAATAGATATCCATAGATTTATTCATAGAAAATGTAATTAGTATGAGCAAACAGTCAGCTGATGGTAGAATGTTAGAGGTAGTTGGTCAGCTTCTACCTAAATCTGTAATGATCACCTTTTTGGTTAATAAAGAGCAATCTTTTGAATTATTAAAAAAAAAAAAGATGAAGGGCTATGAGCATTTCCTTTAGGATGAGAATTAAGCACAACTAAAACTGTCACACGAGCAAATAACGGGTAAATTGCCATACACTTGAGAACTTGTGCAATATTTATCTATAGCTCTTAAAAGCAAACTTAGTTGCATAAAGTGGTGGTAGAAAACGCAAGAAGTTACCTGGTGAAGCTCCATCAACTCCTGGAGACAGTTGCTAAGCAAAATCTTTTTTATGCATGCCTTACCTGTTGGGGTCAACAAGGTTCTTTTCAAGATAAATTCAGGAAATAACTGTATAAAAAGATTTGTCTAGCAGCACAACATAAAGGCAACAAACATCTAATGCATTAGGGACATAATTGATTTGTTGGATTAAAAAACACCAGGAGTATCACATACGACGGCTGGTAACACAAACCTCGTCTATGAGGATCACAAAAGAAGAAAAATTTGTGTGCAGCTATACGGCAATACATTTGCACAAAAGCTGCTGGCATGTCTCGAAGCTGTGCTAGGTTAGGAATCAGGCCCCGTATATAGGCTTCCATTTCCTGTTATACCCCAAAAAAGAGCATATGTGAATTCAATTTGTCTATCTGAGCTAATTATACGAAGATAATAACAGCATAAATTAAAAAAAAAAAGTAATAAGTGTAAAATATTGGAGTTGAGAATAGTCAAGAACCATACATGGGGTTGAAGGAAACCATCAGAGTCTTCATCAAGCTCACTCATGTCAATTCGGGCTTGAGTAAGTGAAACCTAAAAAAGCAGAGAAATCATATTACATATGCAAAACAATTTGAAATAAACAGTTCAATACCTTTTCCTAACTTATTTTAATCTGAGATTAAGTCTACATTTAGAGTAAGCCAAGAAGATGCATCAACTCTTCCAGACGACCAAGGACTAAATCATCAAGTTCCAAAAAATAACAAGTATCAAATGAACAACTTTCTCAAAATTACAAATATGGAAGGAACCATAGAACTTTTGGTGGCCAACATCAAAATGACCAATTACATCTAGCAAGATGAACCCTCATCGGAAAATCATGGCCAAGTATCTAGCCTGCAGGAAGCTTTCAGAATGTCTCTTTTAACTGCGAAAAATTTCCAACAATTTACGCATTATAAGATTCTTTCAGAGATGGAACCCCATACTACAGGACGAATTATTTGTTTCAACAGAAGTTCCTGTTCAAAATAAGTTTAAGCAGAAATACAGCAAGATCTGCAAATAATATATTAACTCAATTATAGAATTGGAGAACGGCCAATTCATGGTGCCTCCTATTCTTTTTTCAAATAAAATAAAGTTGATTTAAGCAATTAAGAGAGGTGCAATTCTGTATGGGAAAATTCACACTCTTCTCAAGAGCTGAATCTTCTTTACATTTTCCTTTTATTTAGTTCCTTCACATTTTCCTTCTTTTCCTTCAGGAAGATCCATGACAAAGACACTGAAATAAACACATGCACAAGATGTGATTTAATCATTCCAACAAGTTCATGTCAGGGACAGGGAGGATATCTGAGTGTATTTAACACTGTTGAGGGTGGAAAATTAGAACTAAAAGGACTTTGCAGGTAGATGTTGATAATACTCACTGTACGCATCACATAAAGGTAAAATGGCAGGATGGCAATTCTCCCTGATTCATCCTTCTCAAACTTCATGAAATTTGAAGGACTGAAAAAGCGGCGACATTTAGGCCCTATTTGTTCTGTACAGACAGAGGCAATGTGGCAAAAGTCTTCATAATTCATCTAAACAAGACAAAGAACCACTTTCTCAGCATTTCATACTTACAAGTGTAACAGGAAAGCAATTATTACATGTAATAATGATATGACAACTATAATGAATCAAGAAACTTTGTCTGCTTTTCTCATACGGCTCAAAACAATGCCTATGGTTAATCTCCCAAAAAACAAAGAAGTGCAACCAACATAAATGTGAAGTAGTTGAAGAAGTTTAAGATATAGGTTAGCAATTAAGCAACTAGTTATCTTCAAAAGCACATCATCAAGGAGCAAATTAAACAAATATCTGGAGAATGAGAAATACACCCATAAGCACTAAATACCTATTTCATCAACATTTTCAGGTTCGTTACTAGCTGAGCCAAGTAAATGGGAAGTAGAACTCAAACAATTAGAGTTATTAGGTAGGTAAGCCATTACACAAAAAAGTTGATTGACGGGACTCTAAAACTGTCCATTCAAACACTTCTGAATTATAATCCCAAACTCTAAGTTTAACAAATAAAAATCTGCTGACATTTCTCCAAAATCCAACTATGTAATCATGCAGGTGCCTTTTGGTAAACCATTTTATACATTTCCAAATAAAGGAGACTGTATGGAGAACCTGAATATACCACAATTTTTATCAATACATTACTCCATTATGAAGCTAACATTAACACAAAAGGAACTATGATTTGGGCTAACCAGCTTCATTAAAAATATGGGCAGTTTACCAATCACTTACACAAAATAAAGAAACGGGAAAACAACCAGAGCTGGAGCAAGTGCATATTATCTGTCCATATGTATGTAGTGTGCAAACATGAGACAAGAGAGGACAGCCTCCCAAAGAGTATCTCACATAAGTTGAAACCGCAAGAAAATAAAGTTAAGATCTAACCTTTTCAGCACCAGTTGCATCATCTATCACGCAGTTCTCTCTTAAGCATACCCACATAGCATCCAAATCATCAGCATTCAGCAAAAGATCAGATTGTTTCTGAACAAA
>JBDJHY010000001.1:10542664-10555827 GCA_039654485.1 Withania somnifera | reverse complement strand
AAATGATTGTGAGTACAAATCTGTTTATCCCTTGATTCTTCTCTCTTGATTATCTACTTGATTCGAGGGCCGTTAGTAGCGTATTTCTCAAACATAGGATGATTTGAATTTGATCTCCTTTGGATTTGATATCTATGAAAGGAGAATTTTGTGGATCCTCATGAATATTTGATTATTAAGAAGAGACAGTCTTGATCTCTTTGTGAATACTCAATAGCTTATGGAATATTCAAGATGCATCTTTAAGGGAATATGTTACCCTTTAAATAGACGTGAGTTAGAGTAGCCTCCAAGAACCCTAACCAAAATCTAATAGGAATTGACTAGGCCTACATAATAATGATGTCTACAGCAACTATATAATCATGTATGTGCCTTTTGGTAAACCAAGTTTTTACATTTGCAAATAAAGGAGACTGTATGGAGAACCAGAATATACAACGGTTTTTATCAATACACTACTCCATTATGAAGCTAAAATTAATAAAAAGGAAACTAAGATTTAGGCTAACCAGTTTCATTAAAAATATGACAGTTTACCAATCAATTGCACAAAATCAAGAACAGGAAAACAACACAGAGCTGGAGCAAGTGCAGAATATCTATCCATATGTATGCAAGTGTTAGTATGTGTGTAAACATGAGACAAGGGAGGAGAACCTCCCAAAGAGTGCCTCACTTAATACTGGTTATTGGAGTTGAAACTGCAGGAAAATAAAGTTAAGCTCTAACCTTTTCTGCACCAGTTGCATCATCTATCACACAGTTCTCTCTTAAGCATACCCACATAGCATCCAAATCATCAGCATTCAGCAAAAGATCAGATTGTTTCTGAACAAATAAAAGTAGTTGATTAACTTAATATATTTTAACAAACATGAGCTATAACAATATAAACTATGCAGTGACGCTGTTCTCGAAAAGTAGGCAAAAATACTAGTCATCAATAATTCAGTATCAACATGATGACCATCAACCAGAAAACCAGAACCCCTCCATAACAACAGAGAGAAGCTCTTGGCCACGAACACTAGAAAATGGACCTTAATACTCCAGGATTTTCAACTAGTAACCATATGCAAACCAGGAAAAGGGTATTAATACCTTTAAAAATCGGTATTTTGCCAGCCTCTGAACCCTATGACTAATAGATTCCTCTACAGATTTCTATAAAAAGGTAAAAATGATAAAAGTAGTAAGGATGAGAATAGGAAATGAGGTAGAAACAACAAAACTTACATTATCTTATAGAATGCAGTGTGATACTTTCTTATAAAAGCTAGGAATAGCGCCAGCTTCAGCACTCTTTTGTTGCTTCTCCTTAAAAATATCTAGCAATATTCTTTTTGTTTCAAGTTCTGAATGAAAACAAGGTTACATAATCAGATGATGCAGACTACACATAGATTCATTATTTACAAATGCAGCAACAGACTTGCATATACATTAACTTAAGTGTTAAACCGGACCAAAACAGTAACAAAAAAAAAGGAAGAAGGTTTTAACACAGAAAATGTTTGAATCATCCATCTAAGCTAACCTAGGAGGGAAAAAACTAAGTACACACATTAGCTTAGAAAATATTATTGGACAATTTGAAATCATTGGACACAAGAACGCAGAACAGTCGCCCACTTGAATTGTAGATGGACCTTTTGATCGATAAAACACAAGTAAAAATACTCTCAGACAGTGTTCTTGTGATAATATGGGATAAGCTAAGCTCATCTACATTTGTATACAGTAACAATTACAGAGACATCTTGATCCGAACTATTTGAGCTGTATGAATCCTCTTCATCCAATTCCCTCAGCTTTGCCCCATCTCATCGGCTCTTTATGGGCCAAATTGGACAGTAAAAATTTGGAAAATACATAAACAAGTTCTGGTAAACCACACGAATCTATGTAAACGGAGAGTCAAAAGAGTGAATTCTGCCAAGTAAGACTGACCCATTAGGGCTTCAGACCCGAGACCCGCGCCGGATCCGATGTATCTCCGCAGGTTTCGGACCCAAAGCATTGAAGATGCCGGGGGAATCTTTCGCTGCGCCGGAGCCTCATGGCCTTCTCCATCGCTTGAGCCACTGTGCATTGCTTGAGATGCCTCTGCTTGAGAACCCACACAACTCTCAAAGGAAGAAAAGAAAGAGACGATTATTAACTGGACAAATTTATCAAATGAGGTTTGATTTCGATGAGTTTCAAGCTATAGAAACCCTGGAAATGTACATCACAACAGTGAACAACAAGCCTCTCGATTCGCTGCTCTGTGGAGCTCGATCCGCTGAGTCCACAGGGAGCGTGGCTATGCAGAAGAACACAAGTCAGAGAACAAACGGGAATTAGTAGAATTTATGTTTGGAAATGCAGGAAAATAGATATTATATAAGCCCGTGTACTAAATACAAAATTTAGTGACTAAGTTTATATTTAATTACTAAATTTATATTTAATCACATAATAATCAATCAAGTTATTATTTTTGGTGACTAATAGTATGATGGCTATAAATATGGTTAAAATTTTAATATGATTTTTTTATTTATAAAAACTTTTGATTTTTAGCTAATTTTTATTTATAAAAACTTTTCATCTTTAGAAACTTTTTATTTTAAAATTTATTTGGTTTTATATTATATTTTACTTTATAACATGTTATCACGAGGTTCTGTCAGTTCGAGCAAATATTATAAAAGGTATAAAAGAAGATAATATTTTTATTTTATTAGTCTAATATCAATAAACTTGAATTTGTTGTCCTCGATATATCGGGCAAAGGTTATATGTTGTGGCTACTAGATGTCGATCTGCATTTAGATGCGATGGGTCTGGCAGACACCATCAAGAATGGAAATTAGGCATCTGTCCAAGATAAGGTTAAGGCAATGATATTTCTCCGTCACCACCTTGATGAGAGTTTGAAAATGGAATATCTCACGGTAAAAGATTTCCTTACCTATAGAATAATTTAAAAGATAGATACAACCACATGAAGTTGGTCGTTTTTCCATAGCCCGTTAATGAGTGGCAGAATTTACGGTTACAAGATTTTAAAACTATAACTGAATATAATTCTGTCATATTTAGAATTATTTTACAATTAAAGTTATGCGGAGAAAACATCACTGATCATGATATGCTTAAGAAGACGTACTCCACTTTTTCGGCCATAAATGTGCTTTTACAGTAGCAATACCAAAGTATGGGCTTCACAAAACATTCTGAATTAATATCACATTCCTGCTTGCCGAACAGCACAATGACCTACAGATAAAAAATCATGAAAATCGACCTATTGAATCCCCTTCATTTCCTTAAGTAAATAAGGCGAATTTCCAACAGCATGAAAGAGGTCATAGCCGAGGTCGAAAAGGAATGATGGTCATGATGGTCGTTTTGCAGTAAGTAACGACCAGCAACACAAAAGAAGGGATGAGCAACATGATGTGATGCCCAAGAAAAATTTAGAAATTTTGTGCCACATGTGTGGAGGGAAAGGAAACTAGTCGCACACCTGTCGTGTGTCGAAGTGACTAGTCCAGCTATATCAAGCATCCCTGAAAAAGGAAGAAAACAAACCAGAGGCAAATTTATCACCGAAGATAATATCAAGCCCATGTAACTCGATGTAGCTGATTTCTTTTTTCCTAAAGAAAAAATGGATCACCAAATAAGTGACGAACCCTCGATAATATACATGGTTTTTAAATTCTATCGTTTTAATGATTTGTAATTGTGTATATCAGTAAGTCTTGTAAATAAATAAAAATTTATGTAAAAGATTTGTTTAATAGTAAATATGAAATGTTTTCTTTGTTTTATTCTTCACTTTGAAAAAAAATATGGATGTACCTCAAGTTTTATTCTGATCAATACTCAATCACGATGATATCTATGTAATTGATAGTGGAACAACGTATGCCTTCTTCAAAGATGAAAGATACTTCTCTTACTTGCTGAGGAGAAAAACAAATGTTACAACAATTCTGGTAACTCAGAATTGATTGAAGGCTTCGAAAAAGCTATTATATTTTTGCCTAAGGGGACAAAATTGGTTATAGAAGATGTTTTATTCTCTTCTAAATCCCCAAGAAACTTGTTAAGTTTCAAGGATATCCGCCGAAATATATATCATGTTGAGACAATAAACGAAATGAATAAAGAATATCTTGGCATTACCAAGAATATCTCAGGTCAGAATATGTTTTGAAAAAATTATTAACTTTGTATTTTGGACTATATTATGCAGAAATTAGTGCAATTGAAGTACATTCTATCGTAAACCAGAAGTTTACCGATTTGAATACTTTTATATTGTGGCATGACCGAATAGGTCACCCTGAATCAATAATGATGAGGTGAATCACTGAAAATTCAATTGGGCACCAATTAAAGAACCTGAAGATTCTTACGAATGATGAATTTTCATGTGCTGCTTGTCACCAAGACAAATTGATTACGAGGCCATCACCAATGAAGGTTGGCATCGACTCCCCTATATTTTTTAAACGTATACATGGAGACATATGTGGACCTATCCAGCCACCTAATAGAGTGTTTAGATATTCTATAGTCTTAATTGATGTATCTTCAAGGTGGTCTCGTGTGTGCCTTCTATCATCTCGCAACCTGGCGTTTGTGAAGTTGTTGACACAAATAATTCAATTAAGGGTGCAATTCCCAGATTATCCTATCAAGGTCATTCGCCTCAATAATGCTAGAAAATTTACATCCCAAGCTTTTAATGATTATTGTTTATCAATTGGATAAAAGTTTAACATATTGTAGCTCATTTTCATACTCAAAATGGCCTTACAGAGTCGTTTATTAAGCGCCTACAATTGATAACTAGATTACTACTTATGAGAATGAAATTGCCTATTACCATTTGGGGTCATGCTATCTTACATGCAACATTACTTGTTCGTCTTTTACCAACTGGCTATAATAAATATTCTCCATTCCAATTGATTTTTGGTCATGAATTGAAAATTCCTCATCTGCGAATCTTTGGTTGTATGGTATACATGCCAGTAGATCCATCACGGCGTACTAAGATGGGCCCCCAAAAAAGGTTAGGAATATGTGTTGGGTTTGACTCACCCTCCATAATTCACTGTCTTGAACCACTGACGCAAGACTTATTCATTGCTAGATTTACTGATTGTCGGTTTGATTAAATAAATTTTTTGTAATCAGGAAAAAAAATCCATTAAAAGAAAAAAAATTGTGTGAAGGGTTTAATCACTATCTCACTTTGATCCATGTACTCCAATATGTGAGTAGGAGATCCAGAAGATCATCCACTTATAAAAAATAAAAAATCAAATGCCAGATGCATTTACTGATTTGAAAATAATAACATCATAACACATGTCCCTGCAACAAATGTGCCTATTCGAATTGATATCTAAGAAGGACCATCCACTGATGTCATTACTTCTAAGTCCCAAAAATGCCTGAAGAATGGTAGACCATTGCGTTCGAAGGATAAAAATCCTAGGAAAGGAAGAGCAAAAATGATCAAACTGACATTGTGAAGGAATCTCACGAAGAGGTTCAAGGTCTGATCGATCATAATGTTCCTGCAGAAATCTGTGAATCCGAAACTCACATAAATAAAGAACTTTCAATAAGTTCTATTGGTGATGGAATAAATTTAAATTCAAACAAAAATTACGATCGATAATGTTTCTGAATATAACATTGCATTAATATTTACAAGGCAGTGAGAATCTCGAACCTCAATCTGTTGAGAAATACCGGTAAAGATGTGATTGGCCAAAATGGCAAGAGGTAATTCATTCAGAATTGAACTCACTTGCTAAACGTGAGGTTTTTGGACCTGTAGTTCAATCCCTCGATGGTGTAAAACCAGTTGGCTATAAATAGATCTTTGTACGAAAAAGAAATGAGAGAAATGAGATTGTAAGATACAAGGCACGCCTTGTGGCACAAAACTTCTCTACCCGATATCAATTATGAAGAAACATATTCACCTGTTATGGATGCAATAACATTTCGATATCTTATTAGTTTAGTTGTATATGTGAATCTTAAAATACATCTCATGGATGTGGTTACAATATATCTTTATTGCTCACTTGATAATGAAATTTACATGAAAATTTCAGAAGGATTTACATTGCCTTAAAAATATGGTTCAAAGTATCGAGGTATGTACTCAATCATATTACAAAGATCATTGTATGGTCTAAAACAATCAGGGCGGATGTGGTATAATTACTTTAGTGAGTACTTCATAAATGAAAATTATATAAATAATGTCATTTGTGTATTTTTATTAAGAAAACGGCATCAGAGTTGTCATAGTGGCTATTTACGTTGATGACATAATCTCATCAGAACTCCAGAAAGGGATTAAAAGGCAATTGAGTTTTTAAAGAAAAAGTTTGAGATGAAGGATCTCAGAAATACAAAACTTTATCTTGGTCTGCAAATCAAATATTTAGCAGACGACATCTTCACCCATCAATCTACCTATACTGAGAAAATTTTAAAATGGTTTTACATGGACAAAATACATCCATTAAGTACTCCAATGATTTTTTTATCACTTGATGTCAATAAAGACCTGTTCCGACCTCAAGAAGAAGATGAGGAACTCCTTGGTCCTAAAGTACTATATCTTAGTGCAATTGGTGCACTTATGTACCTTGCTAATGCAACGAGGACTGATATAGCATTTTCTGTTAATTTGCTAGCAAGTATAGTTTTTCCTCTACACGAAAACATTGGAACAAAATCAAGCATATAATGCGATATCTAAAGGGGACTATTGATATGAGTCTTTTTACTCTAACGAATATTGTCCAAATCTTGTTGGTTATGCAGAGGTAGGTTATTTATTGGACTCACATAAGTCTCGATCTCAGACATGCTATGTATTCACATTTGAAGGAACTGCTATATCATGACAATCTACAAAGCAGTTTATCGTTGCCACTTCTTCGAATAATGCCGAAATAATCACAATTCATGAAGCAAGTAGAGAATGTGTGTGGTTAAGGTCAGTGATACATTCCATCAAGGAAAGATGCAGCCTGACGAGTGATGTCAAGGTACCCACGGTCATGTATGAAGACAATACTGCGTACATAGCTCAATTGAAAGGAGGCTTCGACAAAGCGGACAGAATAAAGCACATATCACCGAAGTTGTTTTTGACTCATGATATATAGAAGAATGATGATATTGATGTGCAGCAAATTCGTTTAAGCGATAATCCAACAGATATATTCACCTAGTCCTTACCAACTTCTACTCTGGAGAGGATGATGCATAAGCTTGGGATGCGAAGACTTAATTATTTGAATCATAATTTTATTAAGGAGAGTAAAAATACGCGTCATACTTTTTTTTCCATAACCAAGATTTTTATCCCATTGGATTTTTTCCTGATAAGATTTTTAATGAGGCAGCAAGCAATGCATATTGTGGATAACCATGTATAGATTTTCTTCCCACATGGATATTCAAGGGGGAGTATTGTAGAATATTGTAGAGATAGCCATGTGGCTAATAATGAGCTTAGTGACTAAGAATTCAAGAAATGTAGTTTTGTCATGTGTTACCACATGTCCACCAACATATTGATTAATTACTAATGTAGTCATGTGTCAATTGAGCTTATAAATAGGCCACTTTCTTCATTTAGCAAAGAAGAGATTTCAATTCTCCTTTTAGCAACCTTCCACTTTTGTTATAATTTCTTCTTTTAATAACTTTCCCTTTTAGTAACTTTTTATTTTTAAAATTTATTTAATTGGTATTATATTTTAATTTGTAACAATTTTACATTACTTTATGTATATTTCGTAAAAAGTTCAATTTTTTCTTTTTTAATTGAAATAATTGAATTGATTTGGATTTTGGGATTATTCTTAGAACTTTCAATTTATATAATATAATTTTTATAAATCTTTCGAAAACTTTATAAATCGATTGAGAATTTTTCGAAAATAATATCTCTTTCTCATATATGAGTGATATGAAATTACGTATATTTTATTTTTCTCACTTGTCAAGAAATTACCAGTGTTATTAAAGTCGGATCAGACCAGCCGGTCTGACCGGTTCAACCGCGAACCGGTACCCAGATCGATCCGATCCATCATCCAAAAACGGTATCCACAGAAACTGTCAAAACTGGTCAAGAACCCGGTTCAACCGAAAAAACCGGGTTCTTGGAAAACCGGATTTTAAAAAAAAAAGAAAAAATGTCAAAAATCAAATCCAGATTTCTGATTTCTGATTTCTGATTTCTGATTTCTGATTTCTTCATCTTCTCATTTTCGATTTTTGATTTTTCTGATTTCTCTCTCAAGTCTCAACTCAAGCTTTCTTTTGATCTTTTCTACTTCTCTAATTTCTTTAGTTTATACTTCAATTTTCCAAAACCCAACCTCGTTTTTTTTTATTTTTTTCCCTCATTAAACATTCACAGAATAAGTTATTGCCAGTGCCCTAGCGTCGCCTCCGCTGCGCCGCGTGCCACTATCCCAGCCTTACCGCCACGCGACACTGCCCCGCCTCACCGCCGCCGTCGTTCCACTTTTTTGCGCCCTCGCACCTGCCTCAGCCCTCTTGAGGTAAGATTTGTTATCCATAATTAGTTTGCTTTACGTAATTAGTTCTGATTTTTTGTGAGTTCTGATTTGTGATACATAGTTAGTTCTGATTTAGTGATTTTGTGAGTTCTGATTTGTGATACATAATTAGTTTGCTTTACATAATTAGTTTGCTTGCTAATAGTTTGATTTAGGCTTATTAGCATTAACTAAGTAATATTGTTTTACATAATTACTTAATTAGATTGCTTGCTAATTATGCATTCAATATGTGGTGAATTAATACCAAATGTTGAAGTATTAAAGGAACTTGTAGGTATTGATTTAATGGAAGGGGGAGATTTACAATCCACTCTGAATGACGAAGAATCTATAGCAAGAACATCTTCCTCGGGATCAAATCATAAACAGAAAAGGATTTTACTTGGAAGTATGTGTCAGAGGTGACATTAGGGGGTAGTTGATAAGGAGAACTATTAAGATTTTCTAACATATTGGTGGATCTGAATGTTTTGTTGTTCTTTTGGATTGTGTTTTATCATTTATGATTTCTCAGACAATGTTATGAATCTTTAAGTTTTTGGCTGGGACTTCTTGTGTATTTTCCTATTTGGATTGTGTATTGAATTCAACCATTGTGCAGCAACCAGTGTGCCTGCAGCAGCTGTTGTGCAGCAGCAGCTGTGTAGCAGCCAAAGTGCCTGCAGCAGCCGCTGTGCAGCAGGTATTACTATTGGGTTTATTTCTCGAATAGTCACCGTTATTAGCTCAGAATGTCACCTTTCTTTCTTGGTTTCAATTTTTCCAACGACGAAAGTAGACTACTATTCGAAAAATCATCTCATATAGCATGATATTGGCTTGGGTATCTTTTTATGTTTGCTACAGAATTTGGAGATGAATGCTATCTCCAGCACTCTCATTCCTATGTTGAACGTTTCTTTTTATTTTTATTCAGATTTAAAGTCTGTTTATATAGTTATAGGAAGGTCCATACCTCAAAAAAGTGCCTAAAATGGCTCAAAACTATCTAAAAAGTAATCTAGGGGTCAACACAAGAAAAAACAAGACCCATATTACTAAGTGCAACTCGTGTCGGAGATCCATCTGAAAACAACCCGTGGGCCCCTAAGCCAAAAAATAGAATAAAATTCATTAATGTGTAGAGTGCATTCTAGGGGACGTGTGGTACAAAATTGAGCTCTAAACGATGAAGAAAGAAGGAGAAACAAGCTCATAAAGTTTATGGAAATGTAAAATTTTACAAAAAGATGAAGAAGCTAGAATTAACGAGAATTACCTGGGAAAATGTGAAATAAAAGGTCACCGGTGCTTCCTAAGAAGCTGCACACACTTCCTCCAAGCTAAGTACCACAATACGCTAGTTGCAGCTCTTCAAGAATGGTGAAAATGTAAATGCACGATGAGTAAATAAAGAAAAAAGATCATTTATAAGTTGATCGCATAGCCGCAAGCGCGATCCTTGAATAATAGGAGAGACGTTGCAAGGCAAAAGATGTTGGAGGGGCGACCTAGCCACAGTGGACAAAGGTCCGCAGGGATGATCCCCTTGCCGTAGGACGGAATTCACCGGCTTGGACACATGGACGTATGGGAAACCCTGGAGGTACGAGAAACTGGTCGTAAGAGCGACCAAAATATCGTCGATGCAATTTGTGCCTTCAACTTCCCAACAACAATTCTAAAAACACTAAGTGGCCTTGAAAATGTATTTCGAGCCCAAATTTAGCAAACTATGTATGCTAATAGCATGGAAACAACATTTAGGATCTAAGGGAGTCGTTGCAAATACCAACCAAGGCCGTTTAGATAGAAAGACCCCTAGAAACAACAAGAAGCAAAACATCCAAAGATGACATAAGCCCACATAGACCTCCAAAAAATGTCTGAACACCCCAGGAAGCATATCAACAAACCTATCAGCCCAAATTTGACATTGCAGAGATGATGGAAGCATCAAAACTTTGGTTTGACACTTCGATCACCACAAGCTCATTCTGGTTAAATTCTCAACTCTAAATGGGCTGGGTTTCCAAAAACTAGCTCAAACCCAAATAGAAAACCCTGGGACTATAACCAATGGTACAACTAGACCAAATTCAACATTTCAAAGCTAACAAAAAAGTTTTAAATCTGATCCCAAGATCGTTACTAAGGATTCACTCTCAAGTTCTACTATTTCAAGGTTAAATCTTCAAAACAGGAAAACAGAGATAATAGGCATCAAAACTACCAGGGAACCGAACTACTAGTCCCAACAAGTCATAAATAACTTGGGGCATATAACAGAGGGCTCTAAACACATAAAAAGAAAAAAAGGCAAGAAGGACCATGCGAGTCATTATAACATCCACCATTAAAAAAGACTTTCATCCTTATAAGTCAAGGAAAGAGTAGTACCTAAAGGCTCAACTTCACACTCTATCTCCTAGGTAGCCTCCTCAACAAGTTGACTCACCCAACAAAGCTTTACTATCAGAATCTCCCAAGATCTGAGACACATCATATTTCTATCAATAATAGCCTTGGGCTCCTCAACATAAGTCAAAAGGTCATATAGCTGAACAAACTATCGACGAAGCACATGGGATAGGTATGGAACATACCAGCGGAGCATATACACATTAAACACAGGATACACAACAACTAACTCTAGAGGTAACGCAAGCCTGTAGACCACAACACCAACTCTATCTAAGATTTTATCAGGCCTAATGAATCTGGGGATAAGCTTACCCCTTCTACCAAACCTCATAACACCCTTCCTGGGAGACACATGCATAAATACCATATCTCTAACACTAAACTCCAAGGATGAGGCCTACTATCTATGTAGGACTTCTGGCTACTATACATATTTTAAAGCCTATCCTGGATAACGCTGACCTTATAAACTGTGGGATGAATATAATCTAAAATATGGGGCTAAGTCTCCCTACCACAGAATCAACCAATAGGCGACCTACAATGCCTACCAAACAAGGCCTCAAAAGGTTCCATCTAAATACTGGAGTGATAATTGTTATTATATAGAAACTCTTCCAAGGATAAGTGTTTGTCCCTAATACCACCCAAAATTAAAAGTGTCTGGATCACAACATATAGTAGAGTACCTAAATTGTCCTCTCGGATTGTCCGTTAGTATGAGGATGGAAAAATATACTCAAAGCAACCTTTGTACCATCTCCTTCTACACTGTTCTCAAGAACTGAGATGTAAATTGAGTGCCTCTATCATATATAATGGAAACTAGTACCCCATGAAGAGTAAATATCTCGTGAACATGTAATTCAGCTAGTCTCTCAACACCCCAAGATAAGTTTGTCGATAAGAAATAAGATGACTTGGTCAATGTATCAACGATGCGCCAAATATAATTGCGACCTCTAGGGGTGCAAAGAAAGCCTTGAATAAAGACCATGATAATCCTGTCCTACTTTCACTCAGGAATAAAAGCCTCTTCAACTCACCACTAGGTCTTCAGTGCTCAAACTTCACTGACTGATAGTTTAGACACCGAGACAAAAAAAGTTTTTATATCTCTCTGAATACCCCGCCACCAGAAATGCTATCACAAGTCACTATAAATCCTTATAGTACCTACATGAATGGAATATCTAGAGCAATAATAGTTACAAAACTGAGTCTGAATCAAATCACTAACTCATAAATCACTAAGGAGACCATGAACCCATACACACCATCGGAGTCTATTGCAGCCCAACTAAAATCACTCCTCACGACTCGCTCTAGGATCTGAACTAAAGGAACATCCTTATATTAGCACTGTTGAATTAGATAAAAAAAATGTAAACCTAGCCTCAACATGTGCAACAACTTAATCTAGAGTTGAAATATCCAACCTAACCATCATGTTGGCCAAGGACTGCACGTATCGAGCCAATGATCTCTCCAAAACTGATATAGAAGCTAGGCTACCCATACTGACTGTCTACTAACTCAAGACATCTGCAACCACATTAGCCCTTCTCGGATGACCCAAAATACTCAGATCATAGTCCTTCAGGATCTCAACTCACCTTTGCTGCCTTAAGTTAAGTTCCTTCTAACCCAAGATGTACTACAAGCTTCGGTAGTCAGTATATCTCATAATGTAATCTATACAAGTAGTGCCTCCAGATCTTAAGAACAAAAATTACCACTACCAACTCTAAGTCGTGATGGGGTAGTTGCATTGTGATCTTTCATCTTTTGAGAAGCTTATGCAATCACATGACCCCATTGTATAAGAACAACCCATGAAAACACCAGAAACATCACAATAAACTATATAAGGCTGATCCTGAACTGGTAAATCTAGCACTAGGGTGGCAGTATACAAAACTAGACTCACACTCTACTGACCATTGGAAAGGAACATCCTTCGACGTCAATATATTCAAAGGAGATGCGATAGATGTAACTATGAGAAAACCGAAAATAATACCCCTCTAATCCAAGGAAACTATGAATATCTAAAGGAGTAGTAGGTTGAGGACAATCATGCATAGTGGAAACCTTAGCCAGATCAACACTAATACCTGCACC
>JBDJHY010000001.1:10507324-10540005 GCA_039654485.1 Withania somnifera | reverse complement strand
CCCTTTTTGTCATTGATTCAAAAGTAGTTGTTTGATTTTTTTTTTTTTAAAAATAGATAATCGGTGTATAATAGATCCCTTGTGGTTTAAATAGATTAGTCATAGTGGTATGTGAATGGACAACCAATCGTGGCTAGATATGTGTGGTGTGGAAGTCGGGGTGATTAAAATGGACCATTCGGATTGAATGGAGTTTTCTATATGTTACTATATTCATACTACTTATGTTTACACTAATTTTAGGGTCTTCAATAGACTACCGTCACAATATATTATAAATCATAAGTTGATGGGACATAATCTATTATAGAAGGTGACAATAATATAGAACGTATAACTGCAGGTTTATAATAAATAATGAACAAAGTCTATGAAAATTGAAGTGAAATTTTTAATTAATGCAGTGGCAGTGAGTTTACAAAAAATATACGAAGGCATGCTTTTGTCGGTTCAATCTACATGTTACATGTTGTTCTCTTATGGTCTAGTCTTTTGCACAAGGAACACTTGTTCCTCTTTTGGGGCATGGGAGAATCGATGACACCCTTAATGTGACATGCCTTCTTCCTTTCAAGTTTGGGCTCATAATCCGGGGGCAAGACCTTCATATCCAAATACTCTTGCGGAATACTCCACTTCGACTCAAGAGGGACTATATAAATAGTCTCGAAGTATGCAAGGAGGTATGACTGATCTGAGTAAAATGACAACGAGTACTCGTACATGTTTGAACCATATCCATTGTCGAGCTTTAATGTAAGGCAACCATCACATATCAACCCATTAAAGTAACCATCATATATCAACATGATATTTTAACCAAGTCATAACGCTGGAAAGAACATGACCTTTCCTTGAGATTGACTTTGGCGGTAGTGACACTGTCAGTCATGGTGAATTCGATTGTACTATCATTTATTTTGTTCACATATAAAGTGTCACCCTCGATCATGTTGTCCCTTATGAATTTTTCAACAGAGGACACAAATAAAGTGTTTGATTTGCTTATCTTTGAGTGCCCTTCTCTGAATTTGTTAGTGAATCTCCTAGCAGTAAAATTAAATATGAAAACCACGAGGTACTCCCTTTCATCCATCAACATGGAATTAATGGACTCGACAATGTTAGTGGCTATGACATTAAATTTATTGTTGGGAAATGTGTACTTCTTCACTTTTCAAACCCAAGTTTGTGCTCGAGAAAGGCAGCCGCATTGGGGCAATTGATTTTGAACTATCGAAAGTGATCGCTAAACTCACTAAAACGATATGTTTTTATCGCGTTGTAGTACAAATAGAGCTTATCTCAAATCTGAATTTTTTTCCGAAGATTGTCACCAAGATAACTCATACAGAATCCATGATGTGCATGCGTATAAGCACTGACAAAGCCGTTGATTATGCTTTTTTGTCTATCAGAGATGATGGACAAATATGATTCGTCGGACATAATCGACTTAATTTTCTCAAAGAAGAATCATCATTATCCTTGTCCACTACGTAAAAGACAATTGGAAAGAGGTAGATCTCCGTGTTTTGTACGACAATAATCAGCAACACGCCTTCGTACTTTTTGTATAAATGAGTCCATCAACGACAATAATCTTCCTTATGTGGGCATATTCCCGGATGGAAGCCCCAAAGGACATGACGTAGTACTTGAACTTACGCACACCCTCGTGCTTATCCTCATAGAAGACGAGGGTATTTATGGAACCGAGATTCAAGTTATCAATAATGAAGGAAAAAACAGACAAGAAAGAATATTTGTGCTCTGGTGTCCCTCCAACCATGTTCTTGGCGAAGACACCTGCATACCACTTCCAATAGCTTGGAGTGAAATGTAGCTCCCTAAACGTGATCCTCTGGATATCCGTCGAGGATGAATCTTTATTTTTAATAAATTCTCTATGGCAAAGTGAAGCGATGACTACGATGGTGACATTCTTATGGATGCATATGACATGTTCCACACCATAAGTGTGCTCACCGACGTACTTGTGGATTTTAAATCTTTCGAAGGTGTCATACTTTTTGACCTGCAACAACCAACCACAACCGAGAGATTTGCACTTCACCTTGTAGAATTTTTGCATGTCGTTACCGAAAAAATTAAATCAATTCTTAATGGAATCTTACTTCAATGTTTTCTTGTCTTGGAATGTTTGGTTAAGGCGAAAATCGGTTCCATCCAAGAAAATGAGTGGTTGGTTTGTGACTCATCTATAGTTGGGACAATCCCAACAACCTCTTTTTTGATGTCCATTTCATGCTGAGCTATGCCTTCATGTTCCGTTGGAATAAAACTAATTGGAGGGACATCCAGTGGTTCTTCTAGCGGTGGTGGTGGTGGAGGGGGGGGTGCTAATGTCAACGCATTATCCTTAGCCCTATTGACAAAGTTTACTCTCAAAATTGACTGAGAACCATCCGGAGCAACATCAAACATGTACAGTCCAACTGACCTATCATTCTTGATGAAGGTTGGATATACTTTTTTTCTATCGTTCATCAAATAACTTACAAGTAGCTTCGACCGCAACTTAATTCCTCTTTCTCCATTATGCTTTCAATTATGTCGTCGTATAAACCGTTGCGCTTTCTCGCAATGGAAACTATTTACTTATTAGCACTTTTTCAGTTCCAACGAGTGGGAGTCTCCTTCCACTCACCCAAGAGTTCACAACCAATAATAACAATTTTAGAAATATTTATTATAGACCGAAAATAAACTGTGCCTAGACTTTACTTATGGTCAATCCTAGACTCTACAAGTCGATGACTGGCAAGATCTCCGTAGCCTACCTGTCAGATAGAAAAAAATGGTTTTATTAGCAGCCACGACCTAATGAAATGTATTCCTGACTTTAAACGATACCTAAAGTGTCGAAATATATTTAATGAAGCAAGAATTGCTTTTGAAAGTGGGAGATTGATTTCAGAACTTATGGGCAACAATGGAGGAGAATAAAATAGATATAGATTATACTTTCTATAAGTTCGTGATGACAATAGTGCATTGATTTTTCGATGGATCGTTGTCAGGAAAGCCAACGAAAAATGACCTGAGTGGTTAAAAATGGAGGGGAAAACCTTTTTGTGAACTTGCAGAGGAAGATTTTATTTTCTATTTATTTTTTTCAATAAAATAAATATTTTATATATTGATGGGTGAGCTAAATATATTTTATAAAACTTATGAGCTGAAAGGAAGATGAGAGTAAAATGTATTATTAAAGACTTGTATACTAGATTTGTTGAATATAAAAGTTCAAATAACATCACCCAAAGTGTTTCTTTTCCTAATTTTATGAAGAATTGTCTCTTTTTTCAAATTAAGTCTTCAAAAAAATCTCTTTTTTCCCACTCCTCATATACTTATTGTCAATTCATAGCTTTTGGAGAATTGAAGAATGTAATTACTGTGCTAATTATACTCAATGATGTGCTGGCCAAGTAATTACTAGGCTAACTAAATATTGTAATTACACTCAATTATATCAAATCGAACTCCCACTTTCCAAACAGGCTCCTAATTACACTCAGATCGAATTATAGGTGGCTTTTCAACCAAGCTGTGATAAATGTTTTTTCTAAAACGAAGTGACGAAAAAAAAAGTAAAGAAGTGCCAAATCCAAACCAAAGAAGAGCAAGTAAAACGGGAGTGAATAATTGAAAAGGCCAGTTATCTAATTCCAACTTCTCCCCAAACAGTTTTTCCTGCAACCTTAAGCTAAAAAAAGGGAATTCAAAAAAGGAGCGGCTTCAAATGCAGCTACTCTTCACACTCACAGTTTCAGGCTCCCTAGGCCAACTCTCGCTCTCCCTCTCTCTTCTTCACGAAGCTAAATCCTCATCATCAAGCGATGGACGTTCCGAAAGACTACATGACCACTCTATTGGATCATGACTTGTTCGCTTCTGCTCAAATGCTCGTAATTTTCTATAACCCTTAGGGCTTTAGTTTCACTGTTTTATCTATCGCTAGATTTTTTGAGTTTATGAATAGAGTTTACTAGGTTAAGTATCCTTTTCTTCTTTGGTGTTTGAATTTCACTTCTGCTCAAGTGCTCGTAATTTACTGACCATGACGACTATAATTTTCTGGGTAGATCTTCTTTGTTTCTTTGCTGATTGATTCTGCCCTAATATTAATTTTAAAATCCGTTATCTGTTTCAATTTCACCATTTTAGGTATCAATTCTGTTTGTAGTTTAATGCGTGAGTAATCTTGATTCTGTTTCTTTGGTGATTGCAATGTAGGGATGTTTTCTTGTTTCGTCGTCTTCCATAAGTCTTGAAACAAGTCCTCACCTCAAGGCTGAGAATTTGGTTTGTTTCTCTTCTCTCTATCTATTCATCTTTAGAACAATTTTGGAATAATTACGTTCAGCTAGACCATGATTTTGTATGTTTATGATTGACTTGTTGATTGTGCCTGAACTGAGCAGAATGGATACAAAAGATTTATGTAGAAAACACTGACTAATTGCGGTTACCTTTTCAAAAAAGAAAAAAAAGAAGAAAACACTGACTATTGATTCTTTTTTCACTGTAATTTGTTATGCAGGTACTTCTTGGAGATGCTTTATTTCGGGAGAAAGAGTACAGGAGAGCTATTGTAAGATAATTTGGTTTAATATAGATTGTTTCTATTGGCATTATATATTGTTATGCCATATCAGATTTTAAATTGTTTGTGCATATTTCTATGATTTAATTATTAATGATGGGCACATTTTTATATGTGTGGTCTAAGATTGGTTAGATAGTGTTAGTTAAACTATTTTGTTTACTGAATCAGCACACATTCAAGCAAGCATTACACTGCCACAGAATAATTCCCAAGCAAAATGCATCAGCAGTTAGAAGTTCACTGTCTGCATCAACCAGGTCATCATCGCCAAATTCTTTCAACATTTCAACGATTAATGAGAATGAGGTATCTTGCTTATAGTATTGTTGGAACTGTTGAACTCACCACAGCATTACTGAGGGTCATCTGGTTGTTTTATTTTTTTATCTTCGTAATAGGTGAAGTTCAAAATTGCATCGTCGCATTGTGCACTCAATGAGAATAGAGTAGCTCTTCTCGAGGTTAGTCATCTTTATGACCCTATCTGGTGTAGACAGTTACAGAATGTTAAGTAGAAAGCAACTTATGATGAAAAGCCAAAAAGGAAGTTTATTCTTATCCTAGTAATCTCAAATGTTGCTAGGTAATTTTGTAATATTGTTTCCTCTATATAGATGAAATAGACATTCAACTCCACCATGTATAACATCTGCCTTGGAGAAATTTTCAGTCCAAGTCTTTTTTCCATATTATGTCACAGATGGAGGGAGTCCCAAGCAAAGCAAGAACTTTGCAGATGAATCTCATGATGGGAAAACTTTACCGAAATTCAAGACATACTCGTGCAGCCATTACGTGCTATAAAGAGTGTTTAAGGTCTTTTGTCTTTCATTTTTCTAGAAAAAATTATTTTCCTGTCATAGTGAATATGCATTTCCTTATTTGTTTTTCCTTCTATGGATGTTTTTCTTAGTTTCTTGGCTTTTCTAGATTTTTAGTCATTGACATATGATGTAAAGAAATGAATACACTGAACATTTTTTGTTGCTCTTTCGTGTAGTAATTTTACTTTTAGCCTTTGTATTCCTTCTTGCGTGTGTCCTTGTTCAGTAACCTACCATTTTATCAACCTGCAGAAGGAGTGAGCAATATGAAGTGTCACAAGTTATTGGTTGCGTTATTTAGTCTTCTCAGTCTTATCCATCTTACTTTTGTTACTTGTTATTCACAGGCATTGCCCTTACATCATTGAGGCCATCATTGCTTTGGCTGAATTGGGTGTTGCAGCTAAGGATATTATTTCATTATTTCCACAGGTTTGTTTTACCAGATTTTCTGTATTCTCCACTATCTTCTCTGTAAAAGAGATGTTACTTAAAAGGCTTAATACATAGTTAGCCCCTTAAACTTGCTAAGATATTCAAATTTTTAAAGAAACTTTTCATCAATCAGATAGTTACATTAATCAAATGAAATATGTCATTTCCTATTATTATACACATAAAATATAAAGTAGAAAAATATCTGGGGTTTTATAGCTTATTCAGACGAGTATTATAATGAAAGAAAATGAGTTATATTATGTGGTTAACTTAACTACCTACTAAAGAACGAGAACACATGCAAGAAGAAATTTCAAAAGTTGAACTCAAAGTGTCTAATTGGAACACATTATTAGGAGTTGAAATGTTCAATTGAAACATGACTTAATTCGAATATCTTATTGAAATATTCCGACAAGTGTAAGACGCTAGTTATGTATTAAGTCTAGTTAAAAATTTAACTTATATACATTAGACAATGTTATTGTTAATGCTTGGTCATAAGTAAAAGTATGTTCAATAAGAATGCCTAGTAATGCATTTTATTTAGTTTTAATTTCTTAATGCCTAAAGTTGTGCATCTGAATTTCCCCCCTCTTATATCCAAATCCAAATGTGTAAGTGATTATTATTCTCATCCTTTTTGTCCATCTTCTAATTTTAACTTCAAATATGAAGATTCAAATGTTGGTTTTCCCATGCGGTTGACAATGCTATAGGTTGTGGTATTACATGGTTAATTTAGTGAATGGAAAAAGAAATATCTCTTCTTTGATCATAACTTTCTTCTAATGTAGTTGGCATAACATCAAGGGTATCAAATGCTAGGTTGACCAACCATTGCAGCCAGAATCATCTACACATCTTGGCTATGCCATACACCTGCTGCAGTGTCTTATGAACAATACTTTTGTGCTTTAGTTGAGTTAGGGGATAATTTTCTCATAAATCAGGGACACCCTTTATACAACTTTGGAAGAAAGGCAGGACTCAGTTGCATATAAGGGAAAAGTACATTTAGAACATGAATGTTAAAATAATTTCTTATACCCCACCCCCAGAATTCAAGTATTAAAATAACTTTGGTGCAACTTCGAAGATGCGTACAAGGAGTGTAGAATGGTAGAAATCATTTATTACAACAAGAATATACGTCCGTGTTTTGGTCATGTTTTGGACGGGTTGAGGACCCTGACTGGAGTTATTACCCCTCTGCTTTTATCTCTTGTTAACTGTCCAATGAGGAAGAAAACCCATTTATAGCCTCCATTTTGTTTTCATGCTCCAACCCCTGCAGAATTTCTCTTGCGAGAGTCAGAGACAATGATAAACAGTAACGTGGATGATATCCTGCTTATATTCTTGAAACTGTCATTTCATGCGTGTAATTGTAAGATGCACTTTCTCGCAGAATTTATAGCATGTTTCAGAGCAATAATAGCACACCATTTTGCTTATTTTTGATATCATTTCAGACCTCAACTCGAGGTGCAAGGTCTACTTTTGATCATTTTGATTCAAGTCGTTGGTTACAGGTGAGTGAACAGTTTATACGGTTTAGCTTGCGTTCACTAAATAGACTGTGCTGTCTTTGTTCATCTAATTTTAATTTTTACATTTTTGCTGGATTATGTGTTTTAACTAAATTATATTTGGATATCCTCACGCGGTTTCAATATTCACACACTGATAACTACTTATTGGGTTGTTCAGTTTCTTGAATGTATAAATTCTTTTTTGTTTCTTACCAATCCCATTGCTAGTTACTCTCTCTGTGTGGTAGTGTTCGTGCAGTTTCTCGTTCTGTTTCCCAAAATACAAAACCAAAGCTAAACCAGACCAGTCTGTTTCTAATCTAGCCCATATAAGAGGGAACTAATGAAATCTTAGGTTTTTATATCTTGTGACTGCTATGGCTGGTCGAAACCCACTGATATGGTGAGTAGGTGACAACTTTATATAGGAGAATGACATGAGTAATCATGAAGCGCTATCTTATAGAATATGTTGACTTAATGAATGGGATACCATTCTAAAGTGAATGTACTATATTAGAAGATATCCCTAGAGTACTTACTCATGAGTTGGTAGATCAGGTGGTGCCAAACTTGCTATGCTGGCAACACATGAAAGCCATACACATGGGGAGATAATTTACAATCACGGATGTGGCCTAGTGGTCAATGAAGAGGACAAATCTTGTAGATCGGGGTTTAAATCCAAGGGGAGACAAAGTTGCATATTTTACATGGCTTCTAGCTAAAGAACCTGTCCTGTTCCATGAGAACTTGATCAAAAGGAACATCTCTCTCTGCTCCAAATGTTTTTTTATGTGAGAAGGAAGCTGAGACAGTAAATCATTATTTCCTAAACTGTAAAATCATAGATCAACTATGGAAGATTATCATTAATCTAAGAGGCGTAGCATGGACAATGTCAAGTAAGATTGCGGACACTCTTTTTAGATGGGAGGAAGCTGGAGTGGGTGCAAGGAACAAAGAGAGGTGGAGGATCATTCCCTTATGTATATGGTGGACAATTTGGAAAGAAAGAAATGATAGATGTTTTGAGGATATAGGAAATTCAATATAGCGAATTAAGCTAAATTGTATTTTGTTATTTTGTTTTTGGTGCACCAAACTGTATTCTGGTGACACAGAATCAATCCTAGATGTCTTAGATACCATCTAGGTTTGTTATTGGTAAATTTTGTCGTCTCTTTCCCTTTATAAATATGGTTTTTCAGTACTACTTATGTACCGGGCTAAATATAAAAGTAACCTGTTTAAAAAAAAAGAGACAAATACTACTCCCTCAGTATTCAATTTATGTGAACCTATTTAATTGGGCACAAAGCGTAAGAAAATAACAAAGACTTCTAAAACTGTGGTCTTAAACATGCGGTAGCATTTGGGTGGCTATAAAAGTTTGTCATTAAGGTTAAAATCCGAAGTTTAAGTTAAAATTAATTCTAAATTTAGAAATAAGTTATTCTTTTTGAAACATATAAAAAAGGAAAAAAGGTGACATAAATTGGAATGAAAAGAGTAGGTGATTTCTTCTCATCTGCCTAAGCCTTGAATGGAAGTTACCCGGTACGTGTATTGGTGGAAGATAGCAGGTACAGTTGATATGCCTGTAAGCTGTCATGGACGCCATCGTTGTCAAAAAATTGAAAAGAAAAGAAATGCTAGTTGAGTTGGATATGAAATTATTGTGTGCAACAGTGTTATCAAAAGCGAAAAGTGTAAAAAAATGCTTAGATCTGTTGGAGCGTCAAGCACAAAGCGCAAATAAAGCGTGGGCTTTAATAAGAAAAGGCGCATATGGAGAAAACATACAAAATATATATGTTTAGTCCAAGACTAATAATTATAAGCCCGAGTGACAAATATATATAGACGTATATTGAATTCTTTTCTGCGATAAAGTGAAATATCAATTATTTTGTTTCACCTCTTCAGGAAATGCTCATTCACAAGGAAATTTTTTTCTTAGAGCCTTGATGACGACACTAAAGCGCATATTAAGCAAGGCAAAGTGATCGATGTCCTTTGAGCCCCACTTCAGGGCTTAAGTGTGCCTTTGACAACACTGATATACATTTGAAAAGCCCCTAATGAATGTGCGATCCAAGAAAGCATTGTGCTTAAGATATCCGATCTTTTCTTATTTCCATATATTAGCAAGATGTACATAGAACACTATAATAGAAATGTAGAGGCAGCAGGTGTTTACTTCAAGAACAATACTCTTATCACATTTCAGTTTAATTAAGAAATTATCAACACACAAAAAATTAACAATTGATTAGGTGACTCTTTTACTCCACTTGATGCATAGACCTCATATTAAAGAGTTCTTCTTTCCATTTTAATTTGTGCATCTTATTTTCCTTTTTAGTCCGTCTTCAAAAGATTGCCTCTTCCCTTTTTGGCAACTCTTTAATTCTAACATTCCACGTGCCATATTTAAGACCCCAAGAATAAAGAATATTTTGGTCTATGTTGTTCGGACTCTTCAAAAATGTCAATGGAGGCATGTTGAGTTCTCAAGAAGTAGTGTATTTCGAAGAATTCGATATGGGTGCAATATCGAAGGTGAACAGTCCGTGCAACTTAAATTTGGGTATATTATGCACATCTTTAGTTTAAGACCATAAGATTCAAAAGTATTTTTTTACGTTCGTATACTCCGTGCCAAGTCAAAAGGAGGCAAAAAAATTGAAACAGAGTTAGTAAATGACTTAGTTGGAAAGTTTAAGGAACATAACCATTTTTCAGTTAGGGTAGTACAGGGCTAAAGCTGAGGGATGGCGGGGGAAGGAGAGAAATGGGGAGAGAGGTAAAATTTGAGATCCCTTATTCTGTTGGCTTTGGTTTCCATTTCCTTATCTGTTTGATACCGACTTGGTTCGAATTCCTCGTGGTTTGCTTACGTCTTTTAGAACTTGTCAACTATAAGTGCCATCTCTCATGCACGTAAATAGGTATAGCTGCTTAACATCTGGTCCGAAGCATTTCTACTAATGTTCATTTTATTCCAGTCTTTTAAGTATTTAAATTTTATTTATAATGTATATCTAATATTCAATTGCTCTCTTCCTCTTGTGCAGCGTTACACTGAAGCTCAATGTTGTATTGCTTCAAACGATTATAAAGGTGACAAGCTAAAATTTTATCCTATTTTTGCTTTCTAATTTTTATGGCTATGCACTGGGAGGAAGTGAGCTATTGTTTTACTAACATGTCTCAAAAGGATTTTCAGCACAGGAAAATATATTCATGACGGACACTTTTCATGGTGAAATGTTGTTAGATTTTCTTACTTTCTTATTTTTCAATAGAGAAGACAGAAAATATGAAAAAGAAGAATGTTTATCTGCATGTAAATGAGATGTGCAAAAGCTAAAACAAGCAGATTCAAAAGTGTTGTGTTGACAATAGTAATGCATCCTTTCCAGTAACTTGTCCCATCATTATCCACTTTTATAGGAAGAGCAATTTTCCTCTACTTCTAAAATTTTCTTCTTTTAATAAAGGAGGTATAGAACTCGTACTATGTTGAAAAACTTCTCGATATTTGAAATGCTACAAATGGAAAATTCTTAAACTTAATTAATAGGGAGGGAATGTAAGATTACATTTTAATCTGTAAAACCAAATATATATAACTGAGAGCTGTTAGATTCAGTCAAATAGTTGGATTGTTGCATTGCTTTGATACTTGAATTGCCAAATTAAATCTGACAAGATAATTAATCATGGCAGATTAGAAAAGTTGATTGTAGAAAAAGTGAAGCTATACTAAAATGAGGAATTGTTATAAATGCTGGAAAATAACTAACCAAATAACTTATTGGTTTTGTTGGCTTGAACCCCTTATTGGTCTTGTTTAGTTTATTGTTCTACTTCTTTGTATCTCCTTCTACCTGTTTATACAAGTTTGTATCCTACCTTATCAACTTTAACTAATACCATAATATCCATTTTATATCTCGTATAACACTTATGGTCTACTTTGGGCATACTTCGCGAAATGTTTTCATGCATTCTAAAATTTGCTCACAAAAGTAAGTTATTCCTAAATCTTGACTGATTTTGTTATTAAAATAAAGTAATACTAGAAGCTAAATTTATTAATTAAAGTTAGTAATAAGATACAGTAAATATCAAATTTGTGGGGTAATATAAAATTTCTGATATCAGCTAACCCAAAATATCTATGAAAATAATTCTTTTACATGATATGCTGGGAAAAGAAATTAAACAAATTAACAAAAATCCAAGGTTGTCCATGACCTGATCATAGAATAAGAATTATTTGAAAATTAAGTTGTCCCTTTTCTTTTGTTACGAAAGTTGGTTAGATTTATTAGAAACTAATTAGGGAAATGTGATATTTTTGACAAATGTGAAAAAAAATGTTTGGGTGGTTTTCTAGAATGAAAGAGCTGGAATCATGCAAATATTTACACCTCGCTAGTGTTATCTTGGGGGGGGGGGATCCCTCCTGCTCACCATAGATGATGAGCTGGTGAAAGCAGTTTCACTGGGTTCTCTTTTCCCTATATTTTGTTTCTGCTGTTACTTTCTTTTCTCTATTAGCAGAAACAGAAGCATATCACCCGTATACTGCTTGCATACTGGAAGATTCTTGCACAACAACAATACTGTTAATATTTTATCAAAAGACTAAAAAGTAATTATTTTTCTGTTTATAAACGAGGGAGGAGGGAAAAAATTCTATCCAAATGGCCTTTAAAAAGTTATATATTCCTCTGAACATGACGCTAATTTTTGTTTTATATTCCTTATAATGCTCTGCTGTTCTTTTTCTGCAGGTGGTCTGGAGTTCTTTGCGGAGCTTCTGCGACGATTTCCTAATAACATACATATTCTGCTTGAAATGGCCAAGGTTAGGGCAAAATGAATATATGAAATTTTTTAAATATGCAACACATACCTCATCTCTCCTTTTATTCATATGGCCTAATACATAGATGGCCCCTTAAAGTTGACGTGAACCACTAGTTCGACACTTTTAACTTTGCCACTGACCACATAGTCACCTCTACTTGACACAAATATGTCTCATGAATATTTGAATCCAGCAAACGTTATGCGTGAGTTGCAATCAGAGATGACATGTCAAATAGGCAAAACAATGAATGTCACGTGTATATATTTTTAAAAATAATTCTAACTTTTTTTATACAAGAAATATTGTATTTTTTTTTAATTTTAAAAAAATCAGTGGAAACACTCACTCGTCTCCCCCTTTTCTTTGATTCCCAATTAAGAAAAACCCTCCCATTGCTGATGCTTCTCTCTCTTCCCTCAGCTTCATGTTCCAACCAACGAAGTCATCACATCTTATGCAATCCTTGAAAGGAAGATTTATTCGCTTGGTTGAAGAAGACATTATGATGATCCTTGCCTTCTTTAATAGTGGAAAAGATCCGCTTTTCATTTCATAGCTTTTCCAAAAGATTTCAACAATTTAATCCTTGCACATATACGATAGAGACATTTGGAAAGAGAACCCAAAGAATTATAGAAAAATAGAGGGATTGATTTGAAGTTATTCTCCAGCGTGTTTTTTGACCTTTTCTAGATTGGGTTGATTTTTCAGTGTTGCTGCTGGGAAACAGAGATGGGTGAGTGAAAACAAGAGAGGAAGGTGAAAAATGGTGAGCTGCACGGTTATCTTTTACTTTCGGATAAAACTGGTAGGAAAGTCTCTATGGTGGTTGATGGGTTACACAATAGATCTTTTTGTTTTGCGTATCTGCATTACGTGTTATGTCAGGAGGGCTGGGAGCAAGGTTGGTGGGTTGCTCCATTGCAGGTTGACCTCCTGCGGAATTATCATCCATGTGCAAGCTGCCGCAACCACCGAAACAATGCAATATGGATTCGATAGCTGAATGATCGCGGGAAAAGAGTATTCATACTTTCCAGCGAGAAGAGTGTAGGCGCAAAATTCTTTTTATCATATTTTCCAGTGGGAAGGAGTGCAGGCCAGAATTCTTTTTATCCTTTTCTCCTTTGAAAGGAGTCTGATGGTTAAGGTGGTATGCGTTGGATTTAATGTTGTTTGAGAGTGTTTTGGATGTTGTATATGTGAAATGATGCGGAGATGGTGAAGGAGATTAAGGTCAGGTATGGAAGGAGGGAGAGGAAAGAGAAGTGTTCTTAGCCAACCTAAATAAAAGTCTCAACACGCTAAAAATTTAGGTAGAAAACACGCATCTTCCATGTACGCCACGGGTATTCCTAAGACACATGTGCCGTGTAGAGGTGTCTAACTGGTTACAAGGCTAGCTGAGTATCTGGGTTCCTTTTACTATGTCTGTCTGGCAGTAGGACGATACTCATGATTAACATGTCAGAGGCATGAATACGTCAGTTGAAATATTGCCGCATTATTATCCACAAAATAGAGCCGAATTATTTGAAAATATCTATGCTTTTTCTTCTCATGGATCCAATATTCTCTATGCTGGTTTTCTCCTTTGCTGGTGTCACATATGTAGACAGGTAAAAGTAGTGAACTATAACATGCCTAGTATTTTCTTTGCATGTTCGAGATTTGTCTAGTCTTGTAATTGAAAGTTCAACCTAGTGTTATTTAAAGTAAAAAGCGCAAAAAAGCTTTAAGGTCTGTTGGGGCTTTAAGCTCAAAGTGCAATATAAAGTGTGATCTTTAATGTGAAAAGGTGCAAATGGAGAAAACATACAAATATATATGTGCAGTCCAAGACTAATAATACTCTCTCCATTTCAATTTGTTTGCCTGATTTTGATTTGACATGAAGCTTAACAAAATAAAGAAGATTTTTGAATCTTGTGGTTTTAAATTAAAGATATGTAGAATGTATCTAATGCCCTCTAATCTTGTGGTCTTAAACATGCCATGTGAAAAGTTAGAATTTAAGAGTTGCCAAAACAGAAAGAGACATTCTTTCTGAAATGGACTAAATATGAAAGTGAGACAAATAAATTGAAACGGAGGGAGTAATAAACATGAATAACAAATATATGGACCAATTAAATTTTTTTTTTGTTACAATAAATGAATATTAGTTGTTTAGTGCTGCCCATTGTTTAGTGCTGCCTTTTCTGGAGACACTTATTGGTAAGGGAAAGTATGTCTTAGAGCCTTGATGACAACAATGAAGCACACATTAAGCAAGGAGAAGCACTGAACATGTTTTGCTCCTCGGTTCAAGGCTTAAGCACACGCTTTTGACAACATGGTCCAACCATAGACATTTGAACTGCTACTCCATGAAATGCCTTATTCTAATGAGTTTTCTAAATTAGCTAAGCATGATATTTTTCTTCACTTTCCAGCTTTTGGACTATAGAGAACTACTGTTGGTACTTGTTTACTTTTCATGGATGGTTGAATACTCATTGACATAATAAATCGAATAAATCTCTTCAAATGAAAGTAGTTTTTATCCTAATACCTTAAAAGGAGATGATGCCTTAACCTTTTCTCTGCAATTCTTATTCTGAAAGTGAGGAAAAAATTTAATGTTATCTAATATCTCTTATCTTATGCTTGCACTTCTGAAGGTTGAAGCCATCATTGGAAAAACTGAAGAAGCTATAACGGATTTTGAGAAGGTAAAATGACTGTTACCTACTGTTGTGATATTTTATCATTTCTAAATATGCACTACATATTAATATTGCATGGTCCCTTCAGGTTCGATCCATTGATCCATATGTTATTACTTATATGGACGAGTATGCTATGCTCTTAAAGCTGAAGTCTGATTATTCGAAGTTAAATAAATTAGTACATGATCTACTAAACATAGACCCAACCAGACCTGAAGTTTTTGTGGCCTTGTCTGTCTTGTGGGAAAGGAAAGATGAGAGAGGGGCTCTATCTTATTCCGAGAAGGTTTGTTTTTTGAGTTTTGGTTTTAAAGTTGATATTTGCAAAGCAAGCATAGACTAATGATAATGTTTTATTTTTTCCAACCAGAGCATCCGCATTGATGAGAGGCATATACCAGGTTATATAATGAAGGTGCGTGTAAGATTTTTTCTTTATAGTGGAATGATTTTCAATACCTCATAGTTAGGTTATTCTTACTATTGACCAACATCTAGGGAAATTTATTCTTGTCAATGAATCGACCTGAAGCTGCTGTGGTTGCCTTCAGAGGAGCTCAAGAATTGAGACCTGATCTTCGTTCTTATCAAGGTTTGTTTTCAAGAAGGGTGGAGTTCGATTGTTTGGGCTGCCAGCATTCTGCTTCTCTGAATGACTCCATTGTGTTGTTACATTCCTTCTCTGAATTGAGTTTCTTACAATACAATCTAGGTTTAGTACGCTCTTATTTAGCGATTTCAAAGACTAAGGAGGCACTGCATGCTGCAAGGGAGGCGATGAAGGCCATGCCACAGTCAGCAAAAGCTCTAAAATTGGTGGGTGATGTACATGCTAGTAGCACTAGTGGGAGGGAAAAGGTATAATTGACTTTCCTCCTTTTGTGTACTGTACCTTTTGATATTTGAACTGAGTTCCCTGACCTAGCTGGTTTCTTTGATATTTCTTCTTACCATTGTGTCAGAATCTATGTTGCTCGAACTATTCACCTTCGGTACCGCACCCGTGTCGACATGACATGGGTGTTGGTGTGGGAGCCATACCTGACCTGGTCAACTAATTTTGGGTACTTTGATCAAAATCGACGGAGAAATTCCTGGCAGATTCAATGAAATGAGTGACCAATTTTGGGTACTTGGATGAAAATGGAATACCTTGAAATTTCTATGTCACTCATTTTCCTTTTATCTCCTTGTAGGATTTTCCTCTTGATTAAAATTTCTTCTCAAGTTTTCCACGTGATATCTCATAATTTGGTTGTTATAACTCTATTTTTAAACATTTGAATTATTTTTAGCCGAATCCAACACCAGTATCTACACCTAGATTTATATCATCCGGATCTTAAAATTCAGATCATAAAGGATCCGCACCCGTATCGAACACCCGCTCTTGAGTCCGAGCAACTTAGGTCAGCATCATAAAGGCTTAGTGAAATCTAAAACTAAAAGAGGTATAAGTTGCTCGGACTTTGGTGGGATGTTCGATACGTGTGCTAATTTAGAGGTCGGATCCTTCATGATCTCAATTTTAAGATTTGGGTATATGGCTCTAGGTATGATACGGGTGTGGGGATTCGGATAAAAATAATTCAAATATCTAATAATAGAGTTATAAAACCTGAATTATGAGATATTATGTGATAATAAATTTGAGGAAAAAAAATTGATCAATAGGGAGAATCTTGGAAGGAGATTAAAGGAAAAGGACTGACAGAGAAATTTCTATATATAAGGTATTCTGTTTATTCAGTTTCACCTCAACTTTTGTTTTGATCGCATAAATCATTAAATCTCTCCGGACTTCCCCTGTTAATTTTGGTCGAAGTATCAAACTCGATTGACTAGATTGGGTGCAGATTCCGCACCTATGTTGTGCCGACATGAATACTGCACCGAAGAAGAGTCTGAGCAACTTAGAAAGAGGTAGCAACACTAGGATTCCCACTTGCATATTAATTGTTAATGTGAGAGCTGGAAAGATGCATTCTCTAGTGCACACTATTGATCTAACTAGTCTACACACAGCTGCGTGCACTTGGCTGTAATGGAGAATGAGAAAATAAATTTCTTATTCTCTAAAAAAATGTTTGATTATTGAAATGTCTAGGATAGTGCTCTAAAGTTACTTGCATACTTCCTTTTCCCATAATCAATTACATTTTTGCAGTATGAAAGTTGAACTGTCCATTTTCTGAATTGATTTCATACGTTTGTTTGTAAAAGTAAACACTTATTATACTTAGAAACTATAAAAAGCAGTATAAGTCAAACTTTGAAAAATTAATAATGTATCAAAATATTTCAGAATGTCAATCTGAAAGGGAAAAAGTGCTTTAGCTATGCAAATAATAATCGTTTCACATCTTTTGGGACACATTTATACATGATAAGGAAAATAATGATACTCCAACACTTTTTTAATTCCGAAAAGTGCCAAAAAATGCCTTCAAATTATAAGAAATTGAACAAAAATGCCGTCCATTAATAGTTTCGTCCAAAATGCTCCTATTGTTGCTTAATTGAGTCAAAATGTTTTTCCTGGTACCTGTTGTTGGTGAGTAATGGTAGGTATTCCGTAGAATTAGTTGAGTTGTGCACAAGCTGACTAAGATACCAAGGTTATAAAAAATGCCTTTTTCTTGATAATAATATTGTTTCTTTTCTTTTAAAATATCCTTTTCCTAATAAAAATATTATGTGATGCGTCAGTATAAACATGGAACTCCTTATTCCAATCCGGAAACCGAAGGATTGGGGCTGACAGCAAATGCTCATCTGCATGCTTAAAGGCTTAATCCTGTTCTCCGGTTCCCAAGCCTTATACCTTTCTTCTGCAATGATTCCATTCTGGGATTCCGTGCTTCGAAAAGTCTTTTTTGATGCGTCTGTAATAGCCTATGTGTCCCAAAAAAGAATGTGCCATGCCCGACCCCCTTTTTTTTCTTTTAAAATCTATTCAACTAATAAAAAAGTGAGTAGTAATTTCTTTTTTTTCTTCTTAATATCTTTTTATCAAGTTAAATGGAATAATCCCATGTACTTTTTAATTGATAATATAAGTCATATATAAAAGATCATAGTAACCTATCATTAATTTTCATTTAAATAAAAATAAAATTCTTTTTCGTAATAAAAGAGAAAATATTTTTATTTTCTAATCTTTTCCAAACTGAAAAAGCAGAAACTTTTTCTAATATAATCTTGATTTTAAGCAACAACAACATACCCAGTGTAGTCCCACAACATAATCCTTGATTTTAAAATTGAGATAAAACAGTCATAATGCCATAAAGCATGAAAATTTATTTGCGTTACTTCAAATCACAAAATATCTTTAGAATATCATCGATGGATTACTACAATCTCATATATATATTTATATATATATATATTAGAGAGAGAAGCAGTTAAAAAGGGAGGTGGGATTATTTTATTTTAATTGATAAAATGAGATTAAGAGGAAAACAAATTACTTCCCCCTTCTTAATTAGTTAAAGGTATTTTAAAAGAAAAGAAACAAGAAAAATGTTCTTTAAAATATAATTTTTTTTATTAGTAAAAGAATATGTTTTTTCTTTTTCAAAAAACAGTAAATTTATTAGGAAAAAGACATTCTTTACCTAATTAGGTAACAATATGACATTTTTGAGCCAAATTATTACCAACAAGGGCATTTTTGGACCAAACTATTTCTCAAAGTTTAAGGGCACTTTTGACCCCTTTTCATTTTTAATATAATGATTACTTAAATATTTTTCTTTTTGTGTCAACTATATATAGTATATACTTTTCATTTGACCTTTTCACATTTTACATGTAAAGAAAATCCAATTTGGTAAGATTTGGGATGTGTTTGGTATGCAGGGAAATGTTTTTCGGAAACTATTCTCTAGTGGAAAATAAATTTTTTTCTTAATTTTTTTTCAGTGTTTTGTTGGTGAATAAAATATATATGCCAAAAATATTTCCTAGTACTTGATTGCCAGATAGAAATATTTCCTGGTAATTGATTGATGGATAGAAAATATTTTCTAGTAAAGTCGAACCTTTCAATCAGTGGAAAAGAAAAGAATGTCGGTGCTTGTTGCTCACAACCCAACACCACTGAACTGGATACAGAAAGGTTCTTCTAGAACATAAGTCAAAGGTCTCAAAGATTCATCTTTTTTTTTTTTTGAATTATAAAAAAAAAGGGAGAAGGTACAATTACCCCCAGACTACACTCAAAATCTCTATGATACGCCTTAACTTTACGAGATTCCTATTATGTGTACCTTTTATGCTGACATGGCACCATGTATGTTACCACGCACCTTGAATTTGTGTATTCATGCATGGTGCCGCATCAGCAAAAAGGTGCATAAAAATATAATAGGGCCACCGTAAAGTTAAGGTGTGTCGTAGCAATTTTGGATAGAGTTTGGGGGGAGGGTTAGTTGTGCCTTATCCCTAAAAAAAAAAAATATAATGGTTCAATATCTATTTTACAATGAGATTGAACACCTATTGTACGTGTCATGACGAAATGTTTATGAATTAGTTACATTGTCAGAAATAGAGATGAGGTTGTGCAGGGAGAACGCCTTCGTCGGGAGTTTTTGCCTTTTTTGTACGAGGAAATTGATTTCTCTTGTCTCTAGGGTCCCCTATTTTCAGGAAAACATTTTCTTTCCGAAAATATTTTTCCTAGTATTAAGTGCAACCAGACAAGATAAAATAGGAAAATTTCCACCCTTGATCTGGTCAGAGTTTTGTTTTTGTTTGTCATGTGTGATGTACATTAGGGAGAGTGAGTGCCATCTTTAAAGGAACTATTGTTTCTTCTTCTTTCCTTTGTTTGTATTCTTATGGTAGTACCAAAGAAATAAAATATCATTCAGCTATCTTCTAATTTACATATTTCTTTAAGATCAGAAAGGTTCATGTCAGTATAGATGATTGGATGGCTTTGTAGATAACCACATCATTATGTAGGTTCGCTACTTTTTGGCATACATCTTTGTATGTGACTTTTTCCCACAGCATTAATAAAATGGTACCTTAATTTTTTTTTTTTTTATAACTTAACATTATAGCGGTACATCTGAGTAGCACTTTATTTGTTTCTTTCTCTTGAATTCAACTCTTTTTACAGGCGAAAAAGTTCTATGAATCTGCACTAAGGCTTGAACCTGGTTATCTTGGAGCAGCGCTAGCCTTGGCAGAACTGCATGTCATTGAAGGTCGAAATGGAGATGCTGTTTCTCTCCTTGAGCGATACCTCAAGGATTGGGCTGATGACTCGTTACATGTTAAGCTTGCCCAAGTGTTTGCTGCTACAAATATGCTGCAAGATGCCTTGTCACACTATCAGGCAGCTCTGAGGTATTACCTTTTCCTTGAAATCTCTTGCAATCTTTTTCTGCTTGATTTGAAGGCATTAGAAATGTTGGATAATCATTCGGACAATCTGTGCTTTAAACCTGAGAAGGTAAAAGTAAATGAGAAGAGAAGCAGTTTGCATGGAAATAGCATAAATTCTTAATTCTTACACCAATACTTTTCTGTCTGTCAGGATAAATCCCCAAAATGAAGCTGCAAAGAAAGGATTGGAGCGCCTGGAGAAGCAACTCAAGGTTTTGATTCCTGTTCAACGTGAAAGCATTCTCTATATATGCTTCTTTAAAATCTAAACGTGCAACATATCTTCTCTGCTAAATATTGTAAATAGTTGTTTTAGAACTTCTCTATTCATGTATACATTGGAAAATTGATCGTGGGACACCAAATTCACTTGGTTGTACCTCTGGTTCACATTACTTTACTCCTGATATCATGCATACGTTGAGTTTCGTAACTGGAATGAACTTACACCAGCACTTCAGAAGACAGCTTTTTGGTCCACTGTTGGTTGCTTAAATGAACCTATTCATTTTCGGCAGGGAGTAGATCCTGATGCTCCAGAAGAAGACGAGGAGAATGATGTTGAGGATGCTGATGCAGACCAGGAAGAGGCTGAGCTTTTATGATGAGGAATGGAAGCAACACATCTTAGGCTCTTTTCTTGTTCTGCTGCATGCACTTATATGAGAATTGATTCAGTTGGCGGGCATCTGATACAAAAACATCAGAAATCCGCTTCACCAGGAGCAAATTCTTTGTGCCCTTCCAAAATAAGGTGCTTGTTGCGGCTACCTCATACTTTACCGTGCAAATTCTTTGCCATCAAACTGTCCAGCAAGATAGGCCCCTGTTCCTTTCAGAGCATAATATAGCTGCCCACATGTTGTACTTTATTGTAGTCTCTTTTCCTGTCAATGTAAATTAGTCTATGGAAGGCTGTGCCACATTGTTGTAAAACCAAAATTTTTGAACAAATTGATTGATATAAAACTCAGCTTACGTGAGCTTTGCAAAGCATATTCACTCCCACCCTCAAATGAGCGAATATACTATTTCTGAATTAGGTTGCAGTAGGTTAATAGCAAATGAAAGATAGTTCAATTTTAATGATATCTTTGATACAAGAGTTGAATCAGGCGATTTTGTATAGCTGGTATCAAATAGTTTATGACTGGCAGTATATATCCACTTAATATATGATCATCTCTGGTCCAAGCTTCAGGTATAAAACGTAGATGCAGTTCAGTTAGAAGGTTGAACCTGAGCAATGAGAGTGCTTTTTCATCACAACGGAGTTCCCAAACCTCAAAATAGCGAAGATATGAGGATTAATGACCCAACAACTTGGCTACTTTCCTGGACTTATAATGCTATTTTTTGGTTTTCTGTTTGTATGCGGACCATGAAATGATGTACAATTCGGAGGCGGTAAGCTACTGTTAATCTCTCTCCTTTAGTTGATATAAACAAACAGTTAAAATCTACCCTTTTGGCTTTAAATTTATTTCATTGTATCGCAGTCGTTTCTTTCTCACATCTGATACGGAGTCCAGCTGAACGTTCTCTCCACCTTCAAACAATCCTTGCAGTCCCTCCACTTTCAAACAATCCATGACCTCAAGGATCAGGATCAAAATCTGGTAACTTAACCTTCATATAGTCATAATCCTTTCAAGATGCTTCTTTAGGTGGAAGATTAGATCTCATTGAACAAAGACTTCCACTGCTGCCATGATACCTGGGAACTAAATGTGGTCACCTTTCTAACCTAACACCACATGCGACATACATTTAACTGACCGTCTCTTCAAAATCAGGTTGTACCAAAAACCAGCAATCTTCTGGGCAACTCAATTTGGACCATCTTCCGACTCCCAATTTACTTTTTGAGTAAAGACACATGGAACACATAAAGGAACATCAGCATACCTGGATTTACCGTCCAGAGAATACCAGTCGTCCATCTTAGAAATCATTGGATTAGCTGCCGGAGAAGGCTCATCCACAAGTACTACTGCTTCTAACATAGGTCACACTGAAATGCGAGGAGGGGTGTAAGCCATATGGAGCTTCAAAAGGAGTTAAGTTCATTTCAGCCTGGAGTGGTAGTTTGAACTGGACCAGCACTTAGGTAGCGGTAACTACTGCTCCACTGTGTTGTTCTGCTTGCTGTCATGCATCTCAAGTAGTCTTCAATACATTTATTTACTCTCATTCTAGCCATGAGGGTGATAGCTTGAGTTGTACGTATCGGAAACCCAGATATTGCGAAATTTAGCCAAATAAAGATATAATGATAATAACAAAGACAATAAGTTGGTAATAATGAAAGTAAAGCAAATAAGAAGACACAAATTTAACGTGATTTGGTCAGTTTAATCTATATCAATAAGCAGGAGGAGCAATTTCACTATATAAACAAGAGTATAAAAGAGAATACAAAATTAGAAATAAAACTTTTATTAATCCCAAAACCCCAAGTGAATAACCTCATAAAATCAGTCTAAGAAAAGGCTTTACACAAGTATTTTTCAACACCCACTTCTTTACAAAATACTCTAAAAGAAAGGAGAGAAAAAGACAAGCTCGTGAAATTTGTTGGTGTGCCTAAATGAGAAGAAATGATCTCCTTTTATAGAGGCCAAAACTTAGGCTTCAAGCTGGATAAAAATAAAAAAGAGAAACCACAAAATAATCTCCTCCACGTGGACAAACATGGGCTGCATGAAAACAATCTCTATCTAGAAAATATTCAATTACCAAGATATTGACAAAAATATAGCCATATTACAAAACTCCATCTTGGCCAGTATAGTAATATGTTCCACCTCTCTGGAAAAGCCCATATGGGCTAAAATATTCTTCATAAATGGAAATCAAGTTCAAGCCGATTGGAAGATGCTCTATAAACATGTCAACAAAATTTTCTCAGATGTTGATCTTCTGAACAAAGACTTTCCCATCTGCTATGGTTTCTAGGATGAAATGATACTTGATATCAATGCATTTGTTTTCTTATGAACATCTGATATTTAATAAAGTGAATGAAACTTACTATCACAAAAAATGGTAATACCACCTTGATATAAATCGAGTTTAGGAAATAGACCCTTCAACTATAAGGCTTGTTTGATCACCTCGGTCACTTCCACATATTCTGCTTCTGTAGTAGATAAAGCTACTACATATTGTAATATAGCTTTCCAACTGATACCCTAATCTCCAATGCAAAATATGTAGCCTGTATATGATTTTCTTTTGTTAAGATTCACCTATATAATTTGAGTCTATAAAATCAACCAAAATTTCGATGTTTCTCTCAAACTCCAAATATGCATTTGAAGTACCTCAAGTATTTGAGAATCTATTTCACAGTCTGCGAATGTGTGCTAACTTACAACACTAATTGCTTATGAAATATCTAGACATGTACATATCACTGATAATGCTATCAATTACATTTAAACATGGTACCTTTTCTTCTTCCTCTGATTCTGGTGATTGAGCATTAAAATGAGCAGTAAGAGGAATACTTACTAGTTTGGTATCTTTCATGCCAAATAGATCTAAGTATTTTTGCGTTAGAAATAGCATGTTTTCCTTGATCCTTTTTAATCTCCATGCCAGAGATTTTCTTAGCTGCTCTAAAATTTTCAATTCAAATCCACTTTTTGGGTAGATTTTCAAATTCTGAATTTTTGTCAAATTATTAGTAACAATGAGCCGTCATCAACATATAACAAGAAGTAAACAAATGAACCATCATTCAATTTTCAAAAGTAAACATAATTATTATACATGTTCCTTGAATAACCATGAATAAATATAAAGGAATTAAACCTCTCGGGGATTGCTTTAATCTGTATAAATGTTTTTCATCAAACAAACATGGTCTTTTTTCCTTCAATCTCAAAACCTTCATGTTAATGTATGCATATTTGTTCCTCAAATACTTCATGTAATTTTTTTTAAAAAATCAAGTTGCTCTAATTTCAAATAATAAATAGTAACTAAGGTAAGAAAACATGAATAGTTCTATGTTTAATAACAGTAAAAATATATTATTAAAATCAACTCCTCGTATCTGACGATAGTTCCTTGCAACTAATTGTGCCTTATACCTTGCATATTCAACCCCTAGAATTTTATCCTTTTTCTTGAAGACCTATTTGCAATCAACTATAATCTTGCTTGATAGCGGCTTCACAAGATTATCAAGTACCATTCTTGTTAAGAAATTAATTTTTCAAATATTTTAATCAACCACTTAGCTGAATTAGCAGTAGAAACTACTTTTGAATAATTTGATGATTCTCCAATTTGTTGAGAAACCAACTAAGAAAATGCAACAAAATATCCATATCTTTTTGATTTCTTAATTTGTCTCCTAGGTTTGTGTGTGGTTAGGAATACTTACTTGGTTTAAATTCAGAAGTTACAACTAATGGCTCAATTTTTGAAACTTTAACTCATGGAGTTTGAACTGTATTTTGTTCCACAATTGGTGAGCTTGGATCATAAAGAATGCCAAAATAAACCTCAATCTGGTCATTTATACCTTGCTCTTTACTCATGATATAAGAGCTAGGAAACTCTTTTCTGGAATGTAACATAGAGGATTCATCAAAGGTAGCATTTCTTCTAATTATAAATTTCAGTGACATCATATCAGGACACTAATTCGTATCTTTTCACCCATATGTATATTCAAGGAAAATACACTTTTTAAATCTTGGCTCTAGTTTTTTAACATTCACATATATGTTCGCAAGACAATTAAAAACAGAGTAGCTCACCACATTTCCTCTAGAGTCTTAAAGATAAAAGGTGCAGAAGAAGCATATTGCCAATATAACACGATGTAGAGAGAGCCTCTACCCAAAAAGAGTTTGTTATCCGATCATCTAAAATTATGCAACGAGATCTTTCCAAAAAAGCTTTGTTCATGCTTTATGTCCATTTGTTGAGGGGTCATACCCTACGATGTCAAGCAATTTCTTTATTTTTGTAAAATTTGTTGAACTCGTAATTTCATGACATTATATATTACAAGTCAGTTGACCTATTTTCATGTTTGCTTCTCAATAAGAACTTTTCATTTTTTGAATGTTAAAAGACATCACTTTTATTTTTTCAGTAAATAAACCCACGTTTTTCTTGAATAGTCATTATAAAAAGTTAACATATATTTGGCATCACCTTTTAAGGGGGTTCGAAAAGGACCCTAAGGATATAAATGAATATAGTTTAAAGTACCTTTGTTCAATCAATTGCTAGAGATTTGAAGCTTACTGTTTTCTGCTTCTGGAACACATAGCGTTCACAGAAACTCATGTTTTCGATACTTTGTCTCCATAAGAGACTTTCTTTGTTAAGGATGAAAACACGGAAAGACCTTTCTCACTCATAACCTAATTTCATATGCCAAAATTTGGTGATTTTGAAATCAGTTTTATTTGAAGTAGAAATGCAGGAGCACCTATAACATAAATTTAAATAAATTGCACAACGTAGTAGATCTGAAGCTTTTATATCACAAAATCACCTAGAGAGATTTTCAAAACTCCACCACCTGTGTATTTACACCCAATAGATTCTAGAATACCCAATGATATAAGATTTTTTTCAGATCAGAGGCATATATAACATCGTTGAGAGTTCTCATCAAATTATCGTGCATTTTTAGTCAAATTCTACCTTTACCAAAAACTCTGAAGGAAGTATTATTTTCCATCAGTATAACTCCACTTACAACCATTCATATGTTTAAACAAATTCATAGGAACGACCAAAATATGAAATTAGTTATCATAAGGTTTAACTATTATTAGTAGCTAAAAGTATTGTTCCCATAGAAATTATCAGAAATTACACTTACTTTGGCAAGGTCAGTATTTTGGTGCTCATTTTTTTTACCTTTGGCCTTTTTTTTTTTTTTAAATTTTTAAATTTATAACTTTTAAATATAATATGACCTTTATTATGATAATATTTTTACACTACATTTTTATGTCTGGACTTTGACCTTGATTTAGACCTTTACTAGTTGATTCTTTCTTATTAAATCTATCTCTTAAAAATAATCCTTTCCATAGATTTTACTACTTTCCCCAACAATATCTCTGTCTATCTATTTTTTTAAAATTTAATAGAGATTTTATTTTTTATAAAAAATATTATCTATTTCATAAAGCGTAGTATCTTTAACATGCTTAAATCATTGAAGTACGAAAATAAGTAATAATATGACTTGATCCTCATCTGTAGCTTCAACACCAATATTAATCAATTTCATAAGATAGGAATCAAAGGCATTAAGATGTGAGAGTGCATAAATACCTTCAATATACGAAATATGTAAAGCTTGTTTTCCACTATCCTATTTATATACAAGTTCTTTTAGATTTTCCCACATGCCTTTGATTGTGGTTTCTGCATATACTTCATTTAAAATCTCATTTGAGATTTTTAAAATGATTTCTAATTGCCTTTTTCTCTATAAAGGCAAATTCCTCGTCCTTTATATTTTATATCTCTTCTCCTTTCCTCCCATCCATATCTAGCCCATCCTTCAATTAGGATAGTCTTCATCTTTAGTATACATATCTCAAAGTTTGTACTTCGATCAAATTTATTAAAGTAAGTCATTATTATAGTCAATATTAATATGATTAGATTCAACCTCGACATGTTAGAACTGGGAATATGATATTATGAATTTGTCCAAATAGAGTTTTAATGATAATAACATGATAGTTAGTTGATAATAATAAAAGTAAAGAAAATAAAATGACACAAATTTAACGTGGTTCAATTAGTATGACCTATGTCCATATGCTGTCACGACCTAAGATCGAGCCACGATGGAACCTACTAACTCTCTTGTATGTAAGCTAAATTCCAAGAACAAAACAACAAGTAATGGGCCCTTAAGAGAAAAGAGTTAGTAGGTTCCGATGAGACAGAACAACATAAACCAAAAATAAATATATACAAGATAGATAAATAACAAAATATGAATACACAGCTCTTAAGACGTGGTGTCATTAGTACAAGAGCCACTAAGTATGAGATTATAAACAAAAAACTATTACAACTTGTACAACATAAAAATATATAGATACTGCATGAAAGATGGAGAGGACTAAGCAACCAGACCCAAGTGCTCACAACAACTCCAAATAGACCACTGCCGAATGACCTGAATCATCAAGGATAATTGTACTACCACTTGCATTAGAAGAAGATACAGAGATATAGCAGGAGTACTAAAATCAATGAATACCCAATAGGCATCATAGAATGATCGAGCTCAAATAAGACACCAATACAATAAAAAGTGAGTATGTGCTGAAGCTAAGCAAAATAAAGGTATATGGAGGGGCACAAATCACTAAATAAGTAAATGTGAATAGCTAACTAGTAAATACAAGTAAGCTATTTCTATAGCATAATAGTAAAAGGGACTAAGTTATGTATACAACTAATCTACAATGACCCAAAACGATAATCAACCGAGCTAACTAAGGAATGAAGGTAATCTTTCTTAGTGCCATAAGAGAATAATAAGATAACTATGGAACATAACTAAACCTCATCATGTACCTGGTATAATCAATCTATCTAAAGAATGTAAAGAGATTTCCTTAAATAAGAGAAAAAGATAAGCTACTGCAATTAGATGATAACAAAAAAGGCAAACCAAATCGAACCAACCCTAAAAGAATGATAGATACAAAGAAACAACCAAAACTAGATCAACCCCTATAAGTACAGTGAGTACAACTAGCAAACAAGACCCAATTGACTTCCCCTATAAGCATGGTAGATACAACCAAGTAGAATAATGCTATGAAATATAGTGGGAGTAAGAAATGCCATGTTCAGTGGTGCTGCACACTTCTCCTCTGGTACAGATGGCTTACGAAGGCAGGATCCATGGGAATATTGGACCATATAACTCATAACCACCATATACTCTTCCTCTAGTGTCTGCGCCTACGGTAAGGAGGAACCATGGGTGGATCAAATTGCATACTAAAAATCATAGAATTCTCATCAGATTGTTCGGTCTAGTGTCTCGTATTCATTAGTGTAACTATGAATTAGGAAATATCGGGAAATGGACCTCAAATACCATGATTCAAAAATTTCAAATAAGATGATGTAATCAATCCACTGTTAAAATCAATGAGCAGTGATAAAAAAAATGCCCCTTTCCCTAGAAATCCGACATCAATAGTCAAGGTGGTACCAACTTTCCAAAAAAAATCCTATTTAGTGTAAAAGGTGATGCTCGCCCTTCCAGGGCCCTAAAAAAATAAATATAATCATATTGTAAATTTAAAAATTAGATATCATGTATTTTCTTTCCAACCATGACATGATGCAAGAAATCATGTATGCATGAGAATTCTCAATCACAAGTGTACACAAATGATGGTGCACGAGAAGCCTTAGGGATTTGGGAATTTCTAACCCTAGGGGAAATATAATCCAAGAGTAGATACCCTCGGTCTTTCTAATGTAGGCCTGGAATTATAACATAAGTATGAACAAAGTATCCAGAATAAGGGAAGCAATCCTCTAAATTACACAAAGAACTCACTTGGGATCCAGTAAGCGCCCATTACAGCCTCAGGCCCATAATATCATAATAATAAAGGAAAGTACTAAGTAATCACGGTAAACTTAAAGTGCATAAAGGAAAGCTTGTACTAGAACCAACTTACCCCAACCTGAACTAAAGGTTCCTCTTTGAACTCCCAAAGCCAAAAAGGCTATCTAAGCTAAGTAGGACAAGCTATGATAAAGCTCAAAAGTGTATATTATCATAAAATACCTTGTACAGGAAATAGATCTAGGAAAATACAACCACAAATCCTAAGTCTACCTTTTAATAATTTACAAGAAATACTACAAAGCTAAACCTTACCTAAAAGGGTTAAAGTATAACTCCCGCTTAAAACACCAAGTCCTTACATGATTTATTCTAAGGTAGGCTGCTTCCCAAACTGAAACTAAGAATTGTAAGATCACTCCTAAACCTACCAACATAAACAGGGCATCTTCTATTGATGTGCTGATAAAATACGACACTATCAATGCCTAAAATAAAGGATTTGAGGTTGTTCTTAAGCGATATATTGTGAACTTTATGTGTTTGTTGCCTGTTTGTAATGACCCTCATGGTAATTTATGATAAATATGTGATATTTTTCATTCTAGAATATTTCACTAGTTTCCCCAAGTTATTTATGATTTACTGGGACCAGTAGTTCGATTTCCTGATGGCTCGGTTTAGAAATATCTCAAATTGCCTGTTTTAGAGCCTAAGACTAAGTACTCATTGACCAAAGTCAACTTTCCTTCCAGACAAGCTCAAATCGATAGTTTTTTAGCTCCGAAATACCAAACAAAGTCAAGATTGTTTATGGTTCGGAGTTTTCGTTTGCAATTTATGCCTATTTGTGGATTTTAGTTAAGTTTAAGGCCTAATGTGGAGCTTGAGTGGTTTTTTGATATTCAGAGTGTTGGATAGGAACTCTGATGCTTTCATCAGCTCCAAAATGGTGAATTTAGGCTAGTTTGACCCTTTGTACGCTTCCCAAGGTGTTCATTATCGTTTTGAATTTTTATGTGGAAAGTCAAAAAAATTCTAGTTTTGGCTAAGTCTTGGCTGGGAGTCCTTTTCACTCAAACAACCTCCGATATTAATTTTTTTGATTCCATTGAGTCCATATTGTGTTTCTCAGATAAAATACATATTTGGTTTGTAAATATTGGACTCTATTTCATTTTCAAAACCCTGATTGAAATTTAGAAAAAATTATTGTTTTGATGGTGCAGCTTTGACCGATAATCGGTCAAAGAGCCTATTATAGCAAGGACTGATAGGAAACTCTACCAAAAAATAAGTTGGATAGATAAATCGTGCCAATTGACCGATAAATTAGTGCCTACCAGTGTCAGGGGTGCCGATTTATCGGCACTTTTGGTCCGATTGGTACCCAAGGGTATTTTCTTCAGTTTTCCATTTTTGGGTATTATTTTCCCAACTTTTTCCCTCGTTTTCTCTCTAATTTTGGTGTGAATTGTCCTGGAAACTTCCCCAAACTACATAAAAAATTTCCTTGAGCCATCCGCTCCTTCTGTAAGTAATTTCATCTGGTGAATTTCATTGAAATTAGAGTTTTCCACCATTAATGCCCTAGTCCTTATTTCTTGATTCCTTCAATTATATCCGAAGTTGTGTAGTAAATCCTTGCTCTTTAGGGTTATTATACATCGTAGTAATGTTTCCTTTTCCGAATTCAACGTACAAATTTATAAAGGTCGAATCTTTAGCCCTTTTTATACTCAATCTTCTCTGGTTTGTTCAAGGGTCTTTTCTTACTCAAATTATGCTCAATTTTAGGGCACGAGTTCCTAGTAATGTTGGAAATCCCGTGGAGAAGTTTATTTTCAATTCCAAAGAACCGGCCCCATAGGCCCCTTTTGGGCTCGATTTTAGGCCCAATCCAGAACTTAGTATAATGTATACCGTTAGACTCGTATTGATATGTGGAATAATTTTATGCAAGTTTTAGAGTAATTGGAAATTGTTTGATATCAGTTGGAGTAATACTCGTGAGCTTGCTTCTCTTTATCGTCGGACGACAGGTAGGCTCCGTGGGGCTATCAATGAGCTTATAGCTTTAATAATTGTACTAAATAGCATCCGTGGGTTGGTTAGATAGGTGGTTATAGTGACCTTGTACCCTTTTTTTCATCCATTCCTCGTTGATATATATATATATTGGTATCCAAATTTCTATGGTGTCGTGACTTAGGAGTTGTCCAGTGATACCTGTGCATGGCATAGGTAGTTGTTAGTACATGATCATATATATATATACTTACTGATATGTTGTGCATTCATGACACGAAAGGTTGAGCCTTTGGCTCCGATGAGAGTGCATTGGGGCTGGGATAGTATCACCATACGCTTATTGATTCGATGGGGCTAGAGACTGATGTTCGTAATAATGATGGATAATGATATAAATTAATAATTTAGAATATTGTACTAATAATAATATAAGTAATAACCTTTTAACTGTTTTAGACTCAGCATTGAATCGAGCACCCGGTAATACTATTTTCACTTGTTTTACCCCAAGCTTTACACCATGGCATCGAGAATTATCATTTGACTAATTAATGTTGGGATTTGAGATCGACTCCATTCGGAAGTGAGTACAACCACTGGGATTTGAGTCCATCATCGTACGACAGTGAGTACAACTTTTTGACACTTATCACACTTGTTGGTTATGGAGGCATTGATGATACATGTTCATTGAGGATATTGGTGATACTACTATATGAGGCGTTGTATGACATGACTTGCCATGTGGCTTGATGATATTATTTATATAAGGCACAAGATGCCAGACTATGAGACCCTAAGGCTCTGTGATTTGGGATGTGAGTTATGATGACGTTAGAGATCGTACATGGTAACATACCTCCATAGACCTTGCTTCTGGGATTCGAAGACATAGAGGGGGGTATAGGATGGAGGAGAGATATACTGGGAATATTTAGGTTAGCCTTCCATGGGTTCTTCCTGCTAAACCTACGGGTACTAGAGGAGAAACATATATAGGGCTAGCTACTTCATGGTGTGTATTTACTTTTCCGCACTTATTTTCTTTAGTGTACCCTTGGTAGTATATGGATGCCTATAGGTGAGTATGTTTTCTATATATGATGTGCTTCTTTTTGGGGGATTTGAAAACTTTTATATGCAGTACTTTAGTATTATTATTACTACTTAGCTGTTCTCATTTGATACTTGATACTTCATGTTATGTGGGTATTTGTGTGTTATATTATTGTTCATCAATTCATCCCTTACTAGAGGTTATCGGTATACCGTCCATGTTCTCTTCCTATCTTTTTTTACTCTGATTATTGTTGTTATGATTCACATAAACTATTGCACGGAATTCGGGTACATTTTGCTTCATTGCCTGAATTCCTGTTATGTGATTAGATAGCGATAAATGTGCTACTTGTTACTTGATTCTTACTTGAGTAGCTAGATTCCATGATGTACTATTTTCTTCTCTGACCCTATTTATTGTCTTTTGTTATTTACTGCTTTTATTATTGTTATGTGCCTTGTGGGCCCTCGAAGCCTACTGGTACGGGTTGCTTCGGCGACTTGTACTCATACTACACTTGCACATGTGCAGATTCGAGTATAGGTTTCCGTTCGTG
>JBDJHY010000001.1:10487000-10498824 GCA_039654485.1 Withania somnifera | reverse complement strand
TTTGAAAGCTAACTGCTTATTTTTTCCATAAAATAATTTAGTAGCAAAAACCAAAATATTCTCCTATTTTTCTTTTCAAACACGAAACCAAAGTGTTAAACCCCCCCCCCCTCTCTTTAAAGCCACTCTCCTCCACTTAAATACTACGTTTTTCTCTGCAGTAGGATTGAAACCCATGAGATGCACCTAACCCCCTTTAAACCCACTCTTCTCTACTTAAATACTACGCTTTTCTCTGCAGTAGGATTGAAACTCATGACATGCACCTAACCGACACATCACGCATTGGTTTTTACCACTAGACCAAAGCCTTGGGAGCCAATCCAAATACATATGATTCAACATCATTTTCAAAATTAGACAAACTGAAATCGGATTGTAGCTAGTCGGCCATGGATACATAGGGAAGTCAGCGGGTTTGTGTGTGTGTGGTGGGGGTGGGGGATGCATCCAGACTTCAACCCGAGTTGTATACATCAATTTAAAAGTTACAGAACTACATATTCATACTTAATCCGAACCCATGGTAAAGGGAAAGTAGTGAGTGCCAGTTTGATCCACTCATGAGGGTCTAGTGGTTGAAACTCCAAACAACACCACATACATCCAGGTCCCAATCCCTCTATAGGCGCTTTGTCTTCTACCTTCTCCTGCCTCAGTCACTCTTCCATCTTCTCTTGCTCGTTGTCTGTAGACTACTCTCAAATCCCTGACATGCACCTAACCCACACATCATGTGCCAGCTTTTACCACTAGACCAAAGCCTTGGAAACAAGTCCAAACACATATTTTTCAAATCCAATTTCGTTTTTCTTTTTTTTTTTTTTTGTTGAGGATGGTAACATTTTTCGAAGCCATTTTCAAAAATATTGGAATTTTAGTAAGTTGCAAGTGGATACATACTAAAGGAAGAGGGTGGATTGTACACACAGACCTCAACTCGAGTTGTATATATAGTTGATGTTAGAGTAGGTTAGAATCCTACTGTTGTTCGGAAATGGACTGGTGGTCGGCTTATATGGCTTGCGAGATCATCCCCTCATGACCTAACTTTGGGTCCAAGATAGACCCAAATATCGTATCTTTACATGGTTTCAAAATCAAGTCCATCCCCATTTGGGCTCCCCGTCCACGCTCCACTTAGTCATGGGCGTGAGGGGATGTTAGAGTGGGTTAGAGTCCCACATGTTGGGAAATGGACTATATGAACTTGAAAATTCTCGCCTCATGAGCTAGCTTTAGGAATTGAGCTAGGCCCACATCTTTACAGTCGAACAGTTACGGAAAATAGATATTCATGCTTAACCCAAATCCATAGCAAAAGAAACTTAGTGGGTGCAATGATTTACCGTGCATTTTGATCCGTCCATAAGGTCTAGTGGTTGGAACTCCAGACTGCACTACTTACATGCAGATTCCAATCCCTCTAGAGGCATCTTGTCTTGCCCCACTCTTCTATCTTCTCTTGCTTATGGTCTATGAACTACTCTCGGAAACTACAGACTAGGGTGCTCCTACAACATTATACTTTCTTTTTCTATGAAATGAAGAAATAACATTTTCTATAATAAAAATATAAGAAAATATGCAAGAGAGCTACTTACTTATTAAATGATATTTAATATATATTATTATAGTTGTATTTTCACATGCAAAACAAAGCATGGAAAATCTTTGCTAGGTTTGGACCAAATCAAATAGCATCCAAGGGTGTGGTCAGTGAAGTGGGTTAAAAAACCATGAGACCTAAGATCTCAGGTTCAAATCCCAGCAGAGATCAAAACACAAAGTGATTCTTTCTATTTGTTCTAGCCTTGGTTGACAGAGTTCGTGGCAGGTATCCCGTGGATTTAGTCGAGGTGCGTGATAGCTTTCCCCGACACCATGCTCATAAAAAGAAAAGAAGCTAAAATTCAAAGATAGCTCTAGACAAGAACATATATTGTGAGTTGACTGACATAATAGTGGATAGGCATAATGTCATAAAGCAGAAGCATGTATTATAAATGTGAGACAGTAAAAAGAAAAACTGAACTGAACCTTGTTGGTTGTAATAGAAGAAGCTGGTGAAGCAACAGCAACAGACCATTCAAGTTTTAGAACATCAAATATTAGAGTCTCAGCATGTCCTGAAGGAACAAAGTATAGTTAAGTACTACCAACGGAAAAAAGGGGAAGAAGGAGAAGAATAAATTCAAAAATCAGAAAGCTTAAGTAGAAAACAGGGGCCTATTAATGCATTTCTTTGTTGAGTGTGTATTGATGATGATGAAGTAGAAGGCTGCAGCTATTCGCTATTTACACATACTTCTTTTCCTGCTACCACCCCCAGCAATATACCATTTAGTTCCACATAGCACTCCACAACAACCAGCTCTAGGTGAAGGATGGAATCCACGTATTTTAACTCTTGACCAAGCCATCTGATGTGAACATGAATAACTAGCATTAGAATGTTGCGTACAAAAGAAATTTGCATTCATTCAGGGAAAGGACAGCTTAAAATTTTATTCCACAAACCGTCTCAAAGTCAAGCGAGTATAAGTCATTTAACGTCCTAGACTTTGATGATCCACCAAAAATCAGGAGCAATTTATCATCATAGAGGGCAGACACATGGTTTGATCTTGGTGACGGACCTGTTCCCCTGCATGGATGTACTTGTAATCAAGAAATAAACCTGATAATGCCACCATCAGGTAGATTTAATGGCCCAAGGACCAGAGACATTATTAATCATATAAATGATATATCCCTTGGCAACTCACGTGCAATGAAGTGGCAGCCATGTCGAGGATTTAAGATCAAACATGTGCAGATCATTTAGCTTCCTTCTCTTTGCATCTTCACCCCCAAATAAAATCAAAACCGAGCTTGCTCTAAGGACAGTATGACCACTACGAGCAACCTGTCGATTGAATGGCCAGTTGAAAAGAAAACAAAAAAATTGACGAATTGCACTGCAGGTATCACACAACATGCTGAAGTGAAATCTTTAATATTTTCCTTCTGTTTCCCTTTTATCTTTCAGAATAAGATAATAGCTTGTGTAAAGGAGAAAGATTACAGAAGTTTACTTCACCAGACGTCGTGAGACGAGGTGCAGAAAACGAGATATTAGCTATTACTTTCTTTTAGATAATAGATACACTGGAGTCTGTTTTATATCATGTGAGGTGTTAAACTGAGCAATCACTTCTTTGAAGTGAATATCGCAAAGGCAAAAAATGATATGAACAATCAGATTGCACAGGAGGACTTCGAAGCTTTTACCGGAACGTCTCCTTTGGCTTCCAGAAGTGACCAGCATTCAGTTTCAGTGTCAAATGCCCAGACTGCAACAGACAATTTCAGAATAAGTATATTGTGGAAAGCACTGTTGGAATAGATAGAAACATTGTAAAATTTGCAGAATATCAACCTGAGACTTTGTCACTTGCAGGGTCTGTTTTCCCTCCAACCATAAGAATCTTTTTCCCCCATTGAACCTGGGAAATAACAGACAAATTTCCGGATGAATAGTACTCCAGCACAATATACTTAACACCACAAAAGGATACATCAATCAGATTAACAAAGTAAATTATAACATCAATGATACCATAAAAGTACCACATGTAGCAGACTTGTACATAAACATTTATTTCTCTTTTTCATCTAAGGTCAAGTGCTGATAACAAATATCATTGTGATTGGGAATTAGAAAGTTCAGACAATATTCATGTGGATGTTCTCCAAATCCAGTACACTCCCTTCTTTCCGTTTTGTTTGCTCTTCTAGCTATTTTAACCCATTCCATTCCTAAAATAGAAAGACAACAATTTACATGCCCTCCAAATCTTCCAATTATCATAATTATATTTTTCAGGAAGTAGTTTCACAGCCAGCTTTGGCTCACTAACTAATCTATCAGGTAGCCTTGTTGGTTTTTCAAAAAACGTGTAGCAAAAAGTTTAGAAGTATTGATTGAAAATGTCTCTCATTTTTATTAAGCATAGGACTTAATAACTAACTTGAAAACATAATCCACAGAAAATCTGCATCATAAGAATCCAAAAAAGCTAAAATAATCTCAACAAAATAAAACAACCTAATAGAAATTTAAAATTTAAATTAATCCTAAAAATAATCAGCTTATGTTAAAAAATTACTAAGCAAATTTCAACACTCCCCCTTCTCTTCAGTTGCTACAATCTAAAAATTGCTCTTCCTCAATGTCTACTTCTGTCCTTTGTGCTTGAGGATTGTTTTTAAACTAGAATACTTCCGTAACATGGCCTGATTGTTTGCAATATCCACATATTGCATCAAATATCCACCAACAAAAATTTTCCAAGTGTGTTTTGTTTTTGTAGTACTTGCAAAGAGGATAATTAACTTTTTTCTTAAATTGGAGTAAAGGTTACCAAAGCATGGCCCTTGCATGCTGGGATCTTTAGAGGAAGACTGGTGGGCGAGAGGTAGAGCTTTGACGAAGCTGTTGTCCAGGAAAAGCTATCAAAATTTAGCACCTGAAATGAAAATGAAGGTATGCCACTGGTATCAAGTATGCCACCTACAAAGCAAGTTGCAGGACACTAATGATTGATACTCGTCTCAAGTACTATCTAATCATTTCGCATTTTCCAAAAATCAATACAACTGCAGATTGGAGCATTGATAACAGATATAAAAGAGATGACAAACAAGGGAGATTATTTAGTCCAGCACTAAGTTGCTCGGATTCTGTTGCGGGTGTCTAATACGAGTGTGAATCTAGGTGTTGGATCCTTCATGATCAAAATTTTAAGATTCGGGATATGGGTCAAGGTATGGATATGTGTGTAGGAATTTGGCTAAAAATAATTCAAATATCTAAAATTAGAGTTATGAAACCTAAATTATGTGGAAAATCTTGATCAATAGGAAAATCCTAGAGGGAGATAAAATGAAAAGAAGTGACATCGAAATTTTTATATTTAAGGTATTCCATTTTCACCTTAGCTTTTGTTTAATTACAAAAATCATTCAATATGCCCGGACTTTCCCATTGATTTTGGTCAAAGTACCCAAAATCAGTTGACGAGATCAGCTACGGAATGCATATCCACACCCGTGTTATGTCGAAACGGGTGCGGCACCGAAAGTGAAGAATCCGAGTAACTAAGGATTCCAGCATATCTACAGAAATGGAAATGTTCCCTGCAGATCTACAGGCTAATTTTGGGTGTGCATACTAGAAGATCATCTATCTTCAGTGAGGCTATTTAATTGCCTGATTTTGTTCAAGCCATCTTGAAGTTAGATAATAAAGTGTAACTAATTTTAGAATGAGACCTACATCAGGATACTTGGAAAGATTTTGTAAGCTGATTGTCTAGCTCAACTGGTAACAATGCTAACACTAGGTCTTAGCATATTTTTTTACAAAGTGCCCTGAAAAGAGTTAGCTCCTGTCCTTGTGTATCTACAATTGAGGTCAGCCCTAGTCCCCTTCTGTGTAACAGTCTCATCTTTAAAATATATACCCAAGTCTAAGCAATTGGCCATTGGGTCCTTTGAAGAATAAAAATACTGCAGAAATTTTCCTGTGACTTAAAAGGTCAGGGGAAAAAAGGAAAAAGAAAGGGTTTCATGGTTTTGAAAATCCCTCCATGAAGACGAAGAAGCTTCTTTTTACCATTGGACACAGAGTCACATATTTAAGTACTATTTCTGTCTATTTACATGTTCTATTCTACACACTCCATCCATGTACGTACGTTTCCTTCAAATTCTACCTTCTAAAATCAGCATATCATCTTTAATTTATAATTTCTTACTTATCAACCGGAAAATGTTTGATGTTGATCTTTGGTGATAATCAGCATTCCCTTTCCACAGTGCAGTTGAATATTGTCACGTTTCAAGCACAAAAAAGATTAATGTTTCTGTTTATATTTTTAGGCAGAAAGCAACAAACTAGAGATAACGTTACTTGTGGAACAATCGTCATTTTACCTGCACATCCTCTAATAATCGGCTACCAGTTTCTCCACCGACAACCACCATCTTGTTCCCAACAACAGCTGTGGCATGCTACTCAGTAAAAGCAAGATGTTAAGTTTTAAAGCATCACAATATTAAAAAACATGATATCCTTGAACAGTAATCAGTTACATTGAAGCGAGGTGTAGGTTTTTCTCCAGCTATAGAAAGAAGCATCCAATTTTCTGTGCCACCTGAAGTACAATTGTTAAGCCCAGGGGCACCTGATGAGCATTGGCAGCTCTTTTCTTCAGAATCGTTCTTACTGGGAGGAACACCTTCACCCTATCATGCATAAAGAGATTAAACTTCATGCTTCTCATATGCAACACGAAGGAAAAGTTGCAATAGAGGTCTTACACTGGAACTGCTAGTACGCTTGGGGTGCCTCATTGGACTTCTAGTTCCTTGAGCTGAGTTCAACCTGAGTAAAATAGTGATGTGCTCAGACAGATATAAGTAGCATATGGTTCAAAAGATGGTGAATTTTGGAACATGCTAGCTAATGTGAGGAAATTCATATCCTTAAAGTCCACTAACAAATTCACATGAGAAATGAAAAAGCCTTGAGTATCGAAAGAAGGATTTTAGTAAGCAAGGACTTCATATTACTGTAAATATAAGGTATATAGCATGCCAAAAATAGTACTAGAGATCGCACTGGCATCTTACACAAGAGGATCTGAAATGGGAGCACAGTTGATTCAGGGGATTCATCTTGGACAACTCTAACTAGTTTGGGATTAAGGCGTAATGATTGATTGAGTGAAATGGCATTTTACACATAGAAAGGATTTAAAATAAAGCAAAACCATATACTAACATATGGGAAAATCTTGCAGTAATTCTCTCTTACATAACATAATTAACGTTAAGTTCATTTTTGACTTCCACAGTGCTCCATTGATAGAGATCATAAAACTTTAATAATGGGTCAGATACAAGCCAATAAACCAAAGTTGTTGTTCAACAATGCCAATTGCAATAATGCATTCAGTACCTGACCTCTTACTGATGCAATTTATAGTTTTTGAAGCAGAGCGAAAGCTACACCTCCTAGAAAAAACTCATGGAGGCTCCATCTTATAAGGTAAAGGCAACATCCAGTTGCTAAATTCTAATGTTTATTAAAGAACCAATCGAAACTTAAAAATAGTAGGGCTCTGCTAAACGTCTACAAACTCAGCTATTTTGAGGAGAAAATCCCAAGTTCTTCTGCCACTAGCAAACAATTCTAGAAAAGAAGAATACTTTTGTCTAGACAACAACCCAGTTAAATTTTTAGTAAATGATAAATTAGGTCTTGAAACCAAATTAACTAATTTTAACATGTTGATAGTTTCTTATACTAAGATATACATACATGTTGTATGTATAATTTAAGAAAGCTATTAACTTGCCAAAAGAAAATCTCTTTTGAAATCGGAATATGCACTATCTCCGGAGACATAACCATGAAATCCACTTCTGTAATAAGTTGCAGCGTTACAATCCTTAAAAGTAAAAAGCAACCATTAATGGAAAACTAAGACACCAGCAAAACAACACACACAAACACACATGCTAGTAAACAGAAGTAGTGTACAAAAATACACACATTTTTGCTACATATACGGTTTGTAGGCACGAATAAGGATGTCATTACCTCCCGAGTTTCATTCGCCGTTTCGAGAACCCAAACATTTTGTTAAGTAACAAATACCGCTGCAAGACGAACTCTCAGACCTTCAAAAAAAGAACACAACGTCACATTATCATCACATCACATTTTCCTGAAAGAAAAGCTCGAATTTTGAAGCATTTCTTAGAAAAATCAACATTAGAGCTGCAGTTTACACAGAAATCGGAAACTCACTTACGAAGAAAGCTAGGTTTTGACAGTGGGCATTGAAGCTCACTCTTGGATCATCCAAACTGAAAGCGACAAATTATCTCCAAAACTTGATTCCTCCACAAATGCGCATGTACAGGTTAGGTGTTTGAGATACAGAAATGTGTATTCTTTTGTTTGGTGTTGATTTTACTGTGAGCTGAAAACGACCGTGGGTAAATGTAGATAGTCACTGACGAAATGAGTTAAACTGACCAAAGAGAAGTGCGCATTTTAGCATATCTACTCCTACAAACGTACACACTCTAATGTACCGGAAGAAAGTGGGTGAAAATGGCCGAGGAGAATAGAAATGCGCATTTTAGCATTTCGTTTGTTTGTGTAATTTTGTCATTTACTGCGATTACGTAAACCATTGCCGTGTGGATGCTAAGATGCGCTATGGGTTTTCAGTGGACCGTTTGTTCGATATGGGTTTTGGGTAAGGGTAAATCGAGGAGCATTTATTGCTACTGAAAAAATGGGCCATGTAGGCCCACTTCTGTTCTTGGAACTTGTGGATAGGCCAAGATTCGAATCCTTTTACCAACTTTAGACGGAAAATTAAACATGTGATAACAAGTTGTTAGTTTATAAAAAATATACATTTAAAAAAATAATTATATAAAATATAATTAAACTTATTATTTAGTTATGGTTTAATTGTAGCTAAAAAAATGATAATTAAATGATTTTTATTAACCATAATTAAGTCGTAGCTAAATAATATTTTTAATATTTCATCTATCAGTCATAGTTAAATCATGACTAAATAGCTAATTTTTTATAAGTAATGATTTTTTTTAGTAAATAATAATTTTATTAATTAAGACTAGTCTAGTATAGCCATTACTAGTGATAAAAAGTGATAAAAAGTTGTTATATTTTTAAAATATAATTAAACTTACTATTTAGTTATGGTTTAATTGTACCTAAAAAAAATGATAATTAAATAATTTTTATTAACCATAATTAAGTCGTAGCTAAATAATATTTTTGATATTTCATCTATCAGTCATAGATAAATCATGACTAAATAGCTAATTTTTTATAAGTAATAGTTTTTTTTTTAGTAAATAATAATTTTATTAATTAAGACTAGTCTAGTATAGCCATTACACTCTCAAAAGTAAATGTGCTCATTACTTATTTTTCTAGTATTCTTTTGTGGTTTCATTTAGCCATGAACTACTATTTATAAACTCTTTCACACATAGATTATATTTTTTTTGCATTTTGACTCAGATATGTGGATGTTTTACATAGATGCTCATGAAAGGTATGAGACTTTTTCATATTATACATGACATTTTGTTTTTCCTTTTCTCTGATATAAATTCTCACTTTGGTTAGTAAAATTTTTACTTACTAAAAAATACTATTAATCACCAAAGAAAATTCATTACAAAACTCGCAATCCGACTCTATTTCTCAACCATATATTACATATACAACTTCTCCAATGATGTACATATCATGTATTGATTATTGTGTAGATAGTTGAGTAATGTATATGTAATGTAGCGATATTGTATAGATGGTGTATAAACGCATTTGAATATTATATAAATGATGTATGAACATGTATATATGATGTATAAATAGTTGTGTAGTATATATATGACATATTTATATTAGATATATGTGTATTAATGTTGTATAAATGATGTATAAATCAATACAAATAATGTATATATTTGTATTGGTATCACATAAATGATGTAAAAATGTGTACCCATATTATATAGGTATTGTATAAAATATGTACCAGTATTTATAAATGGTATACAAACATGTATCAATATTGTATAAAAACAAATACAAATAAATGAGAAGAAATAAGTATGAGCTCTACTATCCAAACATCTGCTTGTGGACCATAATGCAACATCTATGACAACATCGGTATCACATAAATGATATAAAAATGTGTAAACCCATATTATATAGGTATTGTATAAAATATGTACCAGAATTTATAAATGGTATACAAACATGTATCAATATTATATAAAAGAAAATACAAATAAATGAGAAGAAATAAGTATGAGCTTTACTATCCGAACATCTACTTATGGACCATAATGCAACATCTATGACAACTTGGCTTGGAGAAGCAACCAATAAAATCCATCAAAAATCGAGAACAACTGAATGTTAAAAAAAAATTAATAACTATTTAGATAGAGGACCTGGCTTAATTGGCCAAGAGTCATGTTGGCCTACATACTTATGCTTGGAAGGATTCAAACATGCAAATGACTAGTGCATGTTTATGTAAAATACAACGATGTTGTTCTCCGAAAACATCGGACGACGACAACAACAACAACAATAATAATAATGAAAAGAATAATAACAATAATAACAATAATAACAACAACAACTACTACTACTACTACAACTATAAGGAGAAAGATAAGAAAGAGAAGGAGGAGGAGAAGGACGAAGTGTAACTCAATAACAACAAGAACAAAATAATAACAAGGAGGAAGAGGAGGAGGAGGAGAAGGAGAAAATGTAACTTAATTACAAAAAAACTCACCAATTATATTATAATTAGCTAATTTAATATAATTGACTAATTTTTTATTATTAGATTAATTGAGTGGAAAAGTAATTATCCCTTTTCCAATTGAATGATTTTTATTTTTCATAAAAATAATCAAAAAAATTATACTAAATAAACTTAAATTATTTATACTCAAATATGTTTTCTAATTAATTTATTTAATACCTAATCAGCCGAAAAAAAGCTTACTTCAAAAATCCCCTACCAAGCAATTTTGCCACTGGGCCTCTTGGTCAAACATTTCGACGACTTTTACTACTAAATCCTTTTCCTTTTTCTTTTGTTTGTTGTTTATTAGTTTTGTCTTTTCTATATTTTTGCTTATTTAAAAAAAATACAAATTTAAAAATAAATTCACTATTTTTAAATCAACAAAACTTAAAATTAAATTACTAGACTACGATAAATATAAAAAATAATAAAATCCACTAGCTAATAATAATATACAATACTTAATAAATAAATTATAATAATTGAGAATGAATGAAGAATGTCTTACTTTTTTTTTTATTATTTCTATTTTTATTTTTTAAATACCATTCGATGATATTATTATTATTTGTTTTCTTTTTCTTTGTCCCTTTTTTCTGTAACTCTTTTGTCTCTTTTTTAACTGTTTGTGTTATTTAATTTTTTTCTCTTTTGATATTTTTGTCTTTAAAAAAATAAAAATCAAATACAAAGATAAAAATATTAACTAATTAATTTTAGATTAATAAAAATAAAAATATTAAATAACTAGACTATAATGAGATCATGTCAGTATATTAATATATTGTGATGGTATCATACATGTCCATTAGGGATTGAAGTAGGGATGACTATGGGGCCGGGCAGTTTTAGGTTATACGGGAAAGTTACAGGTTTAAGAATATGCGGGGCGGATTAAAAAAATTTAAAAATTATTTATGTGTGACGGGATGGATTGCAGGTCTATGTGGATTTAAACAAAATAAAAGCTTAAAAATAATATTTCTAAAATCTTGCTTAAAAGAAATCCAAAATTCATGTTAATTTACAAGTTTTTGTTAAAAAAAATCATTTTTTCTACCACCTTTGGTCGAGAAGTCAACTAACTTATAGTGCTTTCCATTCCCCCCAACCCGTTCCCAAACAAAAAGAATAGGTACTAATTATATAATAACAACAAAATGAACAAAAATAATAATAATAATAAATAATTATTATTTGTGTATGTTACAAGATAAAAATATAAAACAAATTCAATAACTAAAATTATCCCTAATTATTTTAATTTAGAAGTGAAATAAATTATGTTGGGGCGGGGCACAACGGGTTTATAAGGGGCGGAGTGGAGCGGATTGAAAACATAAAAAAATGTAATGCATGGCGGGTCTAAAGTTTTGTGGGTATAC
>JBDJHY010000001.1:10442393-10454707 GCA_039654485.1 Withania somnifera | reverse complement strand
TTCTTACAGCAAATGACTAATCTGTTGGATTCAACTTCTACCTCATTCCAAATAAAGATTCCAATATATTTGTCATATGTTACAACATATATGGAATATGTTGCAACAGATGACTAATCTATTGGAATCTGCTTCTGCTTCTTCAGAAGTTGGATCTAATAGATTAATCATCTGTTGCAACAGATCAAAAATTTATTGCAACAGATGGATAACCTGTCCATCTGTTGCAATAGATGACTAATTTGTTGGAATCTGCTTCTGCTTCTAGACTTAGGCAGAAGGTAAATCCTATATATAAGTCATTTGTTGCATAGATAAGGAATTTGGTGCAACAAACCATAAGTCTCTTGAATTCACCTTTTCTTTCTAAACTGATGTAGAAGTTGAATCCAATAGATTAGTCATCTGTTGTAATAGATTATCCATCTATTGCTATAGATTCCTGAACTGTTCAAACAGATTATAATCTAATAAAATTGACCAATATAAAAGAAGATTGACTTAGTGAATCATCAGTGGGTAAAAAGATCAGCAACGTTGACTTTCTTATTATTTTTTGCAGTTAACCATCTAAGGATTCTTGGATGAGAAACCTCATCTAGGTAGTCCTTGACTTGCTACCAAAGGTGAGAAATGGCTTCAAATGGGCCTAAAAAATAATGTCAATAATAAATTAAAATAATTATTCAGTAAAATAAAATAAAACTCTAAGAAGAAATTAGAAGTGTACCATGAAAGCCCAAGAAAAGATATACAAGTTGATTGTCTTAGGAGTCAATTCTTTCAACAAACATTTGGCAGTTGATATATAGCTTTCATAACCCCATGCATAGTTGTTGAATTCATTAAAACTTTGTGAAAGTTTTCTCAAGGTAGATGATATACTTGATTAGTGTCTTTGGCCATAAGAATGACATGCACAAATCAAACTATACACAATGACTCCTTGTGCTTCTTAGAGAGCTTTTTGGACTTTAAATCTTTAATCAAATCATTACTTTTGTTGTTCTTTTCAATAATGGAGACCAACTCATCATCATCAACTTGCTTGTCTTGCCTTTCTTTATTTTGCTGGTTGATGGAATTTTTTTTTACTATGTGGGGTACCTTTTTAAGCGTCATGGTTGAAGAGAATGAGAAGGAGGATGACATCTTATCTCATTAACTATGACAAATTCTTTCATGCCAAAATAAAATTGGCATACCACAATAGTTAATACAAATCTCATCTTCCTTTTTCTCCTCCTTCTTTTCATCATCATTAAACATTATTCTCCGCTTGAGAAGACCATAGACCATGTTCATTTGAAATCTTGCATTATTATCTGCAGGGAGATCAAGATAGAGTCCAAAATAACTAGCAAAATTTTCAGTTTTTGCTTTTTCAAAAACTTTTTAAATTTATCAAAAAATATTTCATACCTGATTTTACCACAAAATTATCAATATATTTTACGGAATTATCCATATGCATCTTCACAAAAACTTGCTGATATTGAAAATTTTGACATCAAGGATGAAGAGGGTCTACTAGGAACAGAAGAGCTAGAGACATGATGACACTATTATCATGTTGATATTTTGATCTATTTGATCTTTAAACTAAAGACATATCTTTTTCTTCACCTCCACTGTCACTATCTACTTTCCCATCTCTTTCATCTTGCTCCTCTATTATTTTTTCTCCTCCTTCATCTTCTTCCTTTATTGTTTTTTGCTTTTCTCCGTCTTCTTCCTTAGTATTTTTTTCCTCTTCCTCATCTTTTCCGTTAAGATCTTCTTCCTTTCTTTCCTCTTCACCTTTTTTCTCCTTTATTTCCTCCTATCTTTTTTCTCTCCATCTTCTTTCTTTTCAACTTCTTCATCATTTTCGTCTCTTTCATTTCTATCTATGAAACTTTCAATTCTTTCTAATCTGTCATCTACTTGCTCATGCTTTTCACTTTCCACTACTTTTTTACCTTGATTTATATTTGGATCTGTGTGAGAAAGGAATTTCGCTTCATCAGCAAGTTGTTGTAATCTTGAAGTTTATTCTTGTCTTGGTATTTTATTCTTTCTTTGTGATGTTGAATGATGTCTTTTCATTTTACTGGAGATATTTTATCTACAAATAAAGGATAAATAGAAAAAGGTTATAATTGATTTGTGAATCATTTAGGTGACTAAATAAATACAATAAAATAATATACTATTCTAGTAAATAAGTTATCCGTTGCATCAAATTTCTCATCTGTTACAATAAATTTTCAATTTATTGCAACAAATTGCTCATCTGTAGGGAGAAATAAAACAGTTTCAGCACTGTTTTAGTTGTTTCCAATGAATAATTAATTTGTTGCAACAGATGGAAACTATGTTGCAATAGATTTCTCATATGTTAGAAAAAATAAAGATAGTTGAACAATTGTATTATTTTTCTCAGTAAATGAGTAATATGTTGCAATTTATGAATCATTAATTGTAATAGTTTACTAATATATTGCAACATATGAGACATTTGTTGGGAATAAAATATTTTTAGTACTCTTTTATTTTTCTTTCAACGGAACTAATCTCCTATAACACAAAGGACAATAATTACACTAAAAGAAAATCAATTTCTTCACTACATTATTGGACTTATTAAAAAAATAAAGATATAATAATAAGTGTTTACTAAAAGATGTTATGCTAAATCACAACATCTGTTCCACAACTATGCTCAAGAACAAGAACAAGAACAAGATCAATTGTACTTTCACTGAAAATATAATTTACAAACATACCACCATATCAATTCTTAACGAATATCATAAATTAATTTTTTTTCTTAGGCAATAAATTAACCCAAGACAATAAAATCATCAACATTAACTTAAGTTTCAAGAAAAAATCCTAACCTTCTATTATAACCAAACACATTATTTTTAAAATTCTTGTTGACCCCACTTCACTACATTTAACAACAACACAAAATATAATAACAAGAACAAGATATGCTACAATCCAACAACTGTTTGAGTTTGTCCAACAAATCAATTAATTGTTGCATCATATTACTTAATAAATTTTAAAAGTTCACATACTTTCACAACAATATTCAAGAACATAAACAACAGTAAAAACTATACTTACACCGAAGATACACACACTATTTACAAACATACAACCATATCATTGTTAACAAATACCACAACTTAATTTTCATTAGCTCTAGTTTAACATTCAAAAGAAGACCCTAAATTTTCACTATGTTATTTTTCAAATTTTATCTTGTTGAACTCATTTCAATATATTTAACAACAAAAAAAAAAAATATGAAAGGAACAAGATATGTTACAATTCAAAAATTATTTGATTTTGTTCAACAAACGAACAATCTATTGCGACAGAGTACTTAAAAAAATTTAAAATCTTACTATTTCAACATTAATGTTCAAGAACAACAACAAAGTTTGTACTTTCATGAACAAAATAAGTCAATATACAACAATCATATCAAATTCTAAGAGAATAAATATACAAATTAGAGTTATTTCATTTTTTTTCCAAACAACAAAGTTATTTGACCAACAAAATTTCTTTTTCTTTAACCAAAATGCAAAATTCTAACTTTATGAATAAAAATAAAAGAGAAAAATAGATAAAAAGTTGATAAAAATGAGAGGTCGCCAGTAAACACACAATGCACACACTAGAGGTCGCCGGAAAACATGTTGAAGGGAGAAATCATTGAGAGAGTTGATCGTTGATTGTGAAGAAGTTGAGAGAAAAGTAAAGTTAAAAGAGAGAAAGGAAACGTGAATGTGAAAATCCATTTTGGGGTTTGAAAAATTTTAATTTTGAAAGTTAAAATTTTTTTGTATTTAAAAAAAAAAATTAAAAAATGTTAATTGAGTCCTAATTAAGTTAAAGAAGCTTTGTCCACTTTTTTAGTTTCAAAAAAGTTAAAAGCACCTTTCCCCCAATTCTCTCAATGAGAAATTGCCCTTTTGAGCTTCTTTAATGGTGATGAAGCTCTTCCATTTGAGGCGCCAACTTGATCAAAATCTACGATTTATCGCCGGTAAGTATATATTCCTTCATCTCTCCGGTAGATCTTCTTCCCTGCGTGTCCACCTCTGTCAGCTTCATCTTCTTTTCTTTGTTCTTCAGCTGGAACTTACCGAATTGATGTGGTGGGAGCTTAGTCTTTGTGAAGGATTAAAGCATCTTGATCAAGAATCAGATTCCATTGCAATCACTGGAAGGGCGAGGCAGAAGGTTATTGTCCAATTATGAATTGGTGGCTATCTTCCTCAATGGGCTCGTTATCTTTTAACGTCATTGGAAACTGATTTTGTCTTGGATACACAATCTTTTGTCGACTTTGAACTAGTTCTGAGAAACAAGCCGTTTGATAGTATTGTGGAGTGGATGCCAATTGCTATTTGGAAAACCAACATTACTGGCTTAGTGAGTTTATTGAGCTAGATTTTCTGTTGTAACTTCTTGTGGATGGCCGATAGTTGCACCTATTTTGTTGCTTACTCTGATGGATCAATGTACAGACACCAATGTTGCTCGCTAGTGCACTTTGGTAGGGGAAGTAGTTCCTGGTGAGGGTTCAGTTACTTGTGTAGCCTTATTCTACTATGTTCCAGCTTTGAATTTTTATTTATAGAGCGAAGAAATGGAAGTGTAAGTGATATATAGAAACAGACATCAAAGAAAGAAAATGTCCTTTGTAAACAGAACCAAAACTTTCGCTGCTTTCCTTCGAATCCTTGAGTTGCTTTTTGAAGTTCGTAGCAAGAAATTCTCTGTGGTGCTACCTCAGGAAACCATTCAGAATTGACTGTTTTAACCTGACGTCTCATCAACACAAAAACTATTGCTGAAGCAATCACTATTGCATAGATTATCGAAGAGGAAACTACAATCTATATCCGTCTTATTTTCTTTGAATGTGAACGATTCATTGAATTAGAACAACAAGATTGGACATGCTTTTGTTACCATGCTTTTCTTCATTCAACACGAAAGTGTACCGGTAATGGAGATGAAACAAAAGGTCCTCCACTCGGAATTTACCCCTGTTACCTGTTGAATAAGACAGTAAAGGATCTTAGTTGCTTAAGTGCCTCTAATGGCTTTTTGTTTCTCTTTCTTTGGTGTTTTCCTTCTTTAATTTGTCATCCTGGTACCTGTGGGTACAAGCTCTGGAATATATCTATTTCTCAACTTTGACGACCAGATGGAACCTAAGCTTGTATCTGTGCATTAACGTCCCTGGTACTTTTGCTGACCCCTTCTTTATGCAACTAGTGTTAAATTTTGATGAAGAGCTCTCTGCTATTCTGTATGACCTTTTCCTGTAGCTGTACTACTACTAATGCTAGTTCCTTCTAAGTTTGTGCCCACTAATCTAATACACTCCCGTGAGAGTATAATTGTTTTCCGTTTCCTGTGTTGTATCTTATGTGTGTTTCAACACTGCTTCATATATTGTATGTTCATACTCTGATTGCTGAATCTCCCTCTCTGTTGATGGGCAATTTTATATATCTTGTTCTGATCCTCGAATTGGACATTTTTTTCTTGTCCATGTTGATCAATTTTCTAGCCTGACTAGGTAGTTATGAGAAAATATTGTACAATACTATGCATATGTTATGTGATGAGTATCACAATATAAAGAGCGAGAAAAACAAAATCCATATTCAACTAGAGTAACTCAATGTCATCTCTCAAGATTAAGTACAATTGTTAACATTAATTCAGTATAAGAAATATGCAAATAAGACTTAAAAAATATTTACAATAACATATCTTCATCATCAGTTTCAGGCTCTGATTCAATGCCTTCAATGATATCATCAGCTAAGGTAACATCAGTGCTAATAACATCAAGATCATTTCTTCTCCAGTTTACAAGTCATCGTCTTCTTCAAATGCATGCAAGTAATCATTACAAGCATCTTGTTGAATAGCATTTTCACTGATAGAACCTCCAGTAAAATAGGTAGAATGACCATTCAAAACAATTGACGATGAAGATTGTCCTTGACATTAAAAACTTGTTCTGATTGAGATGCAAGCACAAATGGTTCGTTTGTTGCTAGTTTTCGCTTAGTGTTAACACTAACAAAATCATCTTTATCTGTTTTCACTTCTTTTCTGGTGTGATCAATATCCCACCAATCACAGTTAAACAAAACAATCCGTTTACTACCTTTGACATATTGAAGTTCTACTATTTCTGTTAGAACTCTATAGTAATTAATATTTTGACCATTCGCTACTCCTCTTACTAAAACATCACTATTTTGCTTCTTCCTCTTTTTCTTGAGTAGTTTAATATGAAATTTAAACCATTTATTTCATACCCCTTGGATCTTTGAACCCCATCCAAAGGACCTCAGCCAAATAATACAATCTGCTACTTGCAAGTGGATTTCCTTCTTTGCTCATTTGCTTAATCTATATATACATAAAATAAATAAATTAATTAATGATGATAAATAAATATAACTAATTGAATATGAAATACACCAACACTTACTCGATGAGAAAACCAATCATCGAAGTCCATGTTTGTATTGGTCTGCTCATGCTCACTGTTATACAAATAAGTGTTTATTAAAAACAAAATAGAAGATAGAGCCAAACAACAAATTGGATGTTCAAGACAACTCGAGTAATTAAAAGTGTTAGCATATCTTTCACCTCTTCACTAAATCCCCTGGCCAATAGTTTATGCAGTTAGTTTTGTCATTGTATGTAGCATAATGTATTTACTCTCACATTTTTCTACTAGTCTATGTGTGCTGCAAATTTTATTGGTTTTGTTGTGGTGCATCCTCAGTTTGGAGCATGCAAATGCAGTAACTCCAACAGTTAAAGTTGGGAATATATCAAAAGTGGAAGATGCTTCATATATTCAGATATACTATGGACAAACCTTCAAGGTTATAAAGAACACCCTTGGTGGCAAAAGCTATCTTCTTATCCAGGTAGATTGCTAGATCTTAATTAATTAGTTACTAGCTTTTGCTTAAGTGTGAAAATGCATGGCACAATCATCTCTGCTCAGTGCTGGACCACAAATATTGGACCTTGGATGTTGTAGATCCAAGAATAATTTTTTTTCAGAAAAAAAAAAGAGATACTTTTTTCATTTGATTCTCTTTAGTTATTGAAAGCTCATTATGTAAATCAAGCTCAGTGATTTGCTTTAGCTGATTGGCCATTTATGAAGCTTTCTTACTCGAGACAATCTGGCTAAGAGGCTAAATCAAATTGTAAGCAAATGCTACATGTGCAAAGAGAATCTGAAAGTGTTAGACACCTCCTACTACATTTGTCCAGTGGCTGCTGATATCTGAAACAAGTTTTTGTCTATTTTTGGATTGCTTTGGTCTTGCAGCATTAAAGAAGCCTATGAAAACTGATGTTCACAGAGAGTAGGGAAATCTATAATTTTAAAAAAAAGTCCTGATTATGGTCTCTGCTATAATCTTTTGGGTGCATTAATTTTTCTGCATTTCTTGACGCCCTTAAGTTTTAATGAAACTCTAGCAACTTCATAAAAAAAAAAAAATAGTAACAAAACTAATTAGCGAATGCTATATAGAAACATACCGTAGAAATGGTTGGAACTTCTTCACAATTTCTCAAGACATAAAGATGAGCTTGTTTTTCTAAGATTTCCGGATTTATCTTTTAAAGGAGAACCTTTTTGTTTAAATACTGATAATCCATTGTATGACTTAACATGGTCACTTTCATAATTCTTGTCATCTGAATTATACCCTTTCGCACTTCCATGTAAATACCTTGAACAAAATATTAGACTTTCTTCAACAATATACCCTTCTGCAAGCGCAAGAATCTGCATGATGTAACATGATTCCACTCAAACATCTTCTTCGCATGATAAATTAACAAGCCACATAAAATTTAATTGAACCTGTAAATTAAAAACATATTGCTCTATTGGATACATCCATCTATTTTGTACAGGTCCAGCAAGTTTAGCCTCTCTTGGAAGATGAATGACTAAGTGCACCATAACATCAAAAAATGCTGGTAAAAATATTTTCTTTAATTTGCTCAATGTTATTGGAATTTGAACTGCAAGTTGATCCAACACGTCAATCCTTAGTGTTTTCGAACACAACTCTCTGTGGAAAATACTTAACTCAGTGATAGATCTTAGACATGCTTTGGAACGACTCCACGGATTGCAAAAGGAAGCAATTTTTCCAACAGAATGTGAGAATCATGACTCTTTCGTCCATAACTTTTACGATCCTCTGACTTCACCCACCGTGATATATTGGAAGAATAGCCATTTGGGACCTTAACCATTTTTAGGAACTTGCATACTTTAGACCTCATCTGGTGATAAAGAATAACATGCTGATGGACAATATGATCTTCCATCTCTTTGAGTTGGATGCAATTCTTTTCTTATACCCATTTCCTTCAAATCACAATGAGCATTCAGATTATTGTTTGCTTTTCCTTCAATGTCGAATAATGTCCAATTGATATTATCACACACATTTTTTTCAGCATGCATCACATCTAAATTGTGCCGTATTAGATTATTCTTCCAGTACAGAAGCCGGAAAAGGATGCTTTTCTTCCTCCAGTTATGAATGCTTTTACTTTTTTCATACTTTTGTTTTTTTGGGGTCTTACAAAATTTCATGTCTTCCAGTGTAAGCAACTGATTTAAAACCTCATCTCCGGACTGAACTTTTGGAGCAGGTCTTCTTTCTACTTCTCCATTCAAATCACGTTTGTTGATAAAAACTTGATTAGATGATAAGAGTGTTGCCATGTTCTTTCTACTTCTCCGCCACTTATGCTTAGATGATAAAAACTTACGAGCACCCATGTATGAAGGGCAAGCCAGAGCTCCCTTTGTGCTCCATCCAGACAAGTAGGCATAAGCTGGAAAATCATTTATAATCCATAAGAGTGTTGCTCGCATACGAAAGTCCTTTTTTCTCGAAGCATTGACTCCATAAAACTATAAATGGTTCCAAGTACACGTCAATATCATTCCAGGAGCTTTAGGACCCTGTATCAACAAAGACAAGAAGCAATATGGTTGCTTCATGCACACATCCAAGGGGGTAAGTTATATGAGAAATACTTAAAGTTACCTAAAGGATTTATCCCATCAGATGCTAATCCAAGTCTAACATTACGAGGATCTCTAGCAAAGCCTGTATTAGATGTATCAAAATGTTTCCATGCTTCAGAGTCTGCTGGATGTTTAAGAACCCCATCTTTCAAACGCCGATCATGATACCATGTCATGCCGGAAGCTATTTCTGATGACAAAAATAACCTTTGCAATGTTGATTTAAAGGGCAAGTAACGTAACACTTTTCGCGGAATTTTCTTCCCAGTCTTTCCTCGAGTAGCCTCATCTGTTTGTTGACCTTCAACTGATTTCTACCTAGAATCCCCACAAATCGAGCAAAATTCAGCTTTTACATTATGTTTCCAAAATAACATACAATCATTCTCACAAGCGTGTATTTATATAATTAAGACCTAAGTTCCGAATCACTTTGCTTCATAGAATGACTCTGGTAAAGTTTCACCGGAAGGAAGTGCTCATTTAATTAACTTCAATATGCTATCAGCTGCTTTATCACTCAACCCATGAAGACACTTGATTTGCAACAGTTCCACAACTAGTGACAACTTGGAGAATGTCTCACAACCAGGATAAAGTTGTTGTGCAGCATCCTCCAATAATTTGAAAATTTTGGAAGTAGGTTCTGAAGCATCACCATGTTAAAATTTAGCTCCACTGGAATCATCCGTAATTTCAGGACCAGTAACATCATAAATCATTTCAAACATATCATCACCTCGGTTTTTTCTTCTCTTTTGAGAGGGATCACCCTTTCCTTCCTTTTTCCTCCTGATGAATGCTTTGGTTTTTAGGTGCAAATTCTCCATGATGAAACCAACGTGTGTATCCCTTAACTATCCCATGAAATAGTAAATGTTCTTTCACTTCAGCTCTAGACGTGTAGAAAACATTATTGCATTTCTTACACTGAGAAGGAATTTCACCCTCTACTTCTGAGTGCTTAAAAGCAAATTCCAAGAAAATTAACTCCTTTTCTATAAACATCGCTTGTTCTGTCAATACAACACATTCAAGTCTTGTCCATTTTCAATTTTCCTAAAAAAAAAAAATAAGAGTAAGATGCACATTTTATTGTTGAACAGAGAAAAACAGTGGAAAGAATAGGGACAGAAACACATTTTGTTGCATGTATCATTGTCTATTTGGAGATTTTCTCTTTGTTCTTTATTTCAGTTTACTGAAATGAAAAATCATGTGATATATTATTATACACTTGGGTGAACACAACTTGTGTTCTTTGAGTTTGATTTTATCCGTTCTATGCTTGTATACGGTTTCTAGAACACACTGTCCTTGTTCATTATTGCAATACTCAGCAGGTTTGTTTCCTTTTTCTTAGTAATTTATTCAATAGATATCACTCATAAGAAAACAAGTTCTTTCGTCAACATGTATCGTTTATTAGTGTGTTATAGTTTCTGATTGTTCTTATGAGAAAACAATTATCATTCATACATGCACTTTTATATTTTTGGAATATGTACTATTAAGGGGATGTTTGGTATGTGGGTAAGAAAAATAAAATTCCTACATAAAATTTGACATTTTATACTATCTTCTTAGTTTCTATTGGATGTTTATAAAGCTGTTGTGTACCATTAAATCTTCTATTCATAACATGTAATATTTGTTGTGCTCATTCATGTGATTTTTTGCATATCTTGGCTTTCTGAGATTCCTAGTGTGAAGGGAAGAGATAGGCATTGACAACTATAGTAGGAGCAATATTGTTACGCCCTGAGCCTATACCTTTGGCATAACATGGTATTTGGAACCACAAGTGGGTCCAAGCTGACCCTAGGCATACATAACTGAGCAGACCATAATCATTGGGCCAAACAGGAAATAACTTATTTGATCAAACACTTTAAGGCTATACTCAACATCTAAACAAGACACAGAAACAGAATACTGAGCCCGAAGGGCTAATCATGAAAACATAATCGGATTTGTCTGATAAGCCTCTAAAGCAAGATGAAATTTTAAACCGAGACAAGGCCCCTGGCTAGCCATAAACCAACTGGAAAAGAAAAGACATTACTGACGCTGGACTGCGTCTTCAAGCGAGGAGGACTCACCACCTATTGAGATGTATGACTGGGAAGATCTAGCCAGCCACGTATCTAGGATTGGTCACCTGTATCTACATCACATGAAAAATATATGCAAAAGAGATGCGGTTAGTACAGTGAAGGTACTGAGTATGTAGGAATGCTAAAGTAAAAATAGGGCGAAATAACTAACTAAACAGAAAAAAATGCATAGCTCTGACGATCTATATACGTACATGGATAAAATCAGCATGCCAATCAGGAGTAAGTGAAGTGCAAGAAAAAATCACAAGTGAAAGGTTGTATACTTAAAATCTAAGATCTTTTCTGTCTGAAATTCTGGCTATATAAAATCATGCAATGATTGTACTGAGCAGTAAATCAATACAATAAAACCGATATGGGTGGGAGTTTCTTCTAATCGACACACACCATTTGAGCTTATGATGTCCAACCTACAATCTGGGTTGAAGGGTGCCCTATACCTTGTCAGGGGTATAGGACCTACCTATCTAAGAATCCTGTAATCATGCCTCGGTAATTTTAGGCAATTTAAATACCTATGGTGGCATGTAGTTATGGAACTTAAGTTTGTTTAACTCTTGCTCGCTCGGTGCTGAATAATCTCTCAAAATATTTATGCATATCTATATAGCTCATTATATCTATAAAACGCCTTATTCGCCTTCATGTTGTTCTTAAATGAAATTGCTCATATTTCTATGTCTGAACCATATCTAGAACTTTGCTATTTCAAGTTCAAATCTATAAGCAAATATCAACCTTTAAGTTAAAGCTCCATCATGAAAAATCCATATCTTCATAAACTAGTTAGCTTTTGACCCCATAGAATGCTAAAATCGTGATTGGGAATTCAATTCCATGGAAACCAAGTGCATGAGATCATGATAATTAAATGAGGCAACAAGGGGACTTTACTATGTTCAGAGGATACATAAGACTTCCTCAACATTCAAAAATATATAGCGAACATCATAAGATTAAGGATTTCGTGCATTAAATGAATAAAGTTGAAACTTAAGTTCATCACCCTAACTGAACCTTTGAATTCACAAAGACTAAGAATTGTTTTTGGACATGGGGATGAAAGGAGAACC
>JBDJHY010000001.1:10358238-10381822 GCA_039654485.1 Withania somnifera | reverse complement strand
CTGTATTTGCTATCGATCTTGGGTAAATATTATTGGTTGGGTCTAGGGTTGGGATTTTGTGATGCCTCAAATCCCGTTGAGACAGACAAGCACCCGCTTCCATAAAGGCTTGAGAGAACCAACATATAACCCTACAATTTTTACTCATGTACTATGATAGCAACAATTTATGCTAAAAATTAAAATGATACACCGATGAAAATTGACCACATAAATAGGACCAAAACTATAAATAAAAAACTTGGGCGTTGGAGACACAACATCTAGAAACAAGATCCAATAATAATGTAACATTCTTTAATCTACGATATCTCTAAACAACATACAAACTTAGTTATGGTTGGGACAAACTCCCTTATTACTCTCAACTATAATACAATACAAAAATATATAATCCACACTCGGAAACCCCGAATCAACCTGGAGCTCACCAATAGTTATTGGGTGTCTTGGATCCTACTAGGGAGGTCTATCAGCTGAGTTACCTGCACCATGAAATGTAGGTCCTCCGTAAGGGAGATTAGTTTGAAAAAATGTACTGAATATGTAAGGCATAAAGTAACAATATATAAGATAAGTTCTTAAATGAAATGAGTGAAAATTTATTGATAAGGATAATAGACAACCTTTGTATATACTTGTGGAAGCATGTGCATTACTTCCTTTTATTTCTTTACTCTTTCTTACTCTATGATATTTATAAGTCATATGATATAAATGGAAAACTGATCAATGCTAAATACAAAAGTCAAGATCAGCCTATGCTAGTCTTACACCCCTGAGCTGCCACCCTTAAGTACACAAGTTGGGTCAGCCCATGCAAGGCTTTCGCCGCTGAGATGCCATCCATATACATATAAACATTGGGATCAGCCCATGCTAAGATTATGCCCCTGAGATTCCATCTATATACAATCAGATTTGGTTTACTTTTTCTCTTTAATCTTTGAGATTGTTACTTTTATGGTCATAAGACTATAGAGCTTTGGGATAATAGACCACTAGTAAGATACATGTAAAAAAAACTTGGGGAACTAACAACAATGTAGGATTATTTTGTAGTGACAACGTGATTCTTAGGATCTTAAATAGAACACTGGACTGTATTTGGCTAAGATGAGATGCACGAAGATTGCTATGTAATGCACCCTTCTTATACTAATATTTGGAGGAGTAGACAAGTAGATATGGGAATGACTACATATAGGAGTACTTTTGCATACTAAGGTGTGGGGAAAAGATTTTACCTATAATTGGAGATTGTATGTTGTTGTTATGTGCCATTTTATGTGAACATTACTTTAGCATGCTTACTTTGTAACACGAGTATTAAATTTATGCCAACAAAAATAAAATCAAGTAGCATTACATACCTCATAGTACAACATTGTCATTACCCCAAAGTAACATTCTTTCTTTCATAATTCATACTATAATAAATTAAGTGGTTAAACTCATACTAGTAGTTGTTCAACAAGTTTGCACTACTCAACTTCACACAAAGCAGTAGTAGGATAGTAAGCTTGTCACTAATCAAGTTAAGGATTTCCGTTCAACCTCTTCTCTTCTCATCACTTTTATACACCCCATGAATTTGTATAAGAACCCCCAATATCATTTTATATTCGCAACACACCTAAAATGGTTTATAAAGTGTGATAGGCAGCAAACCATACAACATCCGATTACGTGATATATCATTACACCCTACTTTCTCATTTCAATAGTAATCAAGCTTTCTAAAATATACAACTAAAATAGCCAATAAAGAGATCCAAATATCCCTTTCCAATAAAAAAAATAATATTGAACACAAAATCCCTTAAATTCATAACAATACACATATATAATTCTCCCTTTAATCTTTTATATAAGGTGGGTTAAAAACGGTCAGCAACCTTACCTTACATGCTGAAATTTAACCTCTAATATTTCTCTCTTTTAAAGATCTTTAATTAACCTTCAAAGTTAACCGAAAAAGGGTATAATTCCTTTTTAATGATCAAGAGATCTGGACAGCCAACATGATAGAAAAGCAGTCACTAAGTTTCAGCCTAACCAGCATGATTTTTTAATTTCCCATAGAATGAACAAGATAAATGCATAAGTATTTCAATTACCTTGGCTTGCAGAGGTGAGAGTTTCTTGGACTTGTTGTTTTAATATTTTAAGGAAAGAAGGCTTGAGAAAATTCTGATTTATTGTAAGTAAAATGAATGAAAAAAGAAGTTCCTCATGGACTTATGTATTCCACCTTATGGATTCATTTTTAGTCTCCTTTTAAGCCACGAATTGGTAATTTTAGCTCAAGTAGGTGATGCACCTACTTTCCCCTTTAAGCTGCTCAAAAATTCAAGTAGCTAATGCACATACTTCCTTATTTTTTTCCTAAAATAGGCCCAATCTATTGGGGTTTAGAGAAGATTCTTATGTTGTTTGGTCTGCCTATTATTCTTCTATTCTTTTACCTATTTTTTCCCTATAAAGTCCATAAATATAGGCCTAAATATAGTCTAGAAGGTACATAAAATAAGGCCCTAATCTAGTGGATTTTAACTTGGTTAATCTAGCTTAGGTAGGTAATGCACCTACTAGGTTAATTAGGTCCAACAAGCAGCTCAGTATTTATTCAATTTTTTGGGTCTTAATACCTTTAATTTAACTAAACACTTGCACATACTTATCTATTGTAATCATTAAGTTCAAATACCACCTTGCTTACCTAATTTCCAATACTCCCGTCGATGGTAACTCGATCATGTCACATTGGAACATATGGACAGTAAGTGTATTTTTTGTGTAAAAAATAGAGACAATGACCTAAACCATAAGGTCATTATAATTTCTATATAAAGAGAAATTATCATAGGGAAAATATGGGGTGTTACATCTTTCCCTTTAAGAACATTCATCCTAGAATGTTAATATGATCAGCAAGCATAGCCAAGTTAATGGCTAAGTTTAATTCTACTTCTATCCGAAAAGAACATACACACTTTATACTTACTTGTCAATTCCCCAATCCAAAATCCTGAACTTTATCTTTGAACCCAAATAGATGAGGTTACTTTTATTTTATTATTTCCTTGGTTTGTCATGTAATCACATCTACTTGTTGGTTTCTCCAATCTACTTTCACAAAAGCGACTTTTTTATTCCTTCATTTCATGCCTTTTAGATCTAAAATGGATATGGGTACTTCTTCATATGTGAGGTCCTCTATAATCTGTATGTCTTTCGTAGGAGTGATATGAAATGGGTCACCTATACACTTCTGGAGCATTGAGACGTGAAATATCGGATGAACTGTTGAAAGCTTATAGGATAACTTTAATTCATATGCAACTTTTCCTACTCTTCTAATAATATTATATGTACCTATGTAGCGTGGGAAAATTTTTCCCTTTTTACCAAATCTCATTACCCCTTTCATTGGTGAAACCTTTAGGAATATGCAATCCCATATATCAAACTCTAGCCCCCTTCTTCTAACATCTGTATATAATATCAATTTTGGGCTATTGCAACCTGTTGTTGTATCATCATAACATTCTCCATAGCTTGATAAACAATATATGTCCCAAATAAGAAAGGTCACCAACTTCAAACCATTCAATTGGTTATCTACACTTCCTCCCATATAAAGCCTCACAAGGTGCAATTTTAATTCTTTAATCATGGCTATTATTGTAGCCGAACTCGATAAGACGAAAATGATTATTCCAACTACCTTTAAATTCCAATACATATGTTCATAGCATATCTTCAAGAGTTTGAATTGTACATTTTGTTTGACCGTCTATTTGGAGGTGAAAGGTTATTTGTAAGTATTCTTGCATTCCCAAACTCTTCTAAAATAACTTCCAAAAATCTGGGTGAATTGATATCCCTATTATTTATAATAGAGATTAAGAATCCAGGTATACAAAATATTTCCTTAATATACAATCGTGCAGACTATTCCACTATATAAGTAGTCTTGACTAAAAAGATGTGTAAATTTTTAGTGAGTCTATCAACAATTACCCATGTGGAATCAAACTTCCTAAATGACCAAGGAAAACTAGTAATGAAATCCATGTTGATTATGTCCCACTTCCAAATCGAGAACTCTATACATTGTATATGACCATTGGCTTTTTGTGTTATACCTTACTTGTTAATAATTTAGACATTGAGCCACGAATTCTGCAATGTTCTTCATCATGTATCCCCACCAGTACACTCCTTTTAACACGATACGTTTTAGTTGATCACAAGTGGATGGAATATCTTAAATGATGCACTTCTTTCACGATCATATATCTTAGGCTATCAACATTAGGAACACAAAATCTTCCTTAATATTAAAGTACTCTAGCTTGCATAAGTTTAAATGCACTTGTTAGACCTTGTTTTAAATTCTCCTTAAGTCATAATAGAATTAGAGCCTTATATTCCTATTTTTTTACTTCAGCTAATAAGAAAGCTTCTATCACATTATGCGCAATAACCCATTCTTTCGGTGTTTCAAGGAGGCAAACCCCTAAACTAGCTATTTGGAGTAGATCCTTACTTATTCTTTGCCTTTACACAAAGTTTTTATAAGTACTTACCATTTTCTTACAACTTAGAGTGTCAATTACCACGTTTGTTTTCCCTGGATTATATAAAATGTCCACATCATAATCTTTAACTCAAGCCACCTTCACTTCCTTAGATTAAGGTCCCTTTGCTTAAAGATACATTGAAAATTCTTTTAGTTAGTATCTATGTCAATGTGAACCCCATATAAGTAGTGACACCTTATTTTCAAGCATAAAACAGTCGTTACTAGTTCAAGATCATGTGCTGGATAATTTTTCCCATATAGCCTTAATTGTACTAAAGCATAGACTATTACTTTATCATGCTACATAAGCACACACCCTAGGCCAACTCCCGAAGCATCACAATATACTGTATCTTCTGGAAATACTAACATAGGTGTGGAAATTAGCTTATATTTTTATTCACAAAAGTTTTTCTCATATGTGTCATTCCATTGAAACTTGGCTACCTTATTTGTTAACTTTGATGAGGGTCCATAAATCGAAGAGAATCCTTTACCAAACATGTAATGACCCATTTAGTCATTTCCTTGCATTCCGTCTTTTTCTGTACTTAGAGATGTATGGTAGTTACCACAAGTCATTTGTGACTTGCTGGGACCGGTAGCTTAGTGCCCTGGCAGTTTGTTTTCCCATTATCTCAATTTTTTGTTTTGAAGTTTTAGTTTTGAAATTATGGGACTTGAGAGTGAAATTATAGTAAAGGCACTTGGAATTAAATTTTAACTGTTTCGTTAGCTCTAGAATGTTGTCTTTTGTTTAGTTGGACCTTAAGTTCGTGTCCCAGGCTTTTCATCTTGAGTTTGGGTTGTTTTGTGGAAATTCATCCCAGCCAAAGCTCATTTTAGAGCTAGGGTGCTCATTTGGTGATTGGAATGTTGTATTGGAATTCTGACAATTCCATCAGCTCCAAAATGATGATTTTGGGGTATTTGAGTCATTAGTTTTCTTCCTAGGGTGTCCGGGCCTCTATTGAGTCTGTTTGTGAAAAGTCCAAAAATTGGCTCTTTTTTATCCCTTTGAGTTTTGGGTCCTTTTCTCTTAAAAGGCCTCATTTCTTTGTTTTTTTATTCCATGGAGTTTTTAGTGTGTTTTCTACCCATAATTCACTCTTAGTTTGCTAGAATTAGACTTGGGATGCTCATTTTAGGCCCCTCAAAGGATTCTTGTTTTGCTGAGTTTTGCTGCAGGTTGTATACCACCCTACCAACCCCTAGCCACCCCAGAAAGCCTCTTTTCACCCTTTAGAGGTTTCCCCAATAGCCAAAAGTGGCACCCAAGCAACCAAAACAGTCTACATAAATGGGTTCATCTTCTTTATTTTTCAGCTGTTGATTTCTTCAAATATTGCCATTGCTAGGCCCCAAGAGATGGTTTGTGAGTGTTTTAAGCTGAGGGGAGTGGTGAGGAGTTGGGTGTATGATCGTGTGAGTTAATGGATTAAGTTTTCCCAGGTATTTCTCGTTCTTTTTGCCTCTTTTATCTTATGTAAAATGTTTTTGTTTATTTACTTTAAATCAAGTTTTCTCCCTCAATTCCTTATTTCCTTATGCTTGATCTTGGACCATGAGTTTCTCGAGCTGAGGGATTCATATTGGCATTCTTATTTTAATTTTTTGAGATGTGGGGCTCGCTTTTCAACTCAGGTTGCTAATTACGACATGGGTCTCATTTTTCATATTTTGATCCCTATATTAGTAATTTATTATTTTGAGTGACTTTGGCTGTGTTGGAGCTTCCTGCTCATGGTGCACGTATTTCGGGGACTTTAATTAGCGCCCAGGTTAGCTAGGTTTATTTATGTGCATTGTAGACTGGGTTATTATTTTGTGCTTGTGATATGGCCAACAGTGTGGGTTGGGCTTTAGGTTGATTTTGTATATTTAGCTGATATCTTTTTTTGGATTCTAAGGGCCTGTAAAAGGGTAGAGATGGTCAAATATTGTATGCCCGGGTCCTAGCCTCACTGCATGAGGGCCATAACCTTGGGAAATACTTTAGCTATTGCGCGCCGAGTGTAGTGAGATGAGTTCTTAGCTGGTGGCCTTTAGCCGATCCTTGACTCTGGTTACTTTCCATTTTCGTTATTATCAGTATTATTGTTGCTATATTGTGTTGAGGCACTTGTATATCATTGTTTGGAACCTGAGTTTGGCTCTGATGGTGCACAGACCCTACATTTAATTAAAAGCACAGTCCCTGAGTTTGGCACTGATGGGGCACAAAACCTATATTTCATTAGAGGCACGGTCCTACGGGACATGGACCCTGAGTATCGACACTGATAGGGCGAGTCCTTAAGTTTGGCACTATTTAGGCGAGGCCTCGAGTTTGGCACTGTTTGGCCGAGGCTCGAGATTGGTACTTATTGAGAGGATGGTGTTGGCACTACATGATAATGCTCTATTTTACTTTCCTACACCCTCGTACATCACCTTCGTATTATTTGTGCTCATCGGGCTTAAGGGGGAAGTCTTGGTGGGTTTTGTTGTGATGTTTGTACTTACCGGTGGTTGGGATGCCAGGCAGGTTTTATGTTCTTACTTTCTTTTCCTTACTCAGTTGTATCTTACTATTCGATCCTTTATTTGTAGTGCATACATATATATCCTTATAGTTAGTTGGTTCTTGGATTAGCTGGAACACAGGTACTTTTCCTTACATCGATTTTGGGTTTTCGATACTGGTCACTCTAAATCATGTTCACCAAGTTTTAGTTCCTATAGATCTGTACTTATACTTTTGATATATTACTTTTCTATATGTCTTTTACTTTTTCCATTTTCCTACTATTGTTGACCTATTTTACTTCCTTTCCTTTATTAGTTGCATTTTATTTTAGCCTAGTCGGCCGATGATGCCTATGGTATATTTTGTACTTATGATGCACTTATGTACTATTTTTAAGGTGTAGATACCATTAGGGGTCATTAGATATGTCATGATCCTTCGGAGTAGATATAGCTGGTTGTGGAGATTATGATGAGCTTTACAGTCCAAGCCAACCGTGGTTTCCTTGATGTCAGCCTACTTTATTCTGTCTATGGCAGGACCTGTGCTGTTTTAATTTTGTAAAGGTTGTTTTGTATTTCTATCTTTTTTATACTCTATATAGTAGCTCCACATGCCATAGGCATCAGGTTTTGGGATTTGGGTATGTATGTATTTTTTCTACTTCTGTTCTTTTATGTTTCTTCTTATGTTTTCCGGTTTGCTTGATGATTTGAGTGTTTATTTCCCATTACGCATAGCTCCGGGCTGTAGGGGTAGGCTTGTTTACAGGAGGGGTAAACTACGAACCTCTATAGGTGTTGTAGTCTTGTCCAGTTCTCCACGACTTCTATATTTTGAGAACAATTATTTATTCATTTATTAGATACAATATGACCAAAGAATGCCACATAATTTAACCAAAACTCACATTTAGAGAACTTTGCATACAACTTACGGTCATGAAGAATTTTTAGCACCTACCACATGTGATTGGTATGGTCCTCCTTTCATCTTGAATACACAAAGTTATCATCTATGAATACCATTACGACTATATCAAGGAATTTATTGAACACCCTATTCATTAAATTCATAAAAATTGTTGGGTGTATTTGTTAACCCAAATGACATACCAGAAAATTAAAATGGCCATATCGTGTTTGAAAAGTAGTATTTTGTATATCCATCTCCCTCACCCTAACTTGTTGATAATTTGACGTTAAATCAATCATTGAGAAACACTTAACACCTTGTAGTTGATCAAACAAATAATTAATTCTATGGAAAGGGCATTTGTTCTTAATCATCATCTTATTTAACTGTCTATAGCAAATTCCTCAAAGTGCCATCTTTCTTGCATAGATATAACACTAGCACACCCCAAGGGACATACTAGGATGTATGAACCCCTTCTCTAATAAGTCTTTCAATTCTTGTAATTTTGTTGGGTCCATTCTATGTGGAGGAATAGAGATAGATTGAGTTTCTAGAATCACATCAATACCAAAATCTACCTCTCATTCTAGAGGAAAACTTGGAAATTATTCCAGAAACACATCAACAAATTTCTTTACTACTAGCACGGATTGAAGAGTTGGTGACTCTGCATCTATACCCCTCACTCTTATCGGATGGCTTAGTAAGACATGAAATTACCTCTAGGCACCCTAACAGTCCCTCTCTATTCAAAGAATGGTCTCATTTGGAACCTGGAAGTGCACCTTTTTAGTTTTAAAATCCATCATGGCATAATAATAAGACAACTAATTCATACCTATTATAATATCAAAATCCACCATTTGTAGCTCAACCAAGTCAGCCAATGTATCACGACCATAAATAGTAACTGTGCAATTACGATAGACTCTTTTACTTATAATAAATTCTCTATTTAGCACTTCAAGTGGTGTATCTGATAACTATGATGTTCTTTTAAACTTTCCATCAATCAAAGGATTGAATACGATAGTGTAGAGCCTAGAAAAATTAATGCATATACATTATGTGAAAAGATAAACAATGTACTCGTAACTTCATTAGGTGAGCTCTCCAAGTTCTTTCTAATATCTAGATCATATATTCAATTTTGAAATCTTCTAGAACTAGCGTTTACCCATCTCTACCACAACTAATAGGCACCTATCAACCCCCACCTAAAAAAAGCATTGATGACGATGCAACAACTGATCCAGTAGGTCGTTCCATACCACCCATGTCTTTTTTGTGGGAAATTTCTGATAATATCCCATATATCCCTAAATGGCATGCACCTATGAAGCTTTCCACATTATTTACTTGGCTACTTAGGAGTTTTGACTGGCTCGTACTTCCTTTCTCTTGTTACCCCACCACTTGTGAACATTAACTCTCACTTCTTTGACAAAAAATGATTGCCTTTTGGCACATGGAACCGAGGTGAATTATCAGATGTAGAGAAATAACATGACGAGGTCTATAAGGAAAATAAGGCCTAAAATCACCTTGGGGTCGCGGAAATTATCCCTCTTAGAATACCTTTTTTCTGTCTCTTATGTTTTCATTATTTGTCTCCAATCCTCCATCTTTTGTGCAAAACCTTTGATGCTTTCTATATCCATATCTTTATTCAAACAGGTAATAGTTCAATCTCTAACAAAGTACCCATCATATCTATACATGTATTGATGAACTCTATATTCCGTAGTGGCTACTACATCAGGAGCACACCTTTCCAAAGAGTTAAATTTGAGGTTGTACTCTCTCACACTCATATCCCCTTGGTAAAGGTTTAGGAACTAATACACATGGGCTTCAAGAATCTCTGATGGAAGATAGTGTTTAATGAAAACCTTATTTAACTCTTCCTAATTAGACAAAGGTGCATCTAAATGCCTAGATTGTTTAGAAGCTCATACCACAATATAGCCACACCATTTAACCTATATGCTGCCAATTTAATTGATTCCTTACCAGATACATGAATAGCATCCAATGTCCTTCGAATATCATCGATAAAGTCTTGAGGATCATCCTTAAGATCTGATCTGGTGAATGTTGGGGTTCTAAATTAAGAAACTCCTGTATTCGCACACTAGCTACTTGATCTATTCCACTAGTACCTAATGTTGGACCTACTTGTCCTTTCTCTTGTCCAACATATATACTAGTCAACAATTGAACTGCATTCTTTAAATCTTGCATAGTAGCATCCAGTAGGTGTTTGTTGAGGCACTGGTCTCCTCCTTAGCTCTTCTAGAGATATAGGAGTTGAAGATGTTTAAGATGGATACTTATATTAAGCCTAATAGTGACTGGCCCTCCTAGGTTGACTGGGTCCTTCTCCAGTGGTTGTATCTCTTTTAGTTCTCTTGCCCTTACTTTTCCTTATTTTTGCCATCCTTGCTAAAATGAAAACAACTAAAGGATAGGTATAACCAAACTAAACATTGTCTCCATCGCACGATCTAAGAGATGAAAAACAATGATAACCCCAAAATGTCCAAAAAACTCCTGCTTATGGATATGGTGCACACTACACCCATAAGTAAGACTTTACATATACATGGCTTTGTAAACTCTCTAGGATGACCTGCTTTGATACCACTTTTATGTAATACGTGTATTCTATGTATGATAACTTCTCTTTATATAGAAATTGTGACCTTATGGGGTAGTTCATGTACTTATTTTCATAAGGAAAAAAAAGCATACTGTTAGTACATTCCAATGTGACATAATCGAGTTGTCATCGACTGGAGTATTGGAACTTAGGGAAACAAGGTGGTAGTTGAACTTAATGGCTACAATAGAAAATTATGTGGATGTTTTTAGTTAAATTAAAGGGATTAAGACCTAAAAAATTTTAAAAATATTGAGCTGCTTGTTGGAACTAATTAATATAGTAGGTGCATCATCTACTTGGGTTATATTAACAAAGTTAAAATGAACCAGATTGAGACTTTAGTTGATGGACTTTATTGGACAATATTTTACCCTATATTAATGGAATTGGTTGGTCCCCAACTAGGTAAAATAATAGAAGAAGAATAGGAATTTCAAACACCTTAAAAATCTGCCCAAACCCCAATATATGGAGGCCCATTTTTGGCAAGAAATAAGCAAGTAGGTGCATTACCTACTTGACTTTTTGAGCAGCTTAAAGGGCCAAGTCGGTGCATCAACAACTTGGACCAAAATTGACCATCTTATAGAATAAAATGAGGCTAAAGAGGCGGAAAAAAAGAGGAATATATAAGGTAAGAGGATCTTCTATTTTAAATCATTGTACTTACAAAAAGTTAGCATTCTCTCGGGCCTTCTTTCCTTAAAATCTTAGAATAGTAGCCCCAAGTTTTTCCTAGGGTTCTTGAAGAATGACACCTTTTCAAGACAAAGTAAGTGAAATACTTATGGTCTTATGTTATTCATTCTATTGGAAATCATGTTAGTTAGGCTGAAGCTTAGTGACTACTTTTCGTTCACGTTGGCTACCCCATATCTCTTAACTATTAAAAGGTACTTATGCCCCTTTTTTGGTTAACTGCGAAGGATAATTCAATATCTTGAAAGGAGTGAAAGTTTATTTGTTAAATTTTAGGAAGCTAAGGTTGCTAGTCGTTTTTAACCCACCTTATATACAAGATTGAAGGGAGAATTATATATGTGTTTTTTTTTTGAATTCAAGAGATTATGAGTTCAGTATTTTGTTACTAGGAAAGGGATATTTGGATCTGTTTATTATATTTATTAAGTGTATATTTTAAGGAAAGCTTGGTTGTTATTGAAATGATAAAGGAGGGTGTTATCGTACATTATTTAATTGATGTATTATCGTTTGCTACCTATCACACTTTATACACTATTTTGGGTAAGCGATGAAGCTAAAATGATCTCAAGGGTTCCTAAATGAATTCATGGGGTGTATAAAAGTGATGTGAAGATAAGTGGTTGAAACAACACCATTAACTTGATAAGTTACGATCTTACTATCCGGCTACTAGTTAGAGTGTAGTTGAGTAGTGAAAACATGTTAAACTAGCTACTAATACTAGTTTTACCACTTAATTTACTGTTGATATGAAATATGAAAGAAATAAGGTTAGTTCAGGGTAATATCAAATTCATACAATGAGGTATGTAAGGCTATTACTCAATTTTCGTTGGAATGAAACTAATATTTGTGTTGCAAAGGAAGCTTCCTAACATGATATTCACACCAAATGGCATATAACAGCAATGTAAAATCTCCAAATAGCCAATAATCTTTTCCATACTCCTTAGTGTGATAATGTACTTTGATATGTATTCATTCTCAGATCTTCTTGTTTACTCCTCCAAATATTAGTATAAATAGGGTGCATTTCATATCAAGATTCGTGGTTCCTCATATTAGCCAAGTACAGTCAATTGTGTTATTTCAGCTCCTAAGTACCATATTTTTTCTAAAACCTTATACTACGTTATTGTTACTGTCCCAAGTGCTTATTTAGATGTCTCTTACTAATGATCTATTGTCCTAAATCTCTATAGTTTTACGACCACCAAATTAATAATCTTAACGATTAAAGAAACAAAGTAAACCAAAGATGATTATATATGGGTTGAAGATCAATGGCGTAAGCCTCGTATTGGCCGATCCTAAACTTTTATATTTATATGGGTAGAAGTTCAGGGGAGAAATCCTAGCATGGGATGATCCTAACTTGTGTAATTGCAGGCGGCAGCTCAGGGGTGTAAGACAAGCATGGGCTGATCCTTACTTAGGAATTTAACACTGATTAGTCGGCCATTTATATCACATGACTTACAAGGATCAAAGAGTAAGAAAGAGTAAAGTAAATCAAAAGATGTAATGCACATGGTTCAGTAGGTGCATACAAAGGTTGTATATTATCCTTATCTATACATTTACATTGATTTCATTTAAGCAATTGTCTTATATATTGTTACTTTGTGCCTTAAGTATATAGTACATTCTTTCGTATTGATGTCCTTTACACGGGGCCTGCATTTCATGTTGCAGACTCAAGTACTTTAGCTAATAGGCCTCCCTAGTAGGAGACAAGACACCCAGAGACATTGGTGAGCTCTAGGTTTATTTGGGGATTTTTGAGTCTGTATTATATGTTTAGGTACTGTATTATAGCTGAGTGTAAGGTAGGGTTTTTCTTAACCTTAACTAAGTTTGTATATCTTTTAGAGGCTTTGTAGACTAAAGTAAGTTACAGTATGGTTATGTGTTATTGTTAGACTTGTGGCCCCAATTTCCACATCTTGTATATATAGCTTCAGCCTGTCTATATGGTTTATTTTCATTTGTGTATTGTATTCGTATTAATCATAGACCTTTGATTATTATAGTACATGTATAAAAAGTTTAGTTTTATAGGTTGGTGATGTCGAGCCTCTATGGAAGCAGGTGCCTACCTTAATCTGGAGCATCTGTGACAATATCTCTTTGAATCTGGTAAGTGGTGGGTGACAGGCTGTAGAGATGGTGCAGAAGGTGCCTACAACAGTGAAATAGCTAGGGTAGTATGGGACCGTGGAACGTCCTCCCCTACCTTCCCCTGACTATATAGGGGAGGGTCCCGTTCCATGAAAGATCCTCTGGTATTGACCATCTGCAAAAGAATGAATCCAAGGTAAGTTCTAGAAGAAGTACCGATAGCAACACACGATAGGATTCAAAAGAGGTTCGTGTATCTAAGGTACCTCATAACCTCGTGAAGATTGGATGCAGATGTCTAAGCACCGACCCACAAAACTCTGCTAAGTACTTCCTCTAATGCTAGAGAGACTGGTGAACCTAAGCTCTGATACACCTCTTCCAGGACCCAAAATACAGGCCATGATGGTGTCTATAGCCCTTCAGTAGAAAAACCTAACCCTACATCCTGGAGCTACGCGTAATGGGTTGTAAATAGTCAAATTATCCAACATAGAAGAAAGGCATAAGCATATTTATGTAAAAGAGGAAGTAGGAGAAAAATGCATACAACCCAAATCCCAAAACCTAGCATCAATGGAACATGGAGCTACTATACAGAATATCCAAAATATAAATATACATAACAACTCCTACAAAAGTATACAACACAGGGTCTGCTATTGATAGAATAAAACATGGTGGAATCAAGAAAACCATGGTCAGCTCGAACAACAAAGCGCACCATAATCTCAACACCCACTGTATCTACTCTACATGACCAAGGTATCTTCGATATTCCTTGTCGGTATCTGCACTATAAAAACAATACAAAAGTGTAGCATGACTACCAAACAAGGTGCCTAGTAGGCATCAATAGTAGAAACGTAATAAAACTAATGGATATAAGGAAATATAAAAATATCAAAAATGTAAATACGGATCTACAAGAACTAAAATATAATGAACCCGATGTTGAGTGACCAGTACCTGAAAACCCAAAATTAAAGTTAGGGAACGTACCTATGCTCAACCTAAGCCACGACCTAACTAACCATAAGGATTAAAAGAGGATACATAATACATAATTGAAAGTAAATCCTCCTAACTTGATATCGTGGCTATAGAGCATATATATATATAGAATATTGCAACCAAAATGGGGAAAATGCTACAAGACAATTATACTAGATCCAAATTTGTGATAAAAGGAGAACTTGTCAGCCAGAAGTCCAACTGCTCACTATATCTCCAAAATGGATATAGTCTATCCTGTACAATCACATACTCCACAATGACTAGTATAACCTACATCACAAAAAGATGCAAAAGTGTTGCATAATTACCAAGCAAAAGGTATACAGTAGGCATCATAGGCCGACCATGCAAAAATATGCATAAGAAAGGTAAAGTGCATTCATAAAGAAATACAGAAATATCACACAAATGAACCTAAGTTACCGAAAAGTCATGGACGATTCAAAACCTACCTAGAGCTCTAATGTAACCACCACAAAGAAGGATCATAAAATAAAGTACAAGAAAATTAATGGAATAATCTATCAACAAGTAAGCAAAGGAAGTAGCCACAACAAGCCTAGCAAGCAAATAAACATACCAGCACATAAGTAACCCAGCGGGACTTCCCCCATAGGATGAAGAGTACAATTAGTTGATAAAAACATAATGCAAAGGGGTTCTAAAAAAAAGAAAATTATTCCTATACACACCTTCCCCAACATGTAGCCACAAAAAGGACCCACAAGTGACCTATCTGTATTCTACTACTCCCCTATATACCCCTCCCTCAGGTTGTGCAACATGCCTATTATATTGACCAAGAAAAAAATACCGTGGAGGGATCTGACATATGAAATCCTTGTAAAAATCCAACTGAGGCATAGTCGTCATGGCAAAAATTCCAAAACCCGAGTGTAGTGACTTGCCTGGTCATTTCCTTGATTTTTTTACTATTATATGGTAAGAGGCATCTGGTGTTTTTTCAATTCATTTATGACTTTTTGTTATCGGTATCCCAACTCCCTGAAGATCAGGTTCCTGTTACCTCTTTTTCCTAAATTTTTTTAGGCTTAACCTTGACATAGTGGATATTGAGAATGGATCTCTTAGTAAATGAACTTGAAATTGGATTCTAATAGTTCCATTAGCTCCTAAACTCTAACTTTGGTCTATTTGGGACTTTATTTCATATCCTAGGGTCTTAATTTTGAGTTTGAGCTATTTTATCGAAATTCAGTTCATTTGAAGTACATTTTGGATCCTAGGATGTCATTTTATGATCGAAGTGTCAATTTAGAATTCTAAGGCTTCTGATAGCTCCAAAATAGATATTTTGGGGTGGTTATCAATTGGTGCCCTTCTGAGGGTGCTCGTGCTCATTTTGAGGGTATTTATGGAAAGTTGTCCCTTCCTATTCAACATCAGTTGGTTGATTCATTTATTTCATTGCGTCCAAAATATGGTTTTCATACAAGATGCATATTTGGTTTGTCGTTATTAGAATCTATTTCATTTTTGATCTCTCATTAGAAAATTTAATTATTGTAGAAAAATCTGCAGACTCGGTGTTTAGAGTGATGGTGGTCTTATGACACAATCTCGTTAATCCTTCTTTTTATTCTTTAGCATGATCACACCCTTCTAACATGATCGCAGTAATTTGAATTTCTTTCTATTAGTGCTATCGCGCTGGGCAGGGATTTCTTTAAATATGCACGATTATGCTAGGAACGTCTTTCTCGCACTAGTTTTTGGTTGGGGCCTTGGGCGCGATTGTGCTAGGGAATGATCTTTCTATTGAGCAACCAAGTATTTAACTAGTAATTTATCAAAATTTCAGTCATTTCATCTCTTATTTTCTTGACCCAAATTCAATAATTTTTACTTTTATGTTCTGGGATTGGGTTTATCCACTTCGTGTGGAGGGTTTCTAGACTTCTTCCTCATTTAAGTTAAGTTCTCTTCCATTCTCCTTCCCTTCAAGCTTGTTCTTGAAGATTTAATGGAAGATTTTTTCCATAGGTATGAGAATTTAGTTGAATTCTTATTTTCTTGCTTAGTGGGGATGCTGGTAGGTTGGTAATCACTATGGGGTTTTCTTCCTTTTATTTACAGTTACATAGCCTACTGGATTCTCCATTTTAGGTTCTCGAAATATTCTCCATTTTAGAATAAACTATATTTCTAATTGAGGACCTTTCAGAGGTCCAGTTGAGCTCATTTTCAAACCAAAAGTTCCTTGAGCTGAGGCCTTCATACTGGTTTTTTAAGTTTATTTTCATTGGCTGCGGGGCTTACAGGTTTGTTTTTAGTCTAATTTTTTACCTGATTTGTATTATGCAACATGGGTCGTAAACTTCATCATTTCAATGATAGACCTTTTTTGGCAGTTTTGAGCTATTCCCAGCACTTCTACGCCTTTTAAGTTATGTTCATGCCTTGCAGGATTTTTTCATCGACGTCCAGGTAGGCTACACTTACCTACTATTTAGACTGATTTCATATTAAATACTTGTTGGATTCTAGGTATTGTTTAGGGACGGATGAGTAATTGTATATCCTTCCTTCTCTTTTTGCACTCGTTTATCCTTTTTGGGGACAACGTGGGGCTGTAGTTGGTTGTCAGCTTATATTTGTGTGCCCAAACTATCAGGGCGGTTATGTGGCTATGGCATTAGCTCTAGGCTATTGATTTACTATTCGAGTGACATGAGTGCTTAGCTGCTAGCTGCTAGCTACTAGCTGCTGGCCTTTCCTAGACTTGAAGCACATTTTCTATTTTTCCTTGGTTGTTTTTGTGTGCATGCATATCACGGTAGATGTGAATAGCTAGGCCTGTGGTGCAGTATATTACCTGGGGGTTAAATGCTATTATAAATGGGGCTTTTCTAGACTTAATCTAAAAAATGTGTAATATGACTTGTTTTTCCACAACCACGAGATGGTATGGACTATTTTCATAAAAATATAACCACAGGGTGATGTTTTAGGCAGAGCGGGGTCTTTAGCTATTTTTAAAGGTGGGACCTCCTAGTAGGGGCGGGGCCCTGAGTACGGATCTGGAGCGCGGCTCCTAGCTGGATGACATTCCCTGCCCATGACTTGGAGGAAAGTCCTCCTAGATAAGGTTCCCAAGGACTGAGGTCCCCATGGTTTGATCTTAAACCTGACCCTAGTGGGAGCCCGGGGAAGTGCTTAGAGGTGGGACCTCTTGGGTTTTCGGTTTTTTGCATTATTTTAGTTCTAACCCCCGTAAATTCATCCTTTTATCATTTATTTATACCTTGAGAGCTTACGGAAGAAGTCACACTTAGTCTGGTTTTCCGTATTTGTACCCACAGGTAGTTTATATTTGTTCCTTTCTATATGTACCCAGTGGTGGGATGGGGCACTACTTTGATTATCTCTATTATTAGCTTATTATTTATGCTTATGCTTATGCTTCTGTTTTCCCTTAGTTACTTATTCTACCATCGATTGAGCCATACTGAATATCATGTATGTTTTTCATGGACATATGAGTTGATCTAGGGATGCTATCAGCACCTCGGCGAGGCTGGATATTTTAGACTTGTGCTAGTTACTTTCATTTGGTTTCCTTATAGATCTACTTTTCTTTCTATTCTATTTTATTTATATTCTTCTGACTTATTTTACATACTCATTGTATCATACTTGTATTTGATTGAGCTTGTTTAGACTATGACGCCTATTGGGTACTATTAATTTTTTGTACTCATGCTACACTTTTTGTACTATTTTCATGGCACTAATACTAGTACAGGTTATCATAAGAGATGGATCGTGCTGATTAAGGTTGCTAGTGGACTTCGCAGAACAAGGTGAGCTCCAGCATCGGGGCTAAGACTATTCTCCACTTGAGTTGAGAGTCCACCTTATCATTTTCAAGGTAGATTGGTGTTTTGTATTTACCTCCTATTAGAGAGGTTTTATATATTACTTTAGCTTACCCTAACTCCATTTTCTCACATTCAGCCGTTCAGGGAGGTGATATATATATTTTTTTGTTCTATTTCAATTTAATCTAACTTTATATTGCTTATATTACTATTGGTTAGCTCGTATCAGCCTATTTCTTTTCACTCTTGGACGAGGGGTTGGCTGGTCTATTGGTGGGATAGTAGACATCATCATGATCTAAGTTTTAGGTCATGATAGAGTGGTATTAGATCTTAGGTTTCCCTATTTTATATTATATTGGAGAAAATGCTTGTAGGGTCCTATTGATCGGTGCAAAGATGCATGTATCATACCTTCGGCAGGCTATAGGGAGTTATAGGAATAAATTCCTTTTCTTTTCTCCCCTCACGCATTATAGTTTTGTCTGTTTATGGACGTGCCTATTTGACTTTGTTATTTTTACATATGGTGCATACTCATAGATTGTCGGTTGATGGAGATGCTCCTTTTAATGCATATGAGACCCCACCCAAGGTTAGATAGGAGGTAAAAAAGGATTCTCAGTGCCTTGGTACTACTTAGGCATTCTTTCCCTAGACTACAACTGCTACAGATCCATCTAGTTTAGTAGACCACTACAGTGCCTCGGTAGCAATTTATACCACCACCGCCGGCCACAGTAAATAGATGTTGTGGAAAATTCTTATGATGTTTGTTTGGGTTCCAACAGAGGTGCCTGAGAGTTTAGCTCAGGGGAACCACAAGTTAATCAACCTCCCCAGGTTCCTACAGCTATAGTCCTTCCACTATTTTAGTAGGTTTCACCACCATAATCTAGTTAAGAAGCTATCTCAGCAATAATACCTCCCCAATAGACAAATACCAACGTTTTTCCATCTTATGAGGTAAGGAAGTTACTTGACCATTTTCTCCATATAGCGCCATCAATATTCTTAGGGCATCGCGACATGACCCCATAAATTTTATTGTGGTTTATGAGGTGAGATTAAGGACATTGGAGTTGTTGAATAAGGATAGGGTTGATTTCACTACTTATCTGCTCAAGGGAGCTCTCAGCCATTGGTGTAGGGTGCGTAGAGACCACAAGATAGTTTGGTATCCATTGATGACTTAGAGTTAGTTTATAGAGGCTTTCCTAGCGAAGTATGTTCCCTGTAGTCTTCGAGATATGCTTAGATCTAAGTTTTCTGCCTTGCAGAAGGGGTCCTTGTCTGTTACAACTTATAAGGCTAGGTTTTTGGAGCGATCGAGGCATGCATTTGAGTTGATACCTACTGAGGAGGAGAAGCCCTGTCTCTTTTCCTATGGACTGTTAATTGATTTCAGCAAAGAGGTTGAGTGGATGTTTTTTTGGGTAGGTTGTTTTTGGATATTATTGATCATTCCATAAGCATGGATAAGTTAACTTTTAAGTCCAACGGGGGAGGTGAGAAGAGACATTTTGTCTGGGTAGTTATTCTGGTGTCGGTCAGTGGACAGGGATTTCTCTAGATGTCAGTATATCCAATAGTATCAGGTTTCTATGCAGACTTCAATGGCAACATAAAGTAGTTAGCCTGCTAGGGGATTAGGGTCAAAGATACAAGGCCTTGGTATCCAAGTTAAGGGAGTGACCGGTTTAAGTGTTTTCAGTGTTGAGATCATACACACCTTGCTAGAGACTGTCCTAGGGTGCCATAGATTGTGTTCCTAAAGGTTTTTTTTAGTTTGGAGACTTGTGTCATCATATTAGAGATTGTCCTTTATATAGGAATGACCGTGCATCGTTACCATCACATCCCCTTAGGAACTACCACTAAGTTAAGGTGGAAAGACTACATCTTAGGGAGCCAGGGTAGGTATCCAGAGAGGAAGAGTTGAGGATCATCACGGTGAGGTTGTTGATAGATGTATGCCATCCTAGATAGGGTTGAGATAGAGGCCTCAGATGCTGTTGTAATGGGTATGTTATCTGTTTATGGCCAGTCAGCATTTACCCTATTTGATCCTTTCTCTACATTATCTTATGTTTATGTTTACTTTTCTTCATAGTTATGCCTAACTAGTGAGTCTTTATTTGTACTCTAGAGTGTTACTCTGCCCATGGGCAAGGCCCTCGTAGTGGTCAGGTATATAGCTCTTACGTGGTGTCAGTGCAGGGTCACAACACATGGTTCAACTTGATAGTATTAGTGATTCTTTATTTTGATATGATTTTGGGCATGGACTAGTTGTCCCCTCACTATGTGGTTTTTCATTACCTTGCATAAACTTTCACTTTATTCGTGCCTCACGTATCTCTAGTGGTGTGGTCAGGTCCCAATAGCCATTACCTGGTCTAGGTCATCTCCATTGTCCAGGCCCGCAGACTTGTAGCTAGGGGGTTCATAGATTATTTTTCTCAAACCATGGATGTTAGTGCAGTTTCTCCTTCCCTCATGTCTGTGCCCGTGGTTAGTGAGTTTGAGGATGTGTTATTTGTCTATTTTCCTAATATTCCACCTGAGCAAGATATAGATATTGCTATTGAGGTTGAGCTAGGCACAAGGCCATTTATATGCCTCCGTACCCCATGGCCCTAGAAGAGCTCCATGAGTATTGTGTTTTGCTACAGTACTTACTTGATTCGGGGTGTACTAGTTTTTTTAGTGAAGAAGAAGGGCGGGAATAATGTTTTTGCATTGACTACAGGCAGCTAAACTGGGTGATAGTTAAGAATCAATGATCTATTTGACCAGCTACAGGGTGTTTCAGTGTTCTCAAAGATTGATTTGAGGTGTGGGTACCATCAGTTGAGTATTCATGTTGTGGACATCCTGAAGATGGATCTCAGGACTCATTACGGTCATTATGAGTTTATAGTCACGTCATTTGGGTAGACTAATTCTCCTAAAAAATTCACCGATTTTATAACTTGAGTTTTCATGCCTTATATTGATCGATTTGTGATCATTTTCATAGATCATATACTGGTGTATTCACGGAGTCATGAGAAACATACAGGGTATTTGAGATTAGCTCTTCAGACTTTAAGGACTGAGAAATTCTATGTCAAGTTCTTGAAATGTGAGTTTTTTCTTGAGACCATTGCCTTCTTAGGGAACGTGGTTTCAGACACTGGTATTAGTATTGATCCAGCTAAGGTAGTTGCGGTTTGTTATTGGCCTCAACCTACTACTCCTATAGATATATACTGCTTTCTTGGGCGAGATATATATTACCATTGCTTTGTTCAGGACATCTCCATTATACCAACTTCTCTAACTAGATTGACGTAGAAGGGTGTTCCTTTTCAGTGGTCTACTGAGTGTTAATCCAGATTTTTTAGGCTCAAGGAATTGCTCACAATGGAGCCAGTAATTATTTTTCTAGTTGAGGTTTAGCCTTACATGATTTACTTTTATGCTTTACAATTGTCTTAGAGTTTGTTATAATACAGCAAGGTCGGGTGATTTCTTATGCTTCAAGGCAAATGAAGGATCACGAGTGAAACTATCCCACTAATGACTTGGTGTTGGTGGTAGTAGTTTTCACACTCAAGATCTTGAGGAATTATGAGTACATTGTGAGATATACACAAATTACCGCCTTTAGTATATATTGAGCTAGAGGGGGATCAACTTGAGACACTGATGGCGGATTGAGCTCCTGAACGATTATGACCTTAACATTTTGTACCATCATTGAAATGCTAATGTGGTTCAGATACCTTAAGACGAAAGGCAGTGAATATGGCTAGATTGGCCTCCATTTCAGTTTTTGAGAGGACTTTTCCTTGAGATTTTTATTCCTTGGTTAACAGCTTTGTTAGATTTGACATCTCATTCACCGAGAGGTTTCTTTCTCATGTTGAGGCTAGGTATACTTTATTTAAATAGATCAGGCAACATCAGTATGAGAATTGTTGGTTGATTCGGATTTAAGAGAGGTTTCTAAGGGGTTACTTTAGTTGGGCTCATATTTATTTTGATGGTGTGTTATGGTCTCATTGCCTCTTATCTGTACCATGGGTTAGTGACATGATATAGAAACTCTTGTACGAGGCCTATCGTTTTAGATATTTCATCCATTCAAGCACCACAAGGATGTATCGTGACTTAAGACTGCATTACTGGTGTAAGGGAATGGAGAGAGATATTGCGAGGTTTATGTCTCGGCTCTTGAACTATCATCAGTGAAGTTCAAGTACTAGAGACCTGCAGGTGAGTTGTAGAGGCTTCCTATCCTTGTGTGGAAATGGGAGTGAACCATTAAAGATTTTATTTTAGGCCTTCCCTAAACCTTTAAAGGCCATGATTGCATCTGGTTCATCGTGGATTGTCTGACAAAGTCAACACACTTCCTAATGACGCACTCATCTTAGGCTATAAATAGACTAGCTTAGTTATATGTTTGCGAGGTTGTCAGACTTTAGGGGTGCAAATCATTTCAGACCGAGGCACTCAGTTTACTTCATATTTTGGGGGGGTCATTATAGAGGGAGATTGGTATAGAGGTTTCTTTGAGTATAATGTTCCACCCTCAGACCAATGAGTAGTTCCAAATGACTATTCAAGTACTATAGGAAATATTGTGGGCCTGTGTCTTCTTTTGAGGTATCTAGGATAAATACTTAGCTTTGGTAGAGTTCTACTGTAATAATAGTTAACATCCAACATTCAGATGGCATCGTTCGAGGCCTTTTACCGTACGCATTGCAGATTTATTTTTGGGTTGTTTTGTAGTAGGCTGACCCACCACATAAGTCAGATTGGATTAGATATACTATTGGTTGGGTTAGAGTTATTCAGGATAGACTCCAGAATGCTCAGAGTAGGAAGATTTCCTACACAGATCGTAGACTTAAGCCCCTTGATTTCAAAGTTTGTGATATGGTTTTCCTAGTGTTGCCCATGAAGGGCATTATAAAATTTGGTAGATGGGGTAAGCTTAGTACCAGGTTCATTAGGCCTTTTGAGATCACACAAAGAGTTGGAGTCTTGGCCTATTAACTTGCCTTGCCTTCTGAGTTGGCAGTTGTGCACCCTTTTTTCCATGTTTCTATGCTTTGCTGGTACATACTAGACCTGTACCATGTACTTTATTATGAGTCGGTTCATCTAATGACCAGTTGATATATATTGAGGAACCATAGGCCATATTATAGAGAGATGTG
>JBDJHY010000001.1:10335948-10350157 GCA_039654485.1 Withania somnifera | reverse complement strand
ATACAGCATACAGAATTGGATTGAAGATCTATACTGGAAGCAGCTTGATATAGAATATCCTGGAATGGAAGATGCAATGGTGCACAATATTTAAATCTTTTTTGCTTCTGATGTGTATTTATCATCTTTTCTGCAGGAAAATTAAAGTCAGTTTTGCCTCTTACAGGTGCATCATGGATTTTATTCTGCTTACCACAACACATCATTGCGTCCAGGAGTGCTAAGTGCTGTTAAAAGAGCGAAAGAGTTGTATGGAGGTATCCAAATTATAGTGACCGGGCACTCAATGGGAGGGGCTATGGCTGCTTTCTGTGGCCTGGATCTCACTGTATGCACTAAAGACTTGCCACTACTTTTTACAAAAAATCATTATTTACATGTTTTGACTTGCCATTTAAAGAGATTCGTCTTGTCTTAAATATCATTGATCTTCCATATCCTTACTGAAGGATATATATGTTTTTTTTCTCAACGTAAGAAGAAAGATTATATGTCTTGTGGACCATTGGCGATATAATGCAAGAATCATTCTCCAACTTGCAGTTAATGGATTTATCTTCTTATTCCAGGTGCATGTTGGATACCAGAATATTTCAGTTATGACATTTGGACAACCACGAATTGGCAATGCTGCATTTGCGTCCTACTACAGTGAACGGATCCCCAATACAATTCGTGTGACAAATGGTCATGATATTGTGCCTCATTTACCCCCTTACTATCACTACTTCCCTCACAAAACTTATCATCATTTCCCTAGAGAGGCAAGTTCCGCAACTCAAAACCTGTAGTGCTTGATTTTGAACTGCGCAAGTCTAACGATGCCTTGAATTGCATGGAAAGTTGATAGGAATGAGATAGCTATCTCTCTATACATAGATATCTTGAGTTCAGCACTGTGGAATGTGGCTAATGCATGAATGCAAATCTCAAGAATTTAAATTTGGTTAACTATTCAAATTTACACGATGTGAAATTGTGAATTATTCTCCATTAACCAACTTTTTGCATCTCAGTGATTTTTATGCAACTAGCAAGACAGACTACTTTTTATTTTTATTTTGGATGGTTTGAGATTGAGGCGTAGTTGGTCATAGCATTAGTGTGTGATGAATTTATATCGAGAAACATGGTCACTGAGGATTCATATAGCTGATCCTGACTTGAAGCATGATTGTTGCTTGTAACCAACTTTCAGCAACTATTTTACTATTTTCTTCCGTCCTTATTGATAACCAACTTAATTGCTGTGCTCATTCAAAGTTTCAGACATTGTCAGAGTACATGGGATGGAAGTGCGTAAGATCTTTTTATCCCATTGATTTGTGTTGAGCTATTGCCCTTCTAGAATATACTGAAATAGGTATCAATGAATTTATTAAAAAGGACGTCAACAGCTGTATTTTTTCTTTACTTCTGCACTAATATGTTACATATGATACCGACTCATGGTGGAAGTCTTTAGTCTCTCATTGTGAGCATTCAAGCTATGGGTAGACAAATCCAAGTAACTCTTCCTCTTGCTTTCTTGATTCGTGGATGCATATAATGACTGACTGATCTTGAAATTGCAGGTCTGGCTTTATGATCTTGGCTTTGGAAGTTTAGTTTATACAGTTGAAAAGGTCTGTGATAATTCTGGGGAGGATCCTACTTGCAGCAGGTAAAGTTTCTCTTTCATGTGCGCTCAGCAGGACATATGCACTGGATTTCTTCAAATTACTTTTCATGCTGGTTAGATTAAGTTAACCTACAAATCCAAACAGTGGAAAATGCTTATGGCAAATCATAACCAATTGAGAGCACCCGTGGATCCATTTATAAAGCATTGTGTCAAAAATACTGACAGCTTTCATTCCACGTTGTGCGGGCTCTTCACTTTTTATGCGCACCCGTGTCGGATTCCTAAAAAAACTTTAGTTTCGGCGAACCGACACGCACCCGTTGACATTTTTGAAGTCTCTTGAGAAATATAGCTTTCATTGTCAAATAAGAAAAGCAGTTTGAAAAAAAAAAATACGTTAATGTAAATTCTAACAAGAATTTTTTAAAGCTGTAAGATGTATGTGAGACACAACCGTCCAAAATTGGGATGATGCAAAAAGAAGTCTCTCACACTTTTCTTTGTTGATAAAAGAACAAGTGAAACCGTAGTACACTAACATCTGATACGAGACAATTCACTTCTTAGAAAACTAAAGTAAAAGTAGTTTTTTTAATTTTTATTTTATTTTTTAATGATGTTTAATTGAAAGTAGTCCAAATGGAACTTGGTGTGGTAAAACAGATGGTGATTCTACTACTGAACCATATTGTAACGAAAGGAATCTCTAGTCTTGCTGGTAATTGGACCCAGAAAGACCAATTTTTTGGATTAGAAACATGTCTGAGACACCTAAAGGTGGTGTACCCCTCTCTGATCATCTTCATATTAATAATGCACTGGCTGGATGTTACTAGAACTGTTGGCCTCTTTGTAACTTGATCAAACCTATGTAGGTCTGTGAGTGGCAACAGTATAAGGGACCATTTGAGATATTTTGGTGTAAAATTATCGTGTGACGTATCAGCCGGATGCAGAATTGTGATGGATAGTGGTCTATCGGCGTATCGCACAGAAGACATTGACGGAAATGTCATTTTCTCCAGAGATGTATCTTCTTCTGTTTTGAGAATGAATGTGGAGTCTAGTGAGGAAGGGAGATCGTTATAGAAATTCATTGGGATTACCACTTGTTGGAGAGCCGAAACAGTGTGTCCAACTTAAGGCTTAAATAGGAACATTGTATAGATTGTCAAAACTATTTCTCTCCTTTGCTTGGATGGGTGTCATGTATATAGTTCCTTTTCTTCAACTTCTTTTAACCTTTATTTTTCTTTTAACATCTCATGCACGTAATTAAGGAGATTCAAAGTATTACTCGTCTTATATGATGAATATTCTTTTAACTTTTATAAGTAGCTATTTGTTGCTTAGAAAATGACAAAAAAATGATTCCCAATGCGAATCATCTCCTGCTATTACTATAGCCGCAGTTCTTTAGTTTGCTTTAGGGAATGTCTTTTGTTATTCCTTTTAGTATCTATTCAAGATGGTAAGCTGGAATACCTGTGTGGCTGTATCTGAAACTGGAACCCCCATTCTTTCTCCGAGGACGAGTATCGGGGTTGGAGGTTAATAGGTTGAGATTAGTTTTTGTTAGTTGGTGGCTCGGCTTGTTTATCTTTTGTGCTTAGGAACGGTAGTAGGTAGCTTTGTTTTGCGTAGCTAGTTGTTTTCTTGTCCTTGTATATTGTTGATTATATTGATCTGAGCTTAAAATTTTTTGGAAACAGTCTTTCTACATGACTCTTCGATAGTGGTATGGATTGTGAATACTCTACCCTCCCCAGATCCCATTTGTGGGAATATATGTTGTTTAGGATATGGAATGGGAGACGATATTTTTCAAGTTAGTTGATACAACTTCATGCATATAACCTACATGTTTTTTCTAAACCAGAACCAATTAATAGAATGAAACTATACGACGATGTAAACCTAAGAATTAGATATATGTCTCTATCTTACATCAAACGCACAAATTTATGTGATACTTCTTTCTTTCTTTCTTTTTTGTGGGATGTTTCGTGGTGTGTCATTTTTTTCATCTCTCTCTTAAAAGGTTAAATGCGCCAACCCGCTAAAATTTAGACGTTGATGTGCTGTTTCATTTAAATATCAGGCGAACTCTTGTTCTTAAACAAGCTCTAATGCTGTGTATAATTCAAATCAACATTACAACGTATTTAGCTGCAGTCCACTATGTATAAAGGGATGAAGGGAATGTTTCATTTTATGAAGGCTTAGTAAAGATTCTTAATAATGTCAAGAAGACCCGACGAGACAAAACTATGAATTTTCTCTTATGTATACATAACTTGGACTGAATAAAATATGGGAATGGTGAAACCATTTGTAGTCACAAGCTTTGACAACAGTTTAAAGAAATTTCCAGCACAAAAGCTTCTGAGAAGTAAAGTTTGATGAAATCGCATAACATATATAAGCAGAATTTGTTTGTATCTCAGTCATGTCAAAACAGATCGAGCAAATAAGTATACTTAAGCTTTTGAAAAACAAGGATTAAAGAGTCCTCTTCCACATTCCCACGCCTGCAGTTTAATATGTTTTCGAATCTGTTGTTCCTGATTTTTCAGTTGCATTTTCCTGCAAAAATCATAAAAAATGATTCTTGAATCTATCAACAACTGCTAGCATTCTAAAAATGGGAATAAGTTTTCGAAAGAAGAGATTTCATTAGCAATTTGCTTGATAAACATTGGTTTAAGAGGAAACTTAGAGTAGCAATTAAACAACATGTAAAATAACAGAATTTTATCGAGAGATTAATTTCCTCCACCAGCCACCAAATAATGTATCAAATAATGCTGGATTTTACCTTTAGACTATTTAAAAAATGAGTTAGCTTTACTCTTCATAATGTTTTTGGTTCAAAAACATCTTTGCCGTTACGTTTTTAGGTCAAAACTACCCATAATTTCTAAAATAGCTCAAAACATCTTTCTCTCTATCAATTGCTCTAAAACAAAATAAAACAATAGGTCAATTTTGTCCTTAAATTATTCGAAATAGGATCTTTTTGTCGTTCTTTTAATTTTTTTTGGGGACCCAGGGGGTGGGGGTGGGGGGGTTGGGGGTCAAGGTGGGGATAGAAATGTGTGAGACATACAACACTTCTATTTTAACAAATAAAAATAATGACATATAACTAATATTTTCTTTCGATTCCTTATATATTAGGTATAAATTTTTATTTCTTAATATGATTCGTGTACCATTCGTACATAACTATTTAAAAATTATTCGTTTACATTAATAAGAAGGAATTATTTTACTAACTCTAAGAATAACATGATAAAATAAATCAAATTCAAATGATACTTTGGAGTGTTATTACCTAATGTAACTAACTCATACTTAATGTAACTAACTCATCCCTAATTTCAATTGAGGGCCAGCATAGTAGTGTTGAAACAAGACAATAGCATAAATATTTAGTTGAAAATTTAATGCACGCAATTAAACTTTATTTTAAACATATATTGACATTATATAAAGTAGTCATTTAAAATAGTTAAATTGATCTTATAATTTCCAATGTAGGTTTTGCATAAGTTTCTATAATTAAGAAAACTTGTCTTGAACTTTAAATGGAGGACAAAACTTTCCTATTATGAATGTTCAAAAGCAAAATTGGACGATGTTTTCTTATTTTTGGGCAATCGTTTGTAAAAATGGCCTTTAAAAAACATTTTACTATTTAAATAATATATTTGAGTAAAAACTATAATAATAAGGACTTTTTTAAATAAAAAAATAAATTGAAGAATAAAATTGAGCCATTTTAAATATTTCTCAGCTATGCTACATTCATGCTTGGCTAGCATCTTACCAACCATCTTCAGTCCCTACCCCATCTTATGTTGGCATCAGATGTGATTTTGGTTGCGTATATGCAAGAGTATTATATATGCAAATGATATACCAATCTTTAGAACCTTGTATTAAAATTTTGGTACGAATTTACTGTAGAAGATGCTTCAATTGGTTATTTGTTTGTGTAAAATAGATAATCGGGCTTATGATGCTTTGGTTGGGCGAATTCCTAGAATGTTGTGATAAGGTTGTTCGTGGTTATTTGATTGAGAGGCTCATAATTCAGGGAAATCGCTGACAAAGACTCAGGCCACTATTACGGCAGCATCGACGGTCGACACCACATCTCCCAAGACCACCATCATCAATTACAGACTATCCTGCTCAAAATCAGATCAGGTAGATACATAAAGAGAACAAGGGACTCTCAGTAATACTCACGGATAGTAGTGATATTCCGCCTTCCGCCGATGTAACTTTTCTAGTGATCTGAACCGATTTTGAAATCAACGGCTAAGATTGATCCGGGATCTTACTGTTCAACTTCTTTTTCTCCATTATGAAAACTTTTTTCCAGTAACCGTAGTTGTTATAATACCCATTTTCATTTATCCACAAGACAGTCTGGCGACGTCACCATCACCAGCGATTTCATCTGTCCGACTCCATTCTTTTTCGGCGACGTCATCGACGAGATCTCTAATCAGTAATACTGCTACTCGCTCCCTCTATCTTTTCCATTCTTGTTCCTTTCTCTTTCTACTCTTTTCAGGTACTCCTAGAATTAGATCCGGACGCATTACTCCTGGATCTTAACATTTTTGGCGGCTATCTGGCGACCCAATGGTACCAACAGATTCTGGCGACACAAAAGTACCAACAAATTACAACTATCAATTTCCACCTCAATATTTTCTGGAATCCAACAAAAAATGATCAAGAACTGCCAAATACTGGTGATTTCTTTCGTTTGCACCTTTACATATTTTCTACAATGCTTGTGTTATGCTATTAGGGTGTTGGTGGTTATTTGGTTTTGACTGTTATTTTCAGTATTGAGATTTTTGTTTGTCTTCTCCAGTAGTGATAATTTCTTGACCCATGTTATATTACTTTTGCTCTTTATTTTTTCGATTATTGTCTCTGTGTTATTTTTTTATCTTTGTTTTGGTATTGTGCTTGATTTGGTAGTTCCCGGATCATTTTAGGTTAACTATTAGTTTTCCAGACAAGAGAGTGTTTTTTAAGTGCCATCTCTCGTGTATTTTATGTTCTATAATTTCATTGGTTTTGCTAGTGTCATCCTATTTTATTTGTACTTCGTGTAGTGGCTTTGATAAACGATGGTAGGATAAGGTCATGTCTTCGATCGGTGGGGTTGTAGGGTTGAGGTCAGAAGAGGGATTGGGGTGGGGGTGAGGGAAAGAAGGGGTGGATGGAGTAAGAAAACCTCTAGGTTAAGAGTGATTCTTGGAAAATAGGTACTTTACAAGGTAAGTCCATAGAACTTGTAAAGATTCTTAGGAAGAGAAGGATTAAAATAGCTTGTGTCTGAAAAACCAAGTGGGTAAGTTCTAAGGTGTGAGATGTGGATGTGTATAATTTATGGTACTCAAGAGGTGTGAGGAATAGGAATGAGGTAGGGATTTTAGTAGATGATGAGCTTATGGAGCAGGTAGTAGAAGTTAGGAGGGTTAACGATAGGTTGTGTTGATTAAGTTTGTGGTTGGAGGGTCTACTTGGAATACTATTAGTGCATACACTCTGCAAGTAGGAATGGACGAGGAGGAAAAGAAGAGCTTTTGGGAGAGTTTGGATAAGATGATGAGATATGTATCCACTACTGAAAAGCTTTTCAGATGAGAGGATTTCAATCAGCATAGGGTTATCTTCCGGAGGTTATGTCGAGGTGCATAGAGGCTTTGGATTGTGGAAAGAAATGAAGGAGGAGTGTGGCTTTTGGAGTTTGCTAGAGCCTTCGAGTTAGTGATCTCAAATTCGATATTTTCAAAGAAGGAGGAACATTTGGTTACCTTTCGTAGTTCAGTGGACAAGACTCAGATAGACTTTTTCTCCTTAGGAAGGGGGATAAAAGGATTTTTAGAGATTGTAAGGTTATGCCGAAGGAGAACCTTTCAAGCCAACACAAACTTTTGGTGATAGATTTAGATATAAGGAGGATGAGGAACAAGAGGATTGTAAATGATCGACCTAGGATCAGATAGGGAATCTTGATGATGGACAGTGCCTTATAGATAGCAGAGAAGTTGATGGAGTTAGGGGCGTGGAAGAGTAATGAGGAGGAAGACAATATGTTTAGAGAAGATTGCCAGTTGCATTAGGACACCAAAGAAAGAGGTTTTGGGTGCCTCAAAAGGTTGTTCGGGTAGATGTAGAAGGGACTGGTAGTGGAATAGAGAAGTTCAAGCGAAGCTATAGGAAACAAAGGAAACCTACGCGAAGTTGGTATAGAGTAAAACCGAGGAGGAGAAGCAGCAAAATAGGGAGGAGTGTAGGATGGAGAGAAAGGAGGCAAAGTTAGCGGTTACGGTAGCTAATACAACAACTTTTGAGAGACTTTATGTAGAATTCAAGAAAGAATGTGGGATAAAAATTATATAGACTATCCAGGACGAGGGAGCGGTGAACACGTGACCTTGACCAAGTGAAGTGTATAAAGGGAGAGGATGGTAAAGTTTGGTTGAGAATATCCATATTAAGAAGAGATGAAAGTCATACTTCCATAAGCTTTTGAATGATGCAGGAGATACAAACATTGTTCTAGGTGGTTTAGAATACTCAGAGAGATGTCACAATTATGGTTATTGTAGGCATATTAGGTTGGCGGAGGTCAAGAACGCTATTCGTAGGATGTATAAGGGTAGAGAGACTCCGCCAGATGAGATTTCGGTGGACTTTTGGAAGAGCTCTGGAGGAGCAGCTATTGCATGGCTGACCAAGTTATTTAACGTCATTTTCAAGATGATGAAGATTCCTGAAATGTAGAGATAGAGTACAATGATCCCTTTGTACAAAAAGAAGGGTGGCATTCAAAATTGCAACAACTATAGGGAGTATCAAGTTGTTAAGTCACACGATGAAGGTGTAGAAAAGGATAGGGGAGTTGAGGATGAGGATGATGATGAACATCTCTTAGAATCAGTTCGAATTAATGCTGGACGATCAACTATGGAGGCAATATATATTGGTTAGGAGATTGGTGGAACAGTACAGGGAAAGGAAGGAGTTACATATGGTATTCATTGATCTAGAAAAGGCTTACGATAAAGTTCCAAGAGAAGTTCTTTAGAGATTCTTGGAGGCTAGAGGTGTTCCTGTGACGTACATTAGGGAGATTAAGGATATGTACAATGGAGTTAAGACTCGTGTAAGAACTATGGGAGGAGACTCAGATTATTTTTCAGTTGTCATGGAGTTGTACCAAGGATCAACTCTTAGCCCATTTTTATTTGCATTGGTGATGGACACTTTGACATGGGAAATTCAAGGTGAGGTACCTTGGAGTATGCTATTTGCGGAAGGCGTAGTTTTGATTGATGAAACCCATAAAGGAATTAATTCTATATTAGAGGTTTGGAGAGAAAATCTTGAGTCTAAAGGATTCAAATTGAGTAGGTCCAAGCCGGAGTATTTAGAGTGGAAGTTCTATGAGGTGGAGTAGGAGGAGGACGTGATAGTAAAGTTGGATACTCAAGCTATTTGTAAGAAAGATAGTTTTAAGTATCAAGGTTTTATAATTCAGGCTAATAAAGAAATTAATAAGGATGTTTCTCACCGTATTGGTACAACATGGATGAAACAAAGGCTAGTTTCTGGGGTCTTGTGTGAAAAGAAAGTGCCCTTAAACTGAAATGAAAGTTTTATAGAATGACAGTTAGACCAATTATGTTGTATGCGAAAGAGTTTTGGCCAGTTAAAAATGCTCACATGTAGAAGTTAAAGGTGGCATAGATGAGGATATTGTGATGGATGTGTGGGCTTACTAGGTGTGATAGAATCCCAAATGAGGTTATTAGAGGCATGGTGGAAGTGAGTGCAGTGGAAGATAAGATGCAGTAGGCGAGATTGAGATGGTTCAGACATGTTCTTAGGAGGTATACAAGTGCCCTGTATGGAGGTGTAAAAGATTGACGAGGTATAGGTTTAAGAGGGAGAGGTATACCAAAAAATATTAGAGAGATGTGATATTACAGGATTTGAAGAAGTTACAACTTTGGCCCTAAATAGAAAAATGTGGAGGATGAGTATTAGGGTTTTAGGTTTGGAGTTAGTTTTGTTGGGTATTAGGTTTGCTATCGTAGGAGTTTAGGAGTCATAATAGCATAGGCATTTAGTCTAGCTCCAAGAGTTTTGGGTAGGTTTGTTGATTCTTGTAGTGTGAGTTAACTAATATTTGTTGATAGCCTTGCATTTGTTGTTATCTTATTATTTTTTTTCATATTATACTGTGTCAGTATATTATGCATTCTTTTATATTCTATATTTTTTTATATTGTACTGTCTTGAGCAAAGGGTATTTCGAAAACAGCCTCCTTGACTGACTCCTAGGTAGTAGTATGAACTGCACACATTCTACTCTCTCAGACCATACGGTGTGTGAGAATATATTGGGTATGTTATTGTATATTTGACCATAATCCCATTAAACAATGGCTACTTCTTCCTACAGGCCAACCAAACGGGGCTCCTAGTTCCGTTGAAACAAGTGTTATTAATATCAGTCGGTCTTTAACAACATCAGAAAAATGACTTTTTGGAAGTAAAAACTATAATAAAATGAAGAGAATATATTGGAAGTATTTTAGTTTTTTTAATTTTATAGGTGAACTATGAGTAAATTTTTTATCTAAATTATTATTAGTAATTTAATAAAATAAATTTAAATAATAAATTTTTTGAGTTTCGTATCTGAAATATTATTGTGCCTAACTGCCAAACACTAAATTTTGAAAAAAAAATGATGAAAATGTTTTACATTTTGCATTTCAAGTTCATACCTCTTTCACATTTTCCTCTGTCTCTGTGTTATCAACATCCTTGTCAGTTCCTGGTTTAGCAATATTTATGGTCTCAGAAGCAGCGGTAACTTCTTCCTTCTCTTTCTCTTCTTCAATTGCCTTAATGATCTCTTCTATGGGTTAAAAATGCATATTAACATCAATTATAATTTTAAAAAATAGATTTAAAAGGTTCAAATTCTAATCGAAACATGAAATCCATGGTCTTTCCGTTGTTGCTAAGAAACCACATACTAGAAAATATTACTCCATCCGTTTTAATTTATTTATCTTACTTCCTTTTTCATTTAAAAAGAATACTTATTTCCTTTTTTTTGATAGTTCTTTAATTTTAACTTTCCATATCACATGTCTACACAAGATTAAAGACTATTTTGATACATTCTATATATGTTTAGTTTAAGACCACAAAATTCAGCTTTGTATCAAATTAAATCAATAAAAAATTTGATATATAAGGAGTACAAACTTTACTCCCAAAAATACATGAAAAAGACATCAAAATATTTCGTCAAAGACCATATTAGATTAATTAATTTGAAAATAAAATCTTCAAAATTTGAATAAATACGTAATTATGGGAAAATAACCAAGTTTTGTATTTTAAATTATTGGAAAATGAACTTTTTTTGAATTTTGAAAGCACAAAAAAACAATTAGTTTTCAACGTTTAAGAAAAAAACTATGATAAAAAGAATCAACAAACCAGTTTTCTCTTCTGCTTTAATATCTTGAACTGATTCTTTTTTCTCCACAACGGCAGCAACATGCAAAGTTATTTCATCATTTGCATTCTTCTTCTCTTTAGGTTGAGATTCTACAATTTTTTCATCTTTCTTTTCGACAACCTCATCTGTAGCCTTTTCCAATTCCACTATTTCTTTCTTCTTGGAGTTTTTTTTAGCTGTTTCTTGTTCCATAGCCACCACTTTGAGTGCAATTATCTCCTCTACCTTGTCGGCTGTAACCTTCACTTTTTCATCACTTATTTTCAGAACCTCAAATTCTCCATTTTCAATTTTCTTGACATTTTCTTGAGTTTCACCCTCTGTGGAGTTGGATTTAGAACTCAATGATCTTTTGTTCTTGGGAACAGTGGTGTTCTCTATTACAATTGCATGCTTTGATTCCCCACAACCCATCTTTTATATATTATTTTCAAGAATTGGAGAAGGAAAAGGGGTATTGATTTTTCTGTTTTCCCTTGATTTGGATTGAAAGAAGAAAAGAAAAGAGAGAGAAATGGAGAGGAAGATTGATGGAGAAAATTATTGGCTCTCTCTTTTCTTTCAATCCTTTGATTTTTCTTTGTGGGCCCTCAGGGGTTTCTATTAATATTGATAGAGGAACCGTTTTTTCCGTTGAATTTTCAAGGTTGAGAATTTGTACTGCTTTTTAGTACTAAAAAGATGTCGAATGGTATATTCTCTTGCCAAAATTGCTTATGCGGTTAATCATAAGAAACCAATTCAAGATTCAAAGTTAATTATATTTGATTTACTATGCATATACATTTTTGATTTTCCTTCATCTATATATGTGGTTCGAATGAAATATTGTGGGTGTGATCATACCCGAATAACTTTACCATATATGTCTATGTGAATACAGGTTATATCATTTAAAAAATTGAAAATGCTAAAAATGAAAAATGTACTTAATAATTTATTTTGTTAATTTTCTTTAAATTTATTATTAGTATTTAATAAGTACATTAATGTGTAAGAACTAGTTAAAAATATGTATATGAATTAAAATATGTAGTAGGAGTAGTTATTATGTTTGAAAGAGACAATTCATGCATGCAAAGAAAGGGTCATTGTCGGCCGTCTGAGAGTGGATATAAATTTAGTTTATGAAATTAAAATTGAAACATCTACTAAGATTTTCTTATTATCCTTTCCTTTTTTCTTCTCTATATAAACCAGTTGTCAATACTTCATCGCATTTTCTATATAATATTTCTGGTTCATTTATTCTTATCTTTCTCTTCTTTTATATTTCCTTTTTAAGTTTTTAAGTTTTCCTTATGATGTGCACAGCTGACTGCGCATGCCGAATGATTTCACTGAAATATTTTTTATCAAATTATATATATTTATATATATACATGTATGTATAACCTTAAATGTTTGAAATTCCTTGTACTATGATAGTAATTACATGATCGATGTTAAGGAGTATTAGTTGAATGTTTCTCTTAATTAAGCAATTTTAACTTTTCTATCCTTACAACTAATTCTTTTGTAAAAGTGTAAACAATTTTTCCTCATTTCTCCTCATCTCCGCAAGTGTTTGCTTTGGGTCATCAATGGTATTACTTCGGTCATTTTGGGAAGCAGTGTTGAAGCTATTAAGGAAAGGACAATATCAAGGTATGTATCTCTTTTTGTCTTCTGTTTAGCTTCCATTTCTTTTGATGTTATGCTGAAGTTTATGTTATGCAGGTAGTCTGGATGAACCCTTGTCTCATCCAGTAAAGAATAGGGTCACGAGCATCTGTGTCTATAAAATACATACCTCTCACACCCCTTTTTATGATTTGTTTCTTCCAATGTTTTACCAAAAAATGAACTAGATCTACCCTTGACATAGGTTCTAGGGATGCCAATTCGAGTGGAGAGCCTCTTTCCTAACTATTGATAATTGTGCTGTCATTTCCCTGCTTAGATGTATCTCCAGATTGGTGATTGCGAAATTATTTTTTTTAGTAGCTAGTACCTAGGAAAGCTAGTCCTTTTTTGCAGATGATGTTTTCCTATTAAACTTTAATGCTTTTGATGCTTCTTGTGTGAATATGCCATCTTCTGTGCTGTCCTTGTTCATTCTGTTTTGTTGTATATATTTGATGAACATCATGTGATTATGAACTTGGTGCATCCCTCTTGAATGGCTTGTTTTAGATTCTTAAAGTGGTTATCTACCTCTTATCAATGTTTAGAATTTTTTTTTCTTGTGTTGGTAGTCAACTAACTATATAAAATTGTCTGACCTATTCACCTTCCCTTAAAGAGTGTTGTAGCTTAGCCTTTAAAAGAACTAAACCCTTACTTTCTTCTATTAGATCAATCTTCTCCCAAGAAACTCTCCCTTGGCCTTAAAGAAAGTTTATTAGATTGAGTGAGTCAGACTCTATTAGAATCCCTTATCATCTCCTAAATATCTAGTACCTTAGAACCTTTAGCATAACTATGATCTCATCTTCCAGATCAGATCTAAGCCCTGGATTACCTCCTTGCCAATATATCAAATTTCCTTCAGAGTTTCTAACACAAAAACCATCATAACATCTTTCTTGGTTGCCTTTACGTGCATCATCTGTGTTATATTTCAACTATTATCTTAGTGGTGGTACCCGGGCAATGCACAAGGCATGAATCCTGGGTTTATATGCACTAAGGTAGTTAAACATATCCTTCCAATCATTGGGTACTCTACTCAGCTATGGAAAATCAACCTTAATGAGTTGGTGCAGATGATACCTGATTTTTTCCAGCATCTGGTTAAGATTGACATTTCCTTTATATCTAATATAGTTACTCCTCTTCCACAAAGCCTATAGAACTAAGGCTGGAATTACTTTCTTTAAGGCCTTCAACTTTTCATTATCTTGCATGGTTCTACCACTTAATAATGATTTGTTGGAAATGCATCCCTTGTATATTCAAACCTACACAAGAAGAAAATCTCCCCCATAGCTTAGTAGCTATTGGAGATGTTAGAAATAAGT
>JBDJHY010000001.1:10311927-10333700 GCA_039654485.1 Withania somnifera | reverse complement strand
ATCAAATGTCAACCTAGCCTTCAGCTCTTTAAAACTCTTCTCACAAATATCATACCACTCAATCTTCACCTTTTTCTGAGTCAAATAGGTCAAGGGAGTGGCTATGGAAGAGAATCCATGAAAACATATACGGTAATACCCATCTAGACCCATAAAAATACAAATTTCTGATGGAGAGGTAGGTCTCAACCAATTTCATAAAGAATCAATCTTTTGGGAATCTACCCAAATACCCTAGCTAGAAATGATATGACCAAGGAAGGCGACTGACTGAAGAAAAAACTCATGATTGAAACTTAGAATAAAGTTGATGCTCTCTAAGGGTCTAAAGAACAACTCAAAGATGGTTTTCATTCTCCTCCTTATTTTTGGAGTAAACCAGAATATGATTAGTGAAGACAGTCACAAATAAGTCCAAGTATGGCTTGGAAACCCTGTTCATGAGGTTCATAAAAGCCGAAGGAGCATTATTCAAACCAAAAGACATGATCACAAATTCAAAATGGCCATAACCAATACAAAACGTTGTCTAAAGGATATTTGAATGTTTGATCTTAAGTTGGTGATAGTCAGAATGAAGATCAATCTTAGAAAAATGGCTAGCACCTTGCTACTGGTCGAACAAGTCATCAATCCTTGGAATGGAATATCGATTCTTGATTGTAAATTTGTTCATCTAGCAATAATTAATACACATACAAAGGGAACCATCTTTATTATGCACGAATAAGACATAATCACCCCAAGGATACACACTCAAATGAATAAAACCCTTGTCTAAAATATCAGCTAATTGGTCTTTCAACTCTCTAACCTATGTTGGTGCCATCCTATATGGAGGAATAGAAACAGGTTGAGTTCCTAGAATATGATCTACACCAAAGTCTATTTCTTTATCAGGAGGGACTCCAGGTAAATTCTCAAGAAACTCTCAAACTACGGGTATAGACTGGATATTAGGATTGTCAGACTCAGAGTCTTGAACTTTAATCAAATGGAAAAGGCACCCATTTAGCAATCATATTTCTAGCCTTACTATCGAAAATAAACCAACCATTAGAAACGTTTCTACTACCCTCCCACTCTATAACGTGTCTATCAGGAAGATGGAAACAAACAACTCTAGTCCTACAGTCAACAATATCATGACATGAATGAAGCCAATCTATACCTAAATAATATCAAAGTCTACCATAACTAACTTATGCAAATCAACAGGAAAAACCATCTCTAAAATAGAAATGGAAAAGCTATGGTAGACTCTCTTATCTAAAAAAAATCACTGACATGTGTAGAAACATCAAATGACTCAGCTAAACATCAGGATTTACACCAAGTCTAGCAACATACGGGGATACAAAAGAAAGAGTAGCTCTAGGGTCTAATAATGCATATAAATCCAACTTATAAACTCTCAACATACATGTCACCACATCATCTAACTACTTCTGATCCTGACAAGAACCCACATCATACAAATGGTTTTGGAACTGGCCTCTACCATTAGAAGTAGCAGCAACCTGGTGAGGCTAGCGTGCTGCTGGAGCTGTTGCTAAGGTAGTAGTCTGTGGTATGCAACCACCTTTTCGAACTGTAGGACAATCTGTTTGTATGTGCCCTGGCATCCTATAAGAATAACAGTTCATTAAAGGGCAATCACGAAGACTATGACTAATATAACCACACCTAAAACATTAATTTTTCTCGATACGACACTGGCCTAAATGTCCCTTACCGCACTTCTGACAGACAGTTGCATTACCTTCCTAAAATGACTAAGCTAACTTATCTACTGATTCTTTGAAGGTCTGAAAGATGAAGGGGTTAATCCCCTCGAACCCTGTTGCTGCTATCACTATTTTCTGAACCTATTACACTTTGGATGACCGAACTCAAGATGGCTAGTCTTAGCCTTCTTACTCTGCTGACTTTCTCTAAACTTTGCCTTATCCTTCTCTATTTGCTCAAGAAGTACAATCAATCTACCAAGTTACATATTAGTACTCAACATAGTTGGCCTCCCTGCCTGAATCAAATGAGGAGGAATACCAGACACAAATATATCTATTCTCTTATACATATTAGCAATAATCTCTGGAGCATACCTCGATAACTTAGTAAACTTCATGTTATACTTAGTCAGAGAAATGAAGCCCTTCTCTAAACTCAGAAACTCATGAACCCTCTCTTGCCTCTTCTTTTTAGGAAAGAATCGCTTCATAAATGCAGTCTCAAACTCATCCCAAGCTGGAGGGGTAGCTACAATTCCCCTGTTCTTCTTACACAAGTCACATTCCCCTGTTCTTCTTACACAAGTCACACTGAGAACTAGCAACATCCTTCAGCTGGTAAGCTGCCAAGTCAACCCTATCCATATCAAGAACTCTCATTATATAAAAAATATGGCAAACCTCCTTAATGAAGTTCTTTGGATTATCTACAGTCCTCAAACCATGGAACTCCAGAGGACTCAAACTCAGGAACTCCCTCACCCTCACAACTCCATCATCAAGAGCAAATGGATGAACCATGGAAACCTGAACAAACTTTTAAAACTGTGCCATCACTTTCTGATCCATTAGGTGCATCATATTGTATAACTCTACTATAGAAATTTTGCGGGCGACTGATCTGGATGAGGCTATGGAGCTAGTTGATCCTAATTCTCCTGGTTGCGGTTTCCATCTTGGAAAGCTGATCATCATGGAGGCATGATCTGAAATGCATACAAGTCAGAAAGATAGAATATCTCAAAGTTAAACTCAAAAGCACAAAATAGATATCAACAAAGCAAGACTTTTCCTACATATTATGTAGCCTCCTAATCATAGATGTGTTGCACTCACACCCATAATTGAGATTCTACCTAATGCAAGCTTTCAAGTTTAACCTAAGACTCTATGAACTAGATTTGATACCAAGCTTTTCATGTTCCAAACTCACCCCCTAGGAGGAACCGACATCCTTAGATACTAAGGTGACCTATCGCCTCAGAAGAACCACCTAGATCATGCATTGCTTTACTCACATCACTCAGTAGAAACAATAACAATAACATCATAAATGTAATGGACTCCTCATCATAATCAACAAATAGTCTCAATAAAAGAATAGATAAACTCAAGTCTCAAAATCATACATCAGCCTCTAGCAGCTAAATAATGGACTGCTAGCACAAGAGTTCACTAGCTAGTCTCTAATGAATAAAATTATGAATAAATAAATCTAATTTCCAAGCTCTATAAACTAATAAGTAAATAAAAGTAACTCCATATTTGGACCCTTAAATCAAGTGATGACTCACCAACCTTCTAGTCTTCTAAGAATACAAATATGTTAACCTTGAACGTTCGGACGATTGGAAAAAATTTGCAGTGTTTGGGGCGGGGGAGGGGTTTAAAACATGCAAAAAAGTAGAATCAACACACAAAATATGCATTGAGTACATAAGCAGAAAAAACCAGGCGATGTAGTATAATGATAAATATTATGCAATGCATGAATAGTAAATTTAAACTTCAACTCTAACTCAACTAAGCAGTTTAACAATTAATAATAAAATAGCTGAATAGCTCACATCTCAAATAAACTCAACTAAAATAAATTAACTCATCATTTTTTAACAAAGAATAAAGAATTAGTTAAAAACAAGCTTTCTATCTCTTTCTTTCAAAACATTCAATTTTAGCTTCTTTTTGGGAGTGTCTATAACTAGTATACTTCAAGGCATAGAGCGATGAAGTCCACATATTACTCTGTGTGTAGGGACTATCATACCTCACCACAGGATGAGCCACTATTCCTAGTGGATCCAACTAGACACTCCAGGAATAATTGAGTGGTACCAAAATAATACCTCGCGCTGGCTACACATGTTAATAGGTATTGAGAACCTCATGCCCACCCTCGCTGCTAATACTCCTCCCAGAAATAAGTATTACATCAACACTCAACACTCTTAACTTAATGGGACACCCTTAATAGAACCATAGGTCAACTACATTATCAACACTCTTAGACTAATGGAACACCTTCAATGGAACCAACTAGTCCAAAATTTCAATTTAAATCCCAATTGGGTAACATTCTTTAATAAAAATATTATTTTTACACTTCAAAGTCAATGTACTCTCAACTTATATTAAAGCTAAATTCATTATCAAAACCCTCGATTATACCTAATTATCCAAAAATAGTCAATTTAGACTTCTTCACACTCATGCTCAAAATCATGTATAAAGTCAAGTAATTATGACACTTCAATGATCAACTCAAGTTTTAAGATAAACTTTAAAAACAATCATCAATTCATACCTCAATACTTCTTTCTTTCTTTTACTTTAATTATTTAAACATGCTAACCCTTGAGGACATTTATAATTTAAATAATCATCATGAAAATTTATAATTAACTAATCATGATAAAAACTTCATAATTAAAAAACATCAAGCATTACTTCAAGAATTCGTAGTTCATAGGATTTAACAAGAATCCTAACATGCTTTTACATCTTCAAAACCTTATTAGAAAAGGGTTTTGGGGAACAAGAATGAAATAAGTCCTTGTTGAAAGCCCACGTACCTCAATTGAATAACTTTTTGGAGGAAAATTGGTTAATTTGCTCTTACAAGATGAACTTTTAAAGAACCATAGCTTTTTTCCTTTAGAAAATTTTGAGAGAAGACCTTGCATTGATTTGATTTAGTATAGAATAATTTGGAATAAGTGTTTGGGGTTTAAATACCTTTAAATTTTGGGCACAAATTCCATATGATTAATGATTTAAGTGGTGTAAAATGTCCGAAATAGCCCTACAAAAAAGGGAAAAATTTACACAATTTAACACATAACCGTGCTGGCAACTGTATTGCGGTAGCCATCGCAAAAACCACCCAAATGTGTCACGGTTTCCATCATGGAGACCTATTTATCATGCACGATGGGTTCCATGTTTATCCTCAGTTAATTTTCTCTACACACTTTTCTTTGAGCGTGGCACATTTCCAATCACGCCAAGCTTCCTACCATGGCACGTTTTGAGGTTTTTAAACATCTACGATACGTATAAACATACAAAATTGATCCTTAATCATTACCAAGCCTCCATACATATAAAAATATCATTTAGTCCCTCGAAATACAAATATATGCTATAACCGCAAGGAATTATAGAGATACAATAAGGACTTGAAGAAAGATCATAACTTCCTATTTCAAACTCAAATTAACATTCATTTTATACATTTTGAAGTAGCCTTCGAGAGCTTCACAAACATGAAAACCAAACACCAAATATCTACAGGAAGGACTGAACCATTTAGGCTCATCTAAGGCTCAACGTTCAAGTAAAACCACTTGCAAATAACAAGTTAAATTCTAGATACTGTTTCGAGGTATTACAACATCCATCTATCTCATTTAGACAGTAGAGCCTTGACAAGACTCGAACTTTGAAAAAATCTCTCAACAACCAGCATGTAAGTAAAAATGACTATTGGAGTAACTAGAAGACCCCTAGATTGCTTAAGTATTCCATTGAATGACTCTGAGTTGTTGGTTGTTAGCATATGCCCCATCACCTACCACACCTTGTGTACTGTCCAATAGTCCAACTCAAGTTTCATTAACTTAGTATATGAAGAAAGACTTGTTTATTTTATAATTTCATAAATAAAAGAAATTTCTTCTCCTAGTGTGCACCAACAATACTCTAGAGTAGATTGTTAACCAGTGTATATTTATATTTCTACTAAAAGTTTTTCTTCAAATGTAGTAATTATATACAATGATAACAAAAGGAGGATGCCAGTTTGAATTATATTCACGTTTCCAAGTATGTCCAAATACCTGATAGATATAAGACAAATTCTTTAACGTTGTTTGACCATATGCTAATGCACAGGGTTCAGAAATATGCTCCATGTTTCATAGCTTTCATGGAAGTAATTGCAAAGGCAAGGCTTTATGTCATATTTTTGGTCCAACAACAATCAACAACTTTATATCATATTTATCATACATGTGCGTCCCGTATTTCTATAACAGACCAACAGTACTAAAAAGCATCGACACAAGGGCTGAAGCACCAGAATACATACTTGAATTTATTTTTTTCAGGAATATCTACATTCCCCTAGAACTCCCATTCAACCACTGTGCCAGGATTGTGAAGTTCCAATTTTTCATGTATCTTGACAATTCACCAAATGAGGCATCTCAGTTACCAGATACTTATTCGAATGCACATTTATATCCAAAATATACCTTTATTCTACTAATAAATTTGTCATACAGTTTGTGTACAGCTGTCATGTAGTCTTTCAGTGGAACTTAAAAATAATTGTACAATACATATCAAATTTAAAATAAAATAATATAATTAATATTAGGATGGTGCTATTAAATGATAAAATAATATCTTGGAGATATAGAGAGTCACCGATGAGGACAAACACAATCATATTGGTGTTCAAGTTTTTATGCCTTTTACAACGCACGCCCATGTCGCACATTTACGTCTCAATGAATGAGCATATTATTTACCGATTATTATTTTTAAAAAATAAGCAATAAATTTAAATGGACATCATTGACGCCTAGCTATCACTCTCTATTATTTGCGGTTAGACTTGACAACAATATACTTCCCCGCAAATGAATAATGTAGGAGAGTAACGACCATTTGCAATTTTTTCTTATTAGAGAATAGCATACCTTTCTCAGGATAAACATTACCGTCTATATATCCTGTGTTCACTGACACACACAATGTGATGCCCTAGGAATATCATATGTATTAACAAACACATCACAACCTTCTAGAAGAGGATCAAGAAATGATATTTCATTAAAATGAATAGAGAATAACTGACGCTGGTGCGTGTGGTGCTAACTATTGAGCAACTTGCACATTTAAAGCTTCGCCATAAAAAAACTGATGAAAATGGATCCTCGTGATGAAATCGACATCACTTAATCATCTTTGCTAGTTGTTGCGTCAAATGAAACCTCATCTCTCGGAACATTGACATTTGGTGCTTCATCAATATGACTCGAAGAAGTTACGACATAATTCAGGAGGTCAGCATCATCAGATATTAGTGGAGAAGCATTCACATCTTAGGTTAGATTATTCCTATAGAAAATAAAAATATTAGATAATAAAAATATAATAAAAAATTAGTAAAACTAATATTAACAAATCATGCGCACCAATAATAATTCGAAGCATCAAAATTAGGAGTGAGGAGAACATTAGAGGATGTTCCAGCAAACAGGGATGACTGGAAAAAAATGATCATTCACTCTACGGCTTGCGATAGTGATAGTAGGTAAACCCCTAAAAATAGAACAATAGTCAATGTTTTAAACTAATAACCAGAAAAAAATAATAAAAATAGTTAATAAAGTATAAAAAAAGGATAATTACCAGTTACTACCACTCATATTAAGGCCAAGCCATAATAGAAAACATTAATGCTCCACTTTTCCCTTCGATTTCTCCCTTCTTGCTTTAGTGAAATAGGGGGCGCTAACGCGACCTTCCTTAGGCTTGCTTCACCTTATGTATTCATCTATTTTCTTAAATGGATATAGAAAAATGTTCCAGCAAGCTGAGACAATTGAAAAAAATAGTCATCCAATCTACGGCTTGCGATAGTGGAAATAGGCAAACCCCTAAAAATTAATTTAAAAATAGATAACTGCTTAATTTGTTTTCTAATAACCAGGAAAAATGATAAAAGTTAATATATTTTTTTAAAAAAACAAAGGATAGATTGCCAGTCTCTATCGTTCAAGCTTAAGCTCAAACTAATGTGGGGAATATTCGAGGATATTCTGGTAAACTGAAATGACTAAAAAAAAATAGTCATCCAATCCACGTTTGAGACATTAGTAGTACATAAATCACTCGAAAAAATAATGAGAATTTTTAGGAAACCAAAAATTCATAAAAATTACTAACAAAGAATAAATTACACGCCACCTTTGATGAAACTACGGCTCAAACCAAGATCAAGTGGCTTGCTGCCTGTAAGAGTATTTTGAGAATCAATCATGTGAGAAAGCTGACTAGATTGAGTAGGAGGTACTTCAACGGGTGAATAATGATTTGCCAAAGGATTATATACATCATCGTGAAAAGTGGTATGTTGGCGACTCGTCATGGACTTCCTGGGCTCTTTTAGAATACATATTTGGATCATAGTTAGTGTTATATGATCCTTATACAAAGTTAAGACACTCAAAAAATCGAACAATGTGGCATCATCAGTAATATAAAACACTTCATAGGTTAGATGTCCTTCTGGAGAAAATAAAATCGGATATCACTAACAAGTCAACTTATAATCAAATACATTAATTCCCATCTTTTTATAAATTGACTTACGAATTTTATTTATAAGAAACATCAACAAGATACTTAATATTGTACTTTGGTAGACAACTATAATGAATAGAATTACTGTCATTAATAATTTCACCATCCCAAAATACTGAAACATTAACCATAGTGACGGACAACATTTTTCGAAATTGAATACAAGATTATATAAAACGAGAATTTTCTTGAAATTAAGAAAGAAGAAACAAGATTTTTCTATTGAAGATCTCGATTTTGCAGCCAGTTTATATAAAATTTACAAAACATAGTAATTTGGTGCGTATTACGTAACAAAAATTGAGGTAAAAAAGATTGAAACAATGTAAAACGCAATATTGAGTTACGTTTTACACCGTATAACATGTAAAATACACATTTAATATACATATTACGAAGTACATATAAAATGAACCATTATGGTGCGTATACATGTATTTCATAATAAGCACATCAAATATATATTTTATATGTATTTTATACATACTAAAAGTTAACTTCATCAATTACAAAACAAAGTTGTTAAAAGCACATGAAATATGCATATAGCCCATTTTTATATTTTCTTAGTTTATTTGTCTATTAATTCAAATTCAACTCACATATTGATCCTGACAAAAAATTATGGTATGATGGTCCACATTCATCATTATCAAAATTTAGTTACTTTGTTCTTTTATACCATAGTTATTATTTAAACTTATTTTATTAATAATATTAATATTATTTTACAAAAGCTATGATTCAAGATATACATACTACTGCAATGCATATACCGGAAATTAGTTACTTTAAATAGCATGTCCACAATTTTTAGTTTCCCAACTATAAGTGGAGCTTTCCACTTGACAAGATGGCATTTGTACTTTGATTGAAGTTTGGTTTTGAGCATTTCTAATCTGAGACCCACCACCCATAACTTTCTTCTCGTCTATCCTTCTTCTTCAGCTATTTTTTCATAACGTGGGTGGTGGTGGTGTAAGTATTTTATCTACAAAAATGGAACGTTCTTGCAATGAACGCCTTGATTTTGGCAAAATGGGTTATGGGTACTTTTTCTTTTTTGCTACACAATTATCATACTCATGTTTAATAGTATGTAAATATTTCAACTTTAGACTAGTGGGTATTTTCCTCTTTTTCCTGTTTATTGCAGTGTTTGATTCGTGGTTTTTATGTCTTGAGGCGCTCTCATTTACAAGTAATGAATTGTTCTATGTTGTTCATATTCTTCAAAAATAATATATTTTTTGAGAATTTGATGCGGGTGTGAAATTAAAAGTGAGAGTATGTGCAAATTTGCTATTGACTCTTTTAGATGCTAAATTTATATAGTTAATCTAGCGTGTAACTTGAAACTTGGGTTTACGTGAATCAAGTTTAAAACTTTCTTAGTGTGCATTTATTGGTGTAAGTTTCAATATTCAAGCTTTTGCTTGAGTTACACTGATATTGGTGTCTATTTTCGTGTAGATTTCTTCTATATCTCAATTATCTTTAGTTTTTAAGTGTTGCTTCTTACAGTACAATCTCTTGGTTGTCCTGATTTTGGTTTTCTGATAGATGCAAGCACTATAGGAGAAGATGCAAGATTAGAGCCCCTTGCTGCAATGAGGTCTTTGATTGCCGCCATTGTCACAATGAAGCAGCGGTAACTTTGATTCACCAATCCGTTATGACTTCGATAATCTTAACTTGTTGGCCCGCCAACTTCTTTTGTATTAATGGAAGTTATTCTGTGTTTGCTTCACAGAGCATGTTGCGTAAGATACTTGATAGGCATGAACTAGTTCGACAAGATGTAACACAGGTTATACTTATCTACTATTCTCTCCGTTTCAATTTGTTTGTTCTACTTTTTCTATTCATTCATCCAAACGAATGCTTCTCTGCTTTTTTTTTTTTGCAACTCTTTTATTCTAATTTAACACGTGAAATGTTTAATACCATAAGAATAAACAGCATTTTGGTACATTTATGTATCTATAGTTTAAAAGGCACAAGATTCACAAGTGTTCTTTCATTTGTTAAATTTCATGTCAAATCAAAACAACACAAATAAATTGAAATGGAGGGAGTATTTCCATTTTCAGTTATTCATCTGTTACACTTTATTGTTGAAATATCTTATCATGAGGTATATTGTGTTCTTTGGTTATTTCAGGTCATCTGCTCAGTGTGTGATACAGAACAGTTAGTACGTGTTGTTCACGCCTTCTTTCTCTATTTGGTGTTACTGGAGTTGATGCTATTACAATGTCTTTTTCTATTTCAATCCAGGTTGCTCGTACTTGTACAAATTGTGGTGTCAATATGGGAGAATACTTTTGTGAAGTTTGCAAATTTTATGATGATGATGTGACATACTGTGACTCCTACTAATTATTTTGGGGTTTAGACCCTTTTAACCATTACTTTCCCAAAATACTTATTCTGGACTCCCCTATTACAGATAGACAAAGGCCAGTTTCATTGTGATGAGTGTGGAATCTGCAGGTTAGTGTACAAACATATTGCTGGGCATTTGTTGCTTTGTGTGGTAAGTATCATCTTTTCTGGGAGTTCCATGTCTGACATACATTATTTGCAGAGTTGGTGGTCACGAGAACTTCTTTCATTGCAAGAAGTGTGGTAATTATCACAACTTCCTGTCATTATTAGCCGAAACTTAGTGACAAATTCTGTGTTCTTCTCTTATGTGTTTCTTTAATATCTTCTTCAGTAACATGTAAATCAATGGGAGATTCTTGAGAATATACTATGTAACTTCAATGGGTCTAATCTTCTTTTCTATTCTTCCTTATAATTACTCTCTATAAACTTTTATTTTGTGGGAGTAAAGGAAGGATCATTAGTAATTAAAACTAATTGCATAAAAAATATGAAGAATCAGGTACTCCTTTTTTATAACACAGTCTGAAGGACAGACTAGGACCTATAGCACATCATAGTGCAGCTGTGTTTTCGTTGTTCAGCTAGCTCTTCTAATACTTTAGTCCTGCTCCTTGATCTGGGAGGAACAGACCATATCTTCTATTAATTAGAAGGAATGTAACTAGATTCTTTACCTTGGAAGCATACATGCTAAGATTACCAGGCGAACGTTAAGATTTTATTTGGACTTTAGAGGCATAAATGTTGTTTGTTAAGTGGTTATACCGTTGATATCACTTGTGATACAAACTACATTTACATGTTTCTTTATTTTTACAGATCTCTTTGTTGTTTTCCTCCCTTCAAATAGTGGATTGTAGGAGTGTCCTCACTGTTTCAAGGAGTTCTGGTTGTGCAACTATGTTTGGTTCTTTCAGTTGGCTTATTGAACATACCAATTGTGACCAAACTTTTTCTTTCTTACACAACTGGTTGGACAATGCAAATAAAGAGTCTACAGTAAGAGAAATGAGGAAAGCATTTCAATTTCATGTACATTGCTCATTTATGAAATTTGCCAACCCTATATGGTGAAAACATCGCTTTCCTCTTTCTGTTTTAATGTTGCATAAAGTGGCCGTTGACATAATGTTGTGGCTTTTGTTGTTTTGTTGCTACCTTTGCTTCTTCACCTGCTTCTGTTTTTCATTCCGCAGACTCTTGTTATTCAGTTAGTCTGCAAAATAACCACTCGTGCGTGGAGGACTCCATGCGTCATCATTGTCCCATTTGTTATGAGGTACATTACACAACTGAAGTCTTCCCGTGTATCCCGCCTTTACTTTTTCTTATCATTCATAATGCTCCAACTCTTTAAGTGCAGTTTCTCTTTGATTCTCTGAAAGACACAACTGTAATGAAATGTGGGCACACAATGCATACAGAATGCTACCATGAGATGATAAAGCGTGACAAGTAATCACTTAATATTTATCTATTGTTGTTGCTCTTGAGTTTCATTGGATGGAAGGAAAAGTTCTATGTTCACTGACTTCCATTTTATTTTAAACTCAGATTCTGCTGTCCAATATGTTCTAGATCAATTTTAGACATGTCCAAAGCTTGGAAAAGAATGGATGAGGAGGTAGGTTTACATTTTAATTCGGGGAGGTTGATCCATGTACAATTCCCTGAGGTTACATCTTATCATTGGAATTACTAGAATGTTTGGTGAACTTTTTCATGGCTGGTGGCTGTTTTATGCATATTTAATTTAGGAATTGCATCTTAGAACTGGTGAGCTATGATCCTAGTCCAATTCCCTGAATCTTGATCAGTCCGAAACACTTGAACTATGCAATTGCTTGAGGATGCGTAATCGTTTCATCGTAAATTGTGTGCATGCATAATCACTTGGGAACTGGTTCGGCATTGTGCATAAATTATTAGAGGGCTATAAGACCTTTTTACTCCTCTCTTCTATTTTCAGTTAAATAAATTCGTCTTGGAACAACATTGTTTTTATAGTTCTATCATCCACAAGATCAGTTGCTTATGGTAAAGAAAGTGCCCTTGTCGGTTTCTTTCTAGAGTGCTTTGTTCACCTTCTTTTTTAAAGGAACACGAAGAAAAGAAAAGAGACACTTGACATCTAGTTCTTGCGTTTAAGCAAGTGTGAGTTTTGTCTGCAATGATCATATGGCAATGGCCGATGCATTTTGAACCATGTTGCATGGTCCAGAATGCCCGACAATCAACTTGTTGCGAAAATATCGTGGGTTAACTAAAACATAATCACACACAAAGAATATAGACAAGAAAAATAACACAATAATTTAACGAGTTTCAGTTAAACCTAATCCTCCAAGCAAAAGCACAGAGAGTTTTGCACTATGAAAGAAAAAAAGTGTACAATAATGCTCTTAGAACCCCCAACTATTACCACTATATATATATCCCAAATAATTCCAAACCTATAAGGAAAATATTCTCCCAATCCTACAAGGACAATATTTTTCTTTCCCAAATCTATTAGAACAATAGGTTTCTTAAACCAATAAAGATTATGAGTCTCCTAAAATATATAAGGGAAATATTCAAGATATGATTAACATATCTTCTCCTTGACTTGAATTCTCTTCATCTACAAGAAAACATCTCTCTTCCTTGCTCCCAACCTTCAAAAGGGCTCATTCAATATTACACACACCAATCAAGTCTACATTGCCTAAACTTATTAGTTGGGACTGCCTTGATTATCATATCTATTGGATTATCATGTGTAGACATCTTCACATCAACAACCTCTTTGCAACTTACTACCTGTTGTCACTTTAAGTTCCATGTTTGTTTCTTGTGAAGTGACTCAGTATTTTCACCTATAGCACCAACCCATTGATTTGCTTTTGAATTAGAAATAGCTTCTTTTTAGTTATTAGGCTCAAGCACGCCAATGATCTCTGCAACTGACAAAGCAAAGTATACAAAATTTATACATTCAAGAAGATTTTCATCAACTACGTTTGCAAACCTTTTTGATTGGTTGATCACTATCTTCTCTTTGCCCGTAGTATCCAATTTTTGTTTCACAGGTACATCAACAATATCATCTTGATTAAGGTTTTATACCTCCTCCACTTCTGAACTACTGGATTGAGCTAGTTGAGATTCAGTGTCATATCCTGAGTATATACCCTAGTCGGGACATAACATTTAGGATGCACAAGTGGGATACTGACTAAAAATATACAGTGAAAGCACACACATACTGTGATAGATAATAAAAGCAGAAATAATAATGAAAGAGTGTAAAAACTCAAAAGTTAATAGTTAGCTCAAAAAATCTATTACTTGAGTCCAACTAGTACAACTCAATGTCTGAAGCCTCTATCATTTAGATTGAGTTGATGGGACACATTTTCGATTAACTCACTAAACAACTTGACTACATGAAACAAAGAAAAGATAAACAATACTCTAGTCCTCGGAGCTATGAGGAGTCACCATTTTGGAATGAAGAGGAATGCATGTCTCTGCATTATATAAAAGTAATGCATCATAAAATATGGTCAGTATTTCGAATATAATGGTATATGAGAATATGCATGAAATTTAGTAAAAGTTGTTATACATGGCAAGCGTAGGTATAAACATGAAATAAATCATAAAAATAAGCGATGAGTCTATAAATCATGTGAAATGACCCAAATCATGTGTATAAGCTCAAAACATAGTTTATTTTATTGAGCCTCTGAATATCATAATAGACTAGAACTATCAGGTGAAAGAAACTATACAGTTCTAAAATCATGAATCATGCAATGAGAGTTTCTCTTAACTGACATAAATCGATCTATGAGCGACACAAATTCTAGTGTCATGTGCGTCACACTAAAAAGAGACTGCTTTTAACTAGCCACGGTAAGAGCAATATTGTAAAGCTAGGGATCCTTATATAAGCCATAAAGGCAAACCTATGCTGGCTAACATAGTTATGAGAATGGGTACGTTGATTTCAAATTCACTCGGTGGTGAACAATCCTCTCAAAACAATGCAACTGTGCTCATAATGTAAATATCATACTTGAGGCATATCTAGATGCCAAGTTAACTTTCCAGTCACTAATGACTGTCTGAAATCCATATCTAACCAGAAAAGGACCAATAATAAATTTAATCATGCTAAATTATTGAGATTACTAAACTCTGTGTAGGGTTTGTAAAACTAGTCATGATATTCATAAATAAGGTTTTGTATGTATAAACATGATAAAATTCATGAGATGGTCATAATGTTTGCTTGTTTAAGTTGAACTATGCTTATTCATTCTAAAATCATGGAAATGCATAATAATCATGGAAAAAGTCATAAGTTCATGCTTTACTGTCATAATTAAAGTCATGAAAGTAATATTAGGACAAAATCATAAGTTGGGATTTAACCTTAGAAATTCACTACTTGAGGAATTTCTTGAAGAAAAAATAATTTTGGGCATGAAGGTGGAAGGAACCTTAATTGAAAATTCACATACCTGATTTGGGGCAAGTCTCTTGCCCAAGAACTTGAAGTAGACGATGACCCTGAGAATCCTAGAAAGAAAAACCTGAGCGTACTGCGTAATTCCTTCCTATCTCCTCCTTCTGCAATATTTTTCGAAGTGTTGACAATATAAGAAATAGGATAAGTGGCTATTTATACTACCCTTAGGAACTTGAAATGGCTGACTTGAATATGTACTGGGGTGGGAGAATTTACCAAAATACCTTTGGAAGAAGTAAATAAATCTGAAAAATTGGCCTTTCACGAGCCGTGAACCGGTTCCAAAGTTTGTGAACTGTGTAGTGACAAAGAGCTAAAATTTTCATGGTTCTGGATTTTGGTTTACGACTCAACAGTATGAGTCATGAACTGGTTTCATGACTCATGAAACCAGTCATGAAAAGGAAGGACAATTAGGTAGTTTTCCACGAATAGGTTCACGACTCACGAACCCATTCCATGAGTCGTGGAATCATTCATGGAATAGAGAGAAAATTTTTAGTGTTCTGTTTTGAGTTCCACGAACAATAGAACAGCCTATGGAACCATTCCACGGTTCGTAACTGGGGTCGTGAAAACTTGGAAACTTTCAATGATTTCGGCAAGGGGATTTACGACTCATGTACTTGCTCCATAGGCTGTGAACCCTCTAATGAAACCTAACTTTGTTGAAATCTGTTATTTTTCGAATTTTCTTAACAGGTGCTGGACCGAGGTGAATTTCTAAGTATGAAATATTTCGGGGTATTGCATTCAACTTCTAGCTTTATGTGATCATTGTCACCACAATCTATTTCTGTTTTGCCTTCTCTCCTTGAATATTTAGTAAGGCACACTTGTTGAATGTCACATCCTACTAATAATTAACCTTGGAGTCTTTTAATCTGTACACCGCAATCTGTAACCTTTCACTCTAGTTGCATGTCGTAGAAATATACATTTCTTTCGTCTCAAATTTCCATCCTGTACATGAGCATAAGCAAGGCAACAAATATCCATAAATTTGAAAAATTAGCAGGTGAGCTGGAATACCTCAAAAGGAGTTTTGAACTCAATAGTTCTATAGAGATCTATTAACCAAATAACAAGTTATATTGATTGCTTTAACTCAAAAATCCTTGCTAATGCATGAATATGACAGCATGCTTCGTGCGCCGTCACAAAGACTTACGTTCATACATTCTGCAACACCATTTTGTTCTGATGTTCCAACACATGTGTTGTTTCACTATGCCTTCTCTGCTGTAGAAATCGTTGAACTCTAAGTTGTAAAATTACAATGCACTGTCAGTTCAAAGACACATAACTTTTTAGTCTGCCTCTCAACCGTCGCCTTCCATTTGACTAATGTTAGAAATGCCTCATCTTTTGTTTTCAGAATATGGGCCCATATCATTCTTGAGTAATCATTAATCAAAGTCATAAATTACCTAGTACCACACTTGGAGGGAAATCTGTTAGGACCTCACTAGTTTGAATGTATATAATCTAACTTGCCTTTAGTCTTGTGCTCTGACTTGTTGCTAAACTTCACCCTTATTTTTTTTTACCAAACACACAATGCTTACAAAAATTAAAAGCTTGAGTTTTGTATCCATCCAACAAAATTCTTCTTGGTCAACAAAGACAAGTCTTTGTCACTCATATGACCAAGTAACAAGTGCCACAACTAAGATTAATTCAGATAACTCCTTCCAAAAGCTACAATTGCTTCCCCTTCAATTACACTTGATTGAAGATCTATAGTCCTAGAATGCAGTTTACCCTTCATAAATACCATAGATCTTTACAAGCTTTAAGAATTCCGTTCTCTAAGTGATACTTATATCCTTAATCATCCAATGTCTAAAGAGAAATCATATTCCTCTTCATCGAGGAAGATGACAACATTCAATGTTTCTAATAATGCCATCGAATATTCTTAACTTCATGTGACCAATCTCCTCTTTCTCTAATGGATTATAATCACCTAAGTAAACAGTCTCACTTGTCTATTGTTAAGTCGTAAACCAATTCTTGTGTGGACACATGTGGAAAGTTTCACCAAACTTAAAACTCAGAAATTATACCTATGAGTACTAGAACTCATTATACAAACTTTCCTTACATAGTCATTGTCATTAGAATTGTTGCTAGTGTCAAAAATATTTACTAAGTAATCAACTTTATTCTTCCTTCTTTTCTCCTTTTTCTTAGAACAATCTCTTTTGCAATGACTCCTCCCTGCACTTGTAGCAGTTTTGCTTCGTTTCTTTAGACGTCGATTTGGCATTGGACCTTTTCCTGTTAAATCTTTCGGTTGGGTCTTTCCTCTTCTCACAAGACTTCCGTACCTAGTTCTTCTACCTGGAAAGCTCTTCTTCAACTTTTTAAATTTTAGTGCATTACTAACATCATCTAGTGCGATATTTTTTTTTCATATATAGGAGTGTATCCATAAAATTATCATCAGACGGTGATAAAGAACTAACATGATCAAGGTTTGATCCTCACTCTCAAATTTGATATGCATGTTCTTTAAGTTCATCATAATTAAATTAAACTCACCAAGGTGAGTTTTAAATGATGTTACATTCGTTCATAAGAAGATTGTACAATCTCTTTTTTCAGGTAGAGGCAATTTTTCAGCGATTTCTTGGAATACCGATCTTCTAGCTTCTTCCATGCTGTTGCTGCAGATTTTTCTTCAACAATTTACTAAATAACTCTATCTTTAACATCCATAAAGATTGAACTCAAAGCCCTCTCCTTCAGGTCTGTTTTCTCTGAGTCTTTCATCTCTTCTAAAAAAGCCTCCTCAATTGACTTCCATAACCTGTAACATTAGATAAGATCTCATTCTAATCTTTCATACACTGAAATTAGATTCCCCATCAAATTTCTCTACTTCATACTTTGTTGAATAATGATGTAGACATCTTTAACCCTTGATTATGTGTAGAAACCATAACCTTTCTCTGATACCAATTGTTGCGGAAATATCATGAGTTAATTAATATAGAATTACACATAAGAATATAGAGAAGAAAAATAATACAATGATTTAACGAGGTTCGGCTTGGCCTAATTCTCCAAGCGAAAACAAAGAGTTTTTCACAAAGAAAATAAGTGTTCAATAAAGCACTTAGAATCCCTAACTATGGTCCCCATATATAGATCCCAAATATTTCCAAACCTATAAGGAAAAGATCTCCCTATTCTAGAAGGACAATATTTTTCTTTGGGAAATCTATAACAATGGAATCAACGAGGATCATAAGTTTTCTGAAATATGCAAGGAAAAATATTCAAGACATAATCTAAATAGTTAATTACCAAAAGTATATTAAGCTCTTGTAAAATGATTGTGGTTGATGATGACGACACTGCACAATGTTCCATCCTCTTTTTCTCTGTCCCAAGGTTAACAAGACATATGTTTTAAGTCCACTTCAGAGTTCAAAAATCTGTGGTCAGTCTAAAGTTTTTGATTATGATTGTTTTTGTACTTTTTAACTTAGTCGCGTTGTATGCTTATTTCTTTTGCAATTTCAGACTCTTTGGTTTTTTTAGTTGTCGCAGTGGGGGTTAGGTTTTCTCTGATATTATTTTTAAAAGAGTTCTGCTGGCCGAGCTGTATTGAAGTACTACACTAAAAGTGAAAATTTCCGTTTTCAGATTGAAGAGACAATCATGCCTGAAGATCTTAGATATAAGAAGGTACTTACTTTTCCTTGACCCCATATTTTTGATATGTAGTTATTTTGGCTGTTAATTACAGAGGGCTAGCAAGGGGTTTTGGGTGTTTAATGTTGCACAGTGCCTTAACGCATGTAGAAGTCCATGCTATTGGTCGTCAATTATGTGATGAACTACCTTTGCTTGTGCTTACATCACCTAACTTGTTACTTACAGGTTTGGATTCTTTGCAATGACTGTAATGACACAACGGAAGTATTCTTCCACATACTCGGGCAGAAGTGCAGACATTGCCAATCATACAACACCCGTGTGATTGCACCTCCTGTTCTTCCTCAATAATAACTTTCTATTCGAGAAAACTGATTGTTTCCGCCGCTGAAACCTTGTGCAGTAGACGTGAAACAGAAGAAATTGACGGTGTTACCTTCATTATTACTATTATTAATTCTTTTGTCATTTCTGCATTATTCAGGGCCATTGCAACAGAACTCAACTTGTTTTAATAAGTGGAAGCATTTGTGACATGATTTTTTATTCTCCAAAGATGTGAGTAAAACTCAAAATTGATTGAGGACTATATTTACCATGTACACGAATTGTCATAATATTCCAAGGGACTACTTTTGAGCTTCAAAAAATGAGAAAGGAACACATTCATTAATTGTAGTTAATATTTTGTGGATTTGATTCCATCTGCTTTGAGGTTTAGGTTGTGTAATCTGATGTCCTGTCATTCACAATCTAAATTAATTGAATCTGCTCAAAATATGAATAATAAAGAGGAAAACAATCATCTAGGAAGTAGTGCAACTACGTGACCCAAACAGATCTGAAAAGAATTTCAGTTTAAATTGCAACCTTGCCACAATCCCTCTCCCCCCAAAAAGGTGGCATACAATCAGAAAGTAAGAAAATGGCTTCATTGAGAAGTTAACTGGTTAATTTTCAAGATTTTTGAGAAATTTATGAAGTTTCCAACTTACAGATTTGGATGGAATTCAAATGATACTAACGTAAAAACTGCTATAATCCAGTTGACAACTCCAGTCATAAGATTTCGTTGACTTTGAATCATAATACAATCATTTCAATAATTTGAGCTAACAAGCTATGTTGCTCGGATTCTCTAAAATTATTGCTGCTCCTATTGGATCCTCAAAATATGCATTACTTTGGGAGGATCCGATGCATACACCTAGATATTCTAGAAGAGTTTGATCAACATAGCTAATGAAATAAACTAGTATCAACTGCTGTCTTTATGAACTAGGTTCCTTAGGTTCGTCTAAGAGATGAAGTAAAGAACACACATAACCAACTTGATATTGTATAATCGATCTGAGTTAAGTGAACCAGGTTCAATTACTAAAACAAAGTGCAACTGCATTAGGTGAATCAAGATTAGCTACCGAGACGAAGCGCAAAATAAAACAATAGAGGACACAATGATGTATCGTGAAAAGATGTAATCTCCCATACTTGATTCAAGCTTCAAAACCTATTCATGCACTTAATAAACTAAAAAAATGCTCCCGGGCAGCCACAAGTGTGGACCACGACTCGTGGAATGCAAACTCACGAGTCGTGAGGTGGTGCCTGAGATTTTGATGTTATGTCACCATCCTACGAGTCTATACTACTACTCGTAAAGAGAAAATCTTGAATTCGTACTGTGCAATCGTTCCTTGAGTTCCAAAAGAGTATTTTCCAATCCAGATCCTGCGATTTCATCGTATGAGTCATGAAGTGATACATCATGACTCGTGGAGTCAACTCGTAGGGTGGAAGCAAAAATTCCAGTAGCTAAGTTCCACCCCACAACTCAGTCCACTAGACATGGAATGGTATGCTATGAGTTGTACTACTCATGGTACAACACTGATAGTTTCCAGTACCATTTAATGAGGGGTTATTTTGTAATTTCCCCTACTCATACTAAACAATTGCATGTCATTTTGGACTCAAATTTAATGTATATATAACCTAAACATATATTTTCCCTTTATCATTCATCTATTAGATCAAACCTAGGGTTTCTCAAGCTTTCTCTCTAAGAGTTTAAGACCAAGGATACAATTATTCTCCAAATTCAAGCAAGATTCGCCAAGTTCCAGGTATGTGGATTATTAACAAGGGTTTCCTGTCATCCTTGTGCTGAACTACCTCATTGTTTTGGTTCATGATTATAACTTAAAGATTCTAAGGATAGTCCCCATAATTACTGTTCGCGTTGAACACTGTGTATTTTATATACTTTTGATAATTAATTATCTTGATACATGTGTTCATGATAAATTTGTATAATTTTTCATAAATTGAGAAACATGGTCTAATACATGAGTTTCGAGTCCCTTATATGAGTCTATCTGTCTTTTGTTCACGATTTTGGTAAAATTTTCATAATTGAAGGTTAAGGTTCATGGTATGGTCAGTTATAGGGTTAGAAGCACGGGTCATTGTCATGATCAAGTTTTTATGAATTATAAACTAAGGATTTTGGTTTTGATAGTCTACATCTTGTTCATGCGTCTGTTTAATTGAAAGAAAGTTCCAATATAAGAATGAGACAGTGGCATGAAAAAAAGTCAGAAATAAGTTCATGAGTTTATGGGACCTTTTATTGTCAAGACAGACAATATGTAATGACCCTCATGGTCATTTATGATAAATATGCAATGTTTTACATTCTAGAGAATTTTCGTAGTTTCTCCAAGTCATTTATGACTTGCTGAACTGACATTTAGGATCCCTAGCGACTCAGTCGAGAAATATCTCAAATTCCCTATTTTAGAGCC
>JBDJHY010000001.1:10300164-10311827 GCA_039654485.1 Withania somnifera | reverse complement strand
ATTGTTTAACTTTATTATTTATATTATTGCATATCTATTATTAATGGTTACTTGTTGCTTCGTGTTAGGTGGGATGACGACATTATATTTTACTTGTTCAACTATCCTTTCACTTGAGGTTACCGGTATACCGACCATGTTCTACTCCTTATCTTCCTTTATTCCCCTCTTATTTATTGAGTTATATTTCACATATATTGTTGCAAGGATGCTGGGTACATTCTTTTCCATTACCTGCGATCTTGTTATGTGATTAACTAGAACTATCTGTCTATGTTACATTTGTTTCGTACTTGAGTTGCTCGATTCCTGTACTGTCTTATTTGCTTCTGTGACCTTTCTTTTTATACTCTGTTATTTACTACATTTATTATTGTTATGCTCTCAGTGGGCCCTCGAAACCTACTGAGTACGGGTTGCTTCGACGACTTGTACTCATACTACACTTGCACTTGTGCAGATCCGAGTACAGGTTCTCGCTCGTGATTTACCAGCCGTTGTTCTTTCGAATTCTATTCATATCAGAGATTCAGGGTGAGCTTGGCATCCAGCTTGATCTTGCTTCTCTTCAGACATATGTTTATTGATCTCCATTGTATTTTGGAGATATCTTGAGGCTATATTTACTTCAGTGTTTTCATTCTGTACTTAGTTGTTTGTTTGACACTGATACCGGATTTTGGGTGGTTATTTTTTCTTACTTAATTTTGCATTTAATGTAGTAGTCCTCCGCTTCGGCTTCGGACTACAGGGTTTGGTTTCCCTACTAGTGGTATAGTAGGTGTCATTATACTCCGCGAAATCGGGTCGTGACAGTATTATAATTTTAAGAAGTTTCATATAATTAATTTCGCATTTAACGTAGTAGTCCTCCGCTTCGACTTCGGACTATAGGGTTTGGTTTCCCTACTGGTGGTATAGTTGGTGCCATCATGATCCGCGAAATCGGGTCTTGACAGTATCATAATTTTAAGAAGTTTCATAAAGACATTAAGAGCTCCAAGAGCCTCTAGCTCTTTCAGGACATATTGGATTTTCAGGTTTCATATTTCACAATTATCATCGTTAAGCTTATCACATTTGTTGAGATCAACGACAATGTTCTTTGTAGCAGTTGACATACTGATTAAACAAGTATAAAGTTTCATGAGAAAATTATGTACATTATTGTAGCCTAAATTCATATACATACTAATTCTAAAATAATTAACTATGTCGATGTTCATTTTACATCAGGTTTAAAATAAAAGATTCACTAATTTCTCAATATTATATGAACTCTAATATGTTCTAAATCTAATACAATTAATCATCTAAGACACACTTATCTCAAATCACTTAAATTCAAGACTAAATAACTATAAATTCTATAATAGATATAGAAATGTTTTCAGTAATAATGACATAAAAAATTCATATAATTCATGTCACATAAAAATAACCATTATATAAAATTAAATATATGTTGTCACTGTAATGTTTTCATGTGAAAAAAAATAGATAGAATTAAATCTATAGGCAAGTCTAACTGCAAGTTATTCTTTATAGGCATCCAATGGGAACCACACATGGTCCTTTGAATCTTTAAGTTAAAGTATTTATTCACAAAATCTTGAACTAATGACTTGTAATAGCTTGAAATTCTGTGACCTAGCTTATGCCATGATTTGGCAAGCAACTCCTTTGGAAAATCATTAGGCAAAATAGACAATAGAGTCACATATTTCTTTTTCGCACCTAGTAGACCTGCAACCCAAATAATTTATTGAATTAACTCGTTAATTCTCACAATGTGTTTCACAAAGATTATAAGATCATCATCTTATTCATCAAATTCTACCGGGAGATTGACCACACTATCAATCATTGCTTTCACCTATTTCTCTGTTGCTTTGTGAAAATACGTTTGAATATCTTTATCATCATCCTAATTTTTTGTAACACATAAGAAAATGATTAGCATTACCCAAATGTGAAATAAATATACAATAATTTGTATATATAAAAAAAATTATATGGGATCACATGGGTTGTAAAAAAAAAATATAACAAATATTTCTACGAGCAAGGACCAATTCAGTTAATAGTTATTGGTACGTTGCAAATCCTTTTATATAAGTCACAAACCCTTCTTAAACCCCAAAAAATGAACTGATTCCAAATGGTATTAGGCAAGAAAAATAATTTTTAAAGAGGTCGTGGGTGGCCTGCTTTTCTCCAGAGCGATGTTATTTTCTGTCTTAGTAGTTAATTAAAGCAGACTACATCTAAACATACTCTTAAGGAAAAGAATGCTCCACTTAAGGTTTATAAACAAACTTTGGATGTAACAGGTTCTGTTAATTCTTGTTACTTTAATTTTTTGACGGAAAACGTCACTTTCACTCATTTTTTCCCTTGATAAAATGTTTCTTCAGAAAATATCAAGAGACTTCTTTCTCTTGTTACAAAGATCAGAATATGCGGACAATTAAAAAAATACAGAATATTAAAGTTTCATATGATTGATATTCTTGGACTAGGAAAACAAACAATCAGGCTCTTGATGTCAATGAAGGATAAAATCAAACACAAAATTTGTAGGAACATTGAATATTATTTCATTAGTCAAACAGTGCAATCACATACAAAGATAGACCGACACCGTATAAATTCCCAGTCTATAAATCGTACCTTGTCACAAAATTATTCCAACACTTTTAAGGGATGAAATCTTTGCAAGAATCTTCAATGGAACCTCTTGGAATTGGAGAAGAAAGAATGTTTGTTATTTATTTTTTTACATAGAAAGAAAAGATGCATTTGCTTGCTCCAGTAAATTTTTTTTTATAATTCTAAAGGGATGCAACTCTTCGGAAAGAATCCAATAGTTGTATCTTTTCTATTTACTTATTAATGTTAGCACATAATATAATACATAATTATACATATAATTTTTCTAGACATGAATCTGAATTGACCTACTTGGTGTCCTGATCCAAATTCCTTTTATGGATATAAGTAAGATCAGTTTATGTTTCTTTATGTCCAGTACTGCACTTTTCAGCTAGATGCTATTACTCTGTTAACCTTGAATTCCAAATCTGAGGTCGCTTAGCTCATTTCAAATAATTAGAACTCATGGATGCAAAAGATACGTGCAACATTCTAAAGTTGCCATGGCTAGCTCATGGTCACATTCCTCCCTACCTAGGACTAGGCAAGAAAATCTTCAAGAGAAACTTCCAAATATCCTTTTTATCTACACCTATCAGTCTTTGTTCCATCAAGAAACGTTGAAGCCAAATCAAGAATTCCTTAGAACTCCATTTTGAAAATCCACTCGTAGAATTCCATCTACCATCTTTGCTTAATTGCTTCAGCTTCCTCCTCACTGTCATACAACTAACAGGCTACCTCCACATCTAAGTTCTACCTCGTAGAGGCCATAAAAATGGTCAGCCCTGCCTTCTCCGTATTCTTGAGTCTCATAAAAGCACCTGATCACGTCCAATATCAATTTGGCATGGGCTATGGAAATGGCAATGTCCCGTAAAAGACCTGCAATTCATTTCCAAACTATGAACAGGTAATGCTTTCTTCCTTTGTATGTTCAAGCATGGAGGGTTCAATTTCCTTCTGCATCCATTTTTCTTAAGGACTATGAGATGAACAAGCTTTGTCGTGTTGAGTCCTCATCAAACCATGGTAATGAAGAGGATCATCTCTTTGATTGCAAAGAGGAATCTACTGAGATCATCTCGATTGAAGGTTTTGGAGAAATTGAGATCATATTAACTGGAGAAAAGCTAATACTGTTGGTCCTCATGTTAGAGATCCTGACACAGATGAATCTTCAGAGATGATCCAATTGTTAAACGAGAAGGATACCACTTCAGTTGCGCTCATTCTCTATGGAAGTGAATCTTTTTTGACTAAGGAAGATATGAGAGACATTGTACAAGGGCTATAGCGTAGCAATATCCACTTCATATGGGTGATCAGGTTTCCAGTTGGGAATAAAACAAGTGCTGAAGAGAAACCAAGGCTATCTTGACAGAGTTACAGGAAGAAAATTAGTTGTGGAAGAGACCACCAAGGCTATCATTGCCGTGTCACCACAATTTGATCACTATATAAATGCTAGGCTGGTGAAGTTAGTTCGTGTTGGAGAAGAGGTTGTAAGGACTGATGATGAGAGGCTTAAGGAAGAAGTAACAAGAGCGATAAAACGTGGTTTTAGAAAAGACAGTGGAAGAAGTATGGGAAAAGATAAGAACAGTGGTGATAACATAAAAAAGGTAGCAGATGAGGAGATAGATAAGGTGATGGAAGAACTGGTGAAAACTCTGTGAGAAGCAGTAACACCAGGAATAAAACCAATAACCATGCAAATACACTAGAATATTTTATCAAAATCTCAGCTTTCAAGTAGTTCTTATCTACTTGAAATGAAATGGCACATCGCGATCTAGATATGCAGACAATGAGAACATCATCAATCGAAATATAATGTACAATATAAAATTATACAGTCCAAGGCAGAAAAATAAATCTCTTCCTTATGTAGCATCTGAGTTTTGGGTTTCACTTTTTGGAATACAATCTAGTACAACTGTTGAACTACTGGTATGCATTTTCTTTAGAAGATAATAGCTTGTACATAACCAGCAACAAGTGTTTCCTCTCCCAATCTTTTTGTGCATATCCGTGACAAAAGAATCTCAAAAGAACCTTTTAAAAGAAAAACTTAAATATATTGAATCATCCATCAATCAATGGCTATAAATCACAAAGCGCATCCTAAAAAATAAGCAACTCTCTCCGAATGTTCTCAATGGTATTGCTTTCATCATTTCCTATCATTACTGTGATTGTCAATGTTGCTAGCCGATGGTCACTTACAGAGATATTAGCAGCCAAAACCTCAGCCTGATGCTTGTCAAGAACCGAGAAGATCTTGATCATCACTCCTTGTGTGAGCTGAAATTGGATCCCGAAAAATGCTAATCCTTTTGAGACAGTGACATTAAAAGAGGAAACCCTGTTTCTACATTGTGATAAAGCTGGTTTGCACACCGCCTGTTCTCCCAATAATGACTTCTTCAGATTCTTCAACCTTAATATTTCTTCCTCTAGGCATTTGATATAATCTGTAGATTCTGTCACAATCCTCTCCCTCGTGGCCTGAAATTTTCAAAAGCAAAGAAAGAAACTATGACTTAGTTATATGTATCCAGTATTCTTAATATATGCATCATTTATTGTGTATGACGCTAGGATCCAAATGCACTTGCTACCTTTAATAGACCATAACATTAACATACTTGAAGCGAAGTAAACCAAGCATGGATAAATATGTTATAGTATAAGGGACACACTACCATATTACAATCGCAGAAGAAAATTCGAATACTAGTTGCAATTGCTGCATTTTTTGTATGTACTAAATTATGAGCAGAATATTGACTTGGTTTTCTTACTCACCATCGCCGATTCATTATGTTAGAGAATCATCAATACACCTATTTCAGGACTCGCTCAGCTTCCCAATACCAATATCTAAACATGTTTGCATCTTTTCCTAGACTCAACTTAGAAAAACACAGATACTGATGGCTATTTGATGCAGGGTTAGAAAATCAAATTGGAAGAAGCTCCTTGGATTGAAACCATACAACTAAAAATATTTACCAATACATCAAAACCGATTTATATTGCAATCCCAAATCAGTTGGTTCGCCTAGATGAATCCTCTGTAAACATTTTACTCCATTACAGTTCATTTCAAAACGTAATGACCTAAGAATGGGCAAATAGTTGTAATACACAACAAACAAACAAACAAACAAACAGACACACACACACACAAACTTCACCAAAATGCAGAAATGTTTTGATAGTTAACTAGATTAGATCACTAAAAATCAAACGATAGTCAGATAGCATTAAACTGAGAGAACATTTAGCATTGGCTAACGAAATACTACAAAATTAAATAAAATCATGAAGAATTTGAAGCAAAATACAATGCATAGATGAATTTGAACAAGTTTAAAGTAGACCCAATTAGGTGAAATTGAAAAAAAGGTAGGGACCTTATGGATATGGGAGATAGTTGGGACCAAGGACTGAAGCATAGAGTACATCTCAGCCATTTTCCCTCTTCTATTACGTTCCCTGTGTATATTATCAATCGGAGTAACAACAGGACCTTCTTTTATCTGCATATTATTCCCATTCGATGAGCTTGAACCCATCTCATTCATGACAGAAACTAGCTTCTCTTGTGCAGAAAAATGGGTCAATGGTGGCATGCAAGCATCTTTATATTCCCCCATAACACCCATAAATAATCTTTCTATTTCTTCCTCTTCTGCTTCTTCCTTCATCATCCCTTGCCACATTTCTCCTCTATTTTGCCACATTATACTCCTATATGTATAATTGAGTATATGTATATATAGGCGGTTAGAAGAATAAAATGATATTTGCAGTTTTGCACCAACGAATGATAGTGTTTTGATTCTGTTGCAAATGGAAATTTTCTTGTGTGTGTATGTGCTTTACAAGACTTACTGGTGATTGATCATTTGCTTAAATCGGAGCAGTCCATTATTTGATTTACGGTGATGATTGTCCCAAGCATTTTCAAGGTTTGCTGGTTTATTTACGGTGCGGCTGTGTAGAGTAAAATTGCTCGGGTGAACTGCTCAAATAAAAGTCCATGTGGGTGGGGGTGAGGGTAACAGGGGGTTGGGGTAATGGTACTTGGGCTGTAAGAAAAGTGAAACATTTTAGTTTTTAGTCTCTCCGGCCAATATGAATTGAGAAAGGGTTAATGTGAAGTGAATTGGTGTACCATTTCTTGAAAAACAATATTTTGAAAATGTACTTACAATTTACTCATATAGAAAATTTAGAGTTTTAAGAAGTATGCAAATTCTTTCATTCCTTACCAATAATAATAGCCATATTCTTTATTTAATTTTTTTAGACATGTTCAATTAAAGCTTGATTGATGATGAGAGAAACTTGTGACACAACATTGAAAGATGAGAGGATATATGATATGATATTGGGTAGCACCGATCATGCTAGACCTATACTTCATGGTCTAGCCACGATTATCCAAACTAGGACTCGATGGACGCACTAATTGAAGTCATAAAGGTCCTAAACAAAAGGCAAAGGAAGCAAACAAGAACATAGAGACTAACTTGGGATGCAATGGAAAGGCTTTGGAAGACTTTGGGGACCTAATTTGAAGGAACCCAAAGTTTGAGGACTCAATTGTCATCTTAGGTCACTTATGGGCCTAAGTGTGATAAACAAAACTTAGGCCACTATATACATGTGGTCTTTCAATTGGTAGAGTTAGTTTACTTTGGATGAACAAAATTTTTAGATTTTTAATTCTTCATTTTGGAGTGTAATAGTTAGCTTAGAATTCCAATTAGTCAATTTAAAATTTTCACTAGTTTTTACGTAATTGTAGTTGAATGGTTTAAGGTGGTTAGTCCTTAATTGCTCGTAGATCGATCATTTGTATCTTCCATTTGCGGGTGAATCAATTGGAGTTTTTGTGCAGATTGAGTTGGAATTCAATTATGGTATAATTTCATATTGAATCCCGCATATCTTTCAATTTTTTATTTTTGTTTTTATTTTTCTTCATATTCGAATTTTGGTTCGTATTGCGGATCATATCATTTGGTATCAGATTCTAGTCTCGTAATTCATTTCATCGGATTGCAATCCTAGGTTGTAAACCGAAAAACTACAAAAAATTCTGAAAATTCAAAATTTCCAAAAAAAAAAAAAATTGAAAATCAAAGTGGTTCAATACATTTTTGTTTTTTAATTTTGATTACTAGGAATTTTTTTTCCTAGTAATTTGGTTCATAAGCACCGAATTTGAGTTAATCCCGAGTTGATTTCTGACCTATACCATTGTTGATATTTTTTTAGCTCAAGAAATTCCAAAATTTGTGCAAATTTTGGATTGATTTGGATCTATAAAGTGTTTCAATCTTCAAGCTATGTTTCAAGGACATCGAATCTCAAATTTAGTGGAATTCGGAGTAGATTTGAGGTATGCACTGAAATTTGGGTTGTTTTAAGTTCATCCTTTGATCCAAATTATCGAGCTCATATTTGGAGAGATTTGGTTGTTGTTTCTTGTTAAAAGTTGTAGATTCGTGTTTTCTACATCTCAAGGATTGTGGGAATCGAATTTGGGAGAGTTTGAGTAAGATTTGAGTAGGTTTCAAGCTTGGACACCATTGTTCTTAAGTGTTCTTAGCTTGAACAAGGTTGAAATAGCTTTTTACAATTCGAGTTGAATTCGTGGTTGAAAAGTGGAGGAAAACGTTCTCTATAAATTGAAGAACTCGGTGTTTAAAGTTTGGTACAATTCTGAGTTGCTTCGGATAGGTTTGGAAATTTGAAGTTTATCATCTTCATATGAACATTCAAGTGAAGAAGATGAGCAGAAAGTATAATTGATCCGAATTTCTTCCATCGACTTTGGAATTTGTTGTTTGAGATATTGGAATTGAAGTCTATAAGTCATTAGGGACTAAGAAAATAAGTTTCATCCAATTCCGGAGTGATTTGGATGATTTGAGTTTTTGAGTGTTCATAGTGATCTTGGGAGATATTCAAAACTTGTTGATTGTGTTCTTCAAATTATTGGAATTTGATCTAAAAGAGGTGTGTAATAGATTGAGAAAAGTGTTTGGGAGTTGGGTATTTTCATGATTGAGCAAAGGACCGAGGGGTACTAAAGGAAATTCGTCAAATTAAATTATCCCGCGCATGTGCCAAGCAATCTGCCTAGGACGGTGTCCAAGCTCCTACCACTTCCTTCCACCACCCTAGTAGGTGGCGGACCGCCCTAAGACGAGGGTCGAGGTATTTTGGTTCCCAAACAATCTGTTTAAGACAAAGGTGGGAAGTCTTAGGATGGTTGTGCCGCCTAAGGAGACGGCGGTCTGCCCTTCCCAAATGGCAGTCAATCTTTGTTGAAGTGCAAGGCTGCATTGGACGGCGGTGGCACCCCTTAGATGACAGTCCGTAGTGATAAAAAACATCTCCTAATTGTATCCTAAATATCTTACTAACATTTCAATTCAACTCAATTCGATTTTGAATCTCTAGTTTCATTCTTGAACAACATCTTAATTCCACAACTAGTTTACATTTAGTACTCATTCTATATAGTTGTGAACTAGTTCTTGTGTTTGTTGTTCTTCGTACCAATTCTTGTACGCTTTTATTGCTTTATACCATCGTTGTCACTTCTTGGTTCAAGTGCGATCTTCTTTTGTGTGTTGATAAGATTCCACTCTACCACAAAGGCTAGAAGATCTTTTATTTGATAATAGCAAGAAAGATTAGAGTGCAATCTCGGACTAACTCTAGTTGTAAGGGAGAGCACACATGCACACAAGAGAGGGTGAGCCTTTTATTACTGACCAATTTGTTGAGTTTTGTAGGTACAATGTCGCACCTTGAACGAGAAACATCTAATGCTCCTACAACTCCTTAACGGATATTGTGAAACAAGTTACCAAAATGAATTAAAGGATGGGAGATTTAGAGGAAAGGTTGAATAGGGTGAAGGATAATGACAAAGGAGATTCACCTCGAGAGGTAAGTCGGGATAAGGGAAGGGGGAGTTTGGAACAATCCACAATCATATCCCCAGGTCAATTTCAATGGATGACCCGACCAATCTTAACTCGAAGCCAAAGCTTTCACCAACAACCAACCTTCTTACACCACAAGACTCCAAGACACCCCCGCTCCGGAACTCCAAATACACAACCCCTTATTCCCTTTCAAGAACCCCCGAACCATTGTACATGATTACAATCCAAGTTCATTTCCATAAATAAGTTTATCCGTTGTTCCTTTACATGGTTCCATGAAGTCACCTCCCCGAAACCACATAAACTACTTATCAAGACTACCAATACCACAACTCCTTGTATGATAAAGTGAACAATAAAGTTGACCTTGATGAGGTATGGGGGCAAGGAGGTAGAGAAGGCTACGGAGAACCTAAAGATGGAAAGTGAGCACAAGGCTTTGGTCGAGATCAAAGTTATGGGCATAGAGCAAAACCTCAGTGGGAAGTTAGAGGGAATAAGCATGGGGAGCATAGAGGAGATAACATATGGGAAGATAAAGGAGGTAGGATGGGGAACCGGAATGATTTTAATCGTGGCTTAAGCACCATAAAAATGATGCTCCTAAAGTTCAAAGGGAGTAGTGTTCCAGAGGAGTTTCAAAGGGAGTAGTGTTCCAGAGGAGTTTATTGAATGGAAGCTACAAAGTGAGAGGATCTTTCTAATCAATAATAGGTCTGATGCATTGAAAGCCAAGTATGCTCTCACACAATTTAAGGGTTATGCATCTACGTGGTGGGGATTCAAGAAAAGAGAAAGAGAACTTCATAATGTCTTTATAATCCCCAATTGGCAAGAGTTACTTGTGATGATGAAATTGAGGTACTTGCCACCCAACTACTTCCAAGAACTTCTCAAGAAGGTTTACATGTTTTTGCAAGGCTCCAAGAGTGTTGAGGAATATTATGATAAATTTGAAAATTTAAAGATGAAGTCCAATCTTGAGGAGCAAGGTCAATACATGGTAATGAGGTTCATTGTAAATTTGAGGTTTGAGGTGTTGAGACCCATGAAACTCAAGCACTATGATATCTTAGAAGCAACATTTTGATATGCTTTGAAAGTAGAGGAAGACTTGAAAGAAGTGAAAACCTTTAAAACCGAAAGCTCTTCAACTAACCACGAGAGAAGAATGACAAGGGTGACAAGTTGAAGAGAACATATCCTAAGGAGTCCAAGGGTAGTGGTCAAGCTTACCCCGCCAAAGCCGACTACAAATCAAGAGTGTATGACAAGCCAAAGGAGGGTAATGTTGTAAAGCCTAACTTTCTTCGGCCCTCTACTATCCAATACTTCCGATGTTAAGGAAGGGGATTGTTTGTTAGTGAGTGTCCAAACAAAAGAACAATTGTTGTATTCTATGAAGGGACCAAACGGATGATGATGATGATGATTGTGAGAAAGATAGAGAAGATGAAGGAGAAAAAAGTGAGGATAAGAGGGAAGCCACGGATGATGATGGTGAAATGATCGAGGAGAGGGTTAATTTTGCTTGCCTCGTGAAGAGGGATGCATTCACTCCAAAGGATGAAGATGAGTTGAAGGTTAATGTTAACTTTTTTTTGTGTAGTAAGGCGGATCATGGGGACACTAGCTAAGGTGGAACGTGATCAAAGAGAAAACTTGTTTCATGCAAGGTGCGAAATCTTGGATAAGGTATGCACATTGATCATTGATAGTGGTAGTTGCATTAATATGGTAAGTTAATCTTAGGTGGAGTGGTTGCAATTCCCCACTACAAAACATCCAAGTCCTACAAGCTACATTGGCTTAATGATAGCGGTTAGATAAAGGTCCTTCAGCAAGTTATGATCAAATTTAGCATTGGCAAATAACATGATGAGATCTTGTGTGATGTGGTGCCAATATTGGCTTGTCATGTGCTATTGGGAAGACCTTGGCAATTTGATAGGGATGTCACTCATCAAGGCCGAACCAACAAGTATTTCGTGATAAATGGTCAAAAGCATGTGTTTGTGCCATTAACTC
>JBDJHY010000001.1:10263436-10275038 GCA_039654485.1 Withania somnifera | reverse complement strand
GAGATATTTCTCGACTGAGTCGCCAGGGATCCGAACTGTCGGTCCCAGCAAGTCATAAATGACTTAGGGAAACTGCTAAAATGCTATAGAATGCAAAACATTGCGTATTTATCATATATGACCATGAGAGTCATTACATAAAATATACAGGGTTGTGTGCACCGATTAGCCCGACGAACCTAGGACATTCCGACGAGATTTTTAGCTCTTCTAGTCCTAATTTGAAATTGATTTGGCAGAGAGTAGCTATATAAGACCTCTTTGATTACAAACTTTCAACAGGATGGAGTATTTAGAATATTGTTTGCTCCCCCAACTCCTGACCAGCCATTCCTTCTTTAAGTACTCTCTGAAAAAAATCTTCCAATGTATCTTTTCCATAACTTGGTGTTGCCTCAGCATTATATTCACCAGTCTCAGAATCCCAAACCAACATGCTCTCTGCAGCATAATACCTCCCAATCTTCCCAAACTCAGCCGCATCTTCCAATGAAGGAAAGATTTGTACAAGGAAATCAAGAAATCCAATTGCAAAATCCATTATTTCAATTGGTACTTTCAGAAATTTGGGTTCTTTCCCAACAAGTTTAAACAACATTTCGCCTTGCTCTAATGGTGTCAATGCTTTCCCAGGCCCTCCAATTGGCAAGACCTGATTGATTTTATCCTCTTTCAGTACACAATCAGCAATAAAAGAAGCCAAATCTTGCTCGCTTATTGGCTTACAAGCACACAACTTTCCATCCCCAAACATCACATAAGGTTTCCCATCTTTTACCAATTCAACTTGACCTCCTAAGCTCTTGAAAAATGCAGTTGGTCTAACAATACTATAAGTAAACCCATCATCCTCTTCAGCTTCTTTCACCAACTCCCCCTCGAATTTCAGCTTAGCTCTCTGAAATTCAAGAAGGGGCTTTTGCACACAAATTGCAGACAGCAAAACAAAGTGTGAAGCCCCAAACTTCCTCCCAGCAACAAGACTATTCTTTGTGGCCGCATAATCAATATTCCAAGAATCCTTTACCCCACCATTTCGACTAGCAAGGCAAGAAACAACAACATCAATTGAAACCCCTAAGCCTTGTACACTTTTCTCCAAAGCCTCCAAATTAGTAACATCAGAAAAACACACATTAGCTCCATTTAACTGTTTCAAGGTATCATCTTTACTATTCTTTCCTTTAATACCACTTTTTTCTCTAGCAATGGCTATAACATTGAACCCTCTATTCTTTAACTCCTTGACCACAAATTTTCCAATGTATCCAGTTGAACCCACAACCAAAACATTGATATCTTTTGGATTTTTACCTCTGAATGAACTCTTGGGGGTTTCAACAATAGAGGCAGCCGAAGCTGTGATAGGTTCAAGCTTTCTTGTACTAACTCTAAAGGGTCCTCTAGGTACACTCAAAGAAAGAAAAGGAATTGCATAAGGGACTGTGCTTACCTGAACATGATTGATGAAATGAGATGAAAAAAATTGGTTAAAGTTATGGCCTTTAGTTGATTGGAGTGTGAGTCCACTGGAAGAAGCAAAAACAGACATTTTCCTGAACTAGTACAAGAAACTTGGATGCTGGCCAAGAATTCTGGTGGTCTTGATCAGTAGCATTTTATACGGAAAATAAGAACAAGAAAAAAGAAAAATTAGAGGTGGTTGATGACATGGAAGTTGAGCTCATCATACTAGAACTAGAATGATCGGTTGAAATTTGAAGTGGAGTAAACGGAGATTTTTCTAATCTTTTATCTTGTCCAAAAGCAAAAAATTCATCGGGCCTTGGGTTTCTTGTCCATTATGCATTAATAACCCAAAAGCCTACAATAGTCCAATGTAAAAAAAAAAAAAAATCTCATAGGCTTTTTTACATAAATAAATCTATATAAATTAAATATTACGATTTAGAACAAAAACAAAAAAAAAAATTCTTACCATTCATAACAAAAAAAAAAAAATCTTAGAATACCACTTTCCTGTTTGAAGATTTTTTCTCTTTATAACTCTATCAATATACATTTCTAAAATCTAAATAAAAGAAATAAATAAATAATAATTATAATACATTTTAAATTTAACATATTATATGCATTATATAGATAAGTTTCTAAAATTATTAATAAAATAAAAAAACAAATAATAATAATATATTATATATATTATGAAAATACAATACATTTCTAAAATTATTAATAAAAAACAATTATTACTATAATATATGAAATAACGTCATTTTACTATTTCACTGGTGGAGAGTTCAACAGCGTAGCAAAGGAAACAAAAGGCCGTTAGCCTGTTACAAAAGTGATTTGTAGTTCCTGGAAAGAGCTGATGAACTCAAGAATATATATCCTTTTATTAATGATATATGAATATATATATATTTGCTATTAATCGTAAATAGGTGGTATGTTTGGTTATTAAAAAAAGTCGCTGAAAGAAATAATAAAACATTTCAAAGGTATTATTTATGTAAAAACTTAAAACTTAAAAATATGAATGGCCATGTGTAAAGACCAAGTCAATTGGTCTATATATATATAACATCTTCCTTGTAATAATATCTATCAAGAACAATAGTGAGGAAATCATACAAAGAATTATCTCTTTCTATTTACGGCTTTCAATAGTTAATTTGTTTAATATTCTGTACTTATTTTTTAACACATTATTAGTATAAGACTTTGCTATCTCGAGCAAATACTTTAATAGGTAATAAAACTTTGTCATTTCGAACAAATACTTTAATAGATATAAAAGGTGAAAACTTTATTATTTTAAACTAATGTCTAATATCTGTCAACTTGAGTTTGTTTTTCTGAATATATCGGGCAAAATCTATAGATCATTGGCACTATATGCTGAACTTCATCTGGATATGATGGGTTTGACAAATACCATCAAATAAGAATCAGGCATCTAGCCATGACCATGCCAAGGTATGATATTTCTCCGTCACCACCTTGACGAGGATTTAAAAATGAAATATCTCACTATTATAGACCCTCTTATACTATGAAATTTTTTAAAAGATAGATATGACTACCTTAAGTTGGTCGTTCTTCCACAGGCACGTCATAAGTGGTTGAATTGAGATTACAAGATTCTAAAACTATAACTGAGTATAATTCTTTCATGTTTAGAATTATTTTGCAGTTAAAGTTATTCGAAGAAAATATTATTGACCATGACATGCTTTAAAAGAATTCTCCACTTTCTTTGCCTCGAGTATGATCCTGCAACAACAATATTGAGAAATGAGCTTTAAAATTTATTCTGAATTAATCTCACATCTTTTTGCTACTGAACAACATACTAACCAACTGATGAAAAACCAAAAGTTGACCCACTAGTTCTGTTCCATTTCCTGAAGTGAATGAGGAAAATTTTCACCAGCGTGAAAAAAGTCACAGCCCCAATTTTGGTCATGACCGTGATTGAAGAAGAAATGATAATCATAGTGATTGTCTTGCACCGAATAATAATCTTCAACGCCAATATTGTAAGAAGAAGGATGAAAAATATAAAACGGTGACGAGAAAACAATTAGAAAATGTATGTTACTAATGTGGAGAAAGCTCATTGGCCATTCACCTGTCATACATCAAAATGTCTGGTTCAGCTATATCAAGCATCCCTGAAAAAGGTGAAAAATAATGCAAAAAAACTTTATTTGTGAAGATAATATTGAGCTCACGCAACTAGATGTATCTGTTTTTTTGAGTTTCTGAAGGAAAAAATGAACCACCTGACCGATGATAAATCAGTATTAATTTAGATAATTTTCATTTCTGTTGTTTCTGTTGACCAATATGTTTGTATCTCTATAGTCCTGTAAGTAAATAAAGTTTATGTAAAATTTTGTTTGATAGTACTATTATAATATTTAGTTTGTTTATTTTTTGCTTCTTGATTAAAATATGAATGTGCCTCAAGTTTTATTTGGATCTCTAATCAATCATGAGGATATTTTATGTAATTGATAGTAGAACAATGCATGCCATATTCAAAGATGAGAAATACTTCTCTTACTTGCTTAGAAGAAAAGCAAATGTTACTATAGTTTTTGGTAATTTAAAACCGATCGAATGCTCAAGAAGAGCTACTATATTTCTGCATAAGGGGACAAAACTAGCTATAGAAGATGCATTATTCTCTTCTAAATTTTCAAGTAAGTTGTTAAGTTTTAAGGATATCCGCTGAAATGGGTATCATGTTGAGATAATAAATAAAATAAATATTGAATATCTTGATATTACCTAGGATGTCTGATGTGCCGGTAAAATACGACACTAGAGACATCTAAAACAGGAATTTGTGGTTGCTGTAAGCGATATTTTGTGAGTTTTATGTGTTTATTTGTATTTTTAGAGATTTTAATGTCGGAGGAGAATAAGAGAAAAATACTTATTTTGTGAGATAAGTTAGGAGAGACGAGGGACAAGACGGTCCGTCCCAAGCATTAATGTTGAAGAATGAAAGAAAAAAAGGTGAAGGAAATGCTCAAGTTTGAGCAACTGTTCAAGGCATGGACCATACAAATCCAGGATGGTCCATGCCACCATTCATCCTATCTGATTTGGCCCAGTATTCTCCTACTCGATCCGAGATTAAATCCCATGTCTATATATACTTTGTCTTTAGATTTTTTATGGGGTTTTACACACTTTGATACATTTTTTGGTTGTATGTTTGAGTATTCTCTCTTGACTTATACATATTTTGGGAGTTTATATTATTAATTTGTGAATCAAAGACAATTATTCCATCTTCACCATTCCAATTCACTGTTCATCAAATGTAAGTGTTATTATCATGATTTCTCAATAATAAATTATGATAATAACACAACCATGCATAGATAAACACCACAATTAGAGTTGTGGGAACCATGACTATATAACGAAGCAGGTTTTGGTACTAAAAGTGATTCTTGAAGGGTGTTCAAGCATGTATTGTAGGGTTCTTCATAATAATTATGTCTTAATGAGTGCACGCGTTGAGATCACGCATGTATCTTTACTAGACTTGGTGGGAGGTAGAATTTAGGAAAAAACATTACAACAGAGATTTGGAAGTTCCATCTTTATCATGAGTCTTGAAGGGTAGGGTTAAATCTAAAATCAATAATCGAGGGTTGATATGGGATGCATTATGAGACCTAGCGGATAACGTGTAAAGTCACCTGATTAGTTCCTGGCGGCATTTGAGTGAACATAACCTGTATATTTTACATGTATAAAACCAAGATAGATAACTAGTACCGAGGCCTATGTAGTTATGAAGTTAGGGGAGCACAATCCTAGTGCTTTCATTCATCTGGTTCACAGCTTAAAAAATTTACTCTCTTGTTACTATTCACATAATTCTTAAAACTAACACCCCCACATTTATTTTCTGCATTAGTTACTCCAAAAATACGTATTACAATAGAACAAAGTGCTAGTAGATGGTATTTCATTGTATTCCCTATTGGATCTATCCCAATCCTAGGTTGGATTATATATCTGATAGCGACCATTTTATTCTTCGAAGAGAGGTGTAGTTTTAGGCGACATCAAAATTTGGCGCCGCTGCCGAGGAACTACGACTTGAAGTAGTAGTCGATTAGTGTTTTATTTTTATTATAGTAGTATTTCTAAATTTTACTTTGGTTTGTTGTTTATGTTTTGTCATAGACTCATAGGTAGTGTATTCCCTCCACCCGAGTTTGGGTGATCCACTGCTACCTCTAGTTTGAAAACATCAAACACACTTTTAGAAACATGGCTCAGGAAGTTAACACTGCTACTATTGTTGCACAAAGAGTAGCAAAATAACAGGAGGCTGCTAGAATGGCTGCTGAGCAAAAACTTCAGGCTTAGCTGAATCTGAACTGAAGGAACAATGTAGATGATAAGGGAGAGGATCAGTTCGGAGGAACTGGAGCTATTGTGCTCCCACCGCTTGATCCAGGCGCTAAATTCGGCATCACTAGCACCATGATCCAGCTGCTAAACTTAAAGGGATTGTATAAGGGGACAACTGGGGAGGATCCAAATTTGCATTTGACTAACTTTCCTAAATTTGTCAGTCTTTCAAAATCCCTAGGGTTAATCAAAATGCCATCCGACTCAGGCTGTTTCCCCTTTCACTATTAGATGAGGCTGATCACTACGTGCACTTCTTTCCACCATCTAAAATACTGACACTAAGGGACGAGATCAACAATTTCAAGCAGAATCACAGAGAGCTTCTTCATGAAACATGGATGTGTTTCAAGAAGAAACTGAAGCAGTTCCCTAATCATAGGCTTCCTAACGATATTCTAAAGGCGACATTTTATAGAGCACTGAATTCGTCTACAAAGCTAATTGCTGACTCCATAATGGGTGGTTCATTTATGTCCTATAATTTTAAAATTATCACTGAGAGGTTGGATGAAGTTACAAAGACAAATCGGACTTGGCATATGTGGGAGTCAGATGTGGGAGATAGTGTTTAATGCAGTATTGATGTCAATATAGAAACAGAAAAGAAAGTAAGAGAGAGATCTTGAAATGGCACATATGTGGACTCAAATTAACTTAGTGAAAAAAACGGTGTTGGGTAATGTGAATACTGTGGCGCAAAAGGTTAAAGCCTCTATTCGTGAAGGAGACTATTATTCAGATACTGAAGAGTAGGCGAAGTATTTAAACCAAGCAGGGGTCACTAAGAAACTGGTAATTAAGTCGGAACTATAGAAACAGGGATGATTGGCGGAGGAAAGATGATTATCAACGAGACACTTATCAAAGGGTGACGACAAGCGTAAGAGAGGGTTGTATATGCCCCCAAAGGGTAGAGACAGAGAATCTGGAGGTTCTGCCCATATAGAAGAGATGTTGGAGTAGCTATTGAAGAAGTCAAAATCCTTTGAGAAAGTGATCAATGAGATTAAGAAAGACCATGCTAATGTGACTCAGCTTGTAGATTCGCATTTCACGGCCATTAAGCACTCAAAGGACCAATTTGGCAAGATGTTTTCCACTTTAAATCAAACAAAAAAAAGAGCATCGCCCAACAACACTATTGCAAATCCAAGGAATAATAGCCATGTTTTAGCCATTACTACGAAGATCGGTAAAGTGGTTGCTGACCCACCGTGGCCAGTTATAGTTGATGTTTGTGATAATGCTAAGGTTTTGGAAAATGGAGTAGATATTGATTGTGAGACTATGGTAACGAAGAAAACAACAGAAAAAGTAAAAGTGCAGAAAAGCTTCCCGTCGATCATGGGGAAGAAGACAAGAACGGGAAGGAAGCGAAAGCTACAAAGCTACTCAGGACAATGCCTAGGCCTCCTTCTCTCTTACCATAGTGCCTTAAAAAGAAAGTAGAAGATGGTAAATTCCATAAATTCTTGACTATATTAAAGTAACTATCCATTAACATTCCGTTGGTAGAGGAATTAGAGCGGATGCCGAGCTACATGAAGTTTATGAAGGATCTGATTACAAAGAAATGAATAGTGATATTTGAGCCTAATGATGAGTTCACCATTGTGGTATTATTTCTTCATGCTCATTCGTCCAGAATAAAGAGGACCTCGATGCCTTTACTATACCCTATACCATCGAAATGTTCCAATTTGCTAAGTCTTTTTTTTTTATCTTGGAGCCAACATTAAATTAATACTTCTTGAAGTTTATAATCATCTAGGCTTGGAAGCCCCCAGACCCACGATAATATGGTTACTCATGGTAGATCTCACGTTCAAAAAACCTATCGGTATCTTGTATGATATCTTAGTCAAAGTTTAATGTTTCATATTTATAGTAGACTTTATTATTCTTGATTGAAAAGTTGATTTTAAGGTGCCCATTGTACTTGGAAGACCGTTCCTGACTACTGGTGGATCGTTAGTGGACATGGAGTGAGGAGAATTTAAATTTAAGATGAATGATGATGAGGTTACTTTTAATGCACTGAATATGATGAAATAGTCTAGTGATTTGAGGGTGGTGTCTATTATAGATATTATTGATAAAGACGAGATTGTTGATGTTTCTCCTTCGGAGGAGATGTTTGTGACCGAGAATCTAGCTGCAGTTATGTCAAACCTGAAGCCAACTTTATTTGTTGACTTCAGGAAAGTAGAGCAAGCTTTAAATGACCCGGGGTCATTCTATTATGCTTTGAAAAGTTAGACCTTGATCTAGAGAATAGAGTGGCTCCTCTAGCAAGGCCATCTATTGAGGAGCCGCCTATTCTAAAATTGAGGACTCTCCCTTCTTATATGTATTATATGTTCCTTAAAGATGAAAATACTTTTCCGATTATCATATCTACTGACCTATTAGAGATTCAATTTGAGGCTCTTGTTTTGTGTGGTAAGGAGATTCCAGCAGACCATAGCATGGTCCATAGCCAACATTATCGGTATACCTTTCGGTATTTGCACACATAAAATTCAATTGGAGATGAATGCAATTCCTAGCGTGGAGCACGAAAGGTAGCTTAATCCACCTTATATAAGAGGTGGTTAAGAAAGAGATAATTAAGTGGATATATATTAGGGTAGTTTACTCTATAAATGATAGTCAATAGGTTAGTTCAGTACAGTGTGTGCTAAAAGGGGAGGGGGCGTCATATTCGTCCCCAATGAGAAGAAAAAGTTGATTCCCATGAGACGGATGACTGGATGGAGGGTCTATATGGATTATAGAAAATTGAATGTATGGACCTAGAAGGATCACTTCCCTCTACCATTCATGGACTAAATGTTGGATATACTAGTTGGGAGAGGCTGGTACTGCTTTTTGGATGGTTATTCTAGGTATAATCAAACATCTATTGTGCCAGAAGACTAGGAGAAGACTTCCTTCACCTGTTCCTATGACACTTTTGCATTTAGGAGGATGTCATTCGGGTTTTATAATACTCCAACCACATTTCATAGGTGTATGACGATTATATTCAGTGATATGGTATAGGATGTAATCAAAGTCTTTATTGATGACTTTTGTGTTATTGGGGACTCATTTGATGATTTTCTAGCTAATTTGGCTAGAGTGCTGGAAAGGTGTAAGAAGACAAATCTGGTAATAAATTAGAAAAAAAGCCACTTTATGATGCGATAAGGTATTGTTATAAGGCACACAATTTCTGTGAGAGGCATTGAGGTGGACTAAGCCAAGATAGAGATTATTGCTATATTAAACCCTCTAGTCTTAGTAAATGGGATTCGTAGTTTTTTGGGTCATGCTGGATTCTATCAAAGAGATTTATCAAGGACCTCCAAAATTGGACGTCCAATGTGCAAACTTTTGGAGAGAGAGGTAAAGTTTTTATTTGATGATCCATGCATTAAAACATTTGAGTGCCTTAAAAAATAGTTACTGCTCATGTGATTGTAGCTCTTGATTGGTCACTTCCTTTGAAGTGATGTATGATGCTAGAGAAATAGACCTTGGTGATGTATTAGGCCATAAGAGTAAGAATATATTCCATCCCATGTACTATGCTAGCAAGGTAATGAATCCTACACAGTGAAACTACATAGTGACGAAGTAGAAATTGTTAATTGTTGATTTCGCATGTGATAAATTCCAGGCCTATTTATTGAACACAAAAGTTATTATTCACATAGATCACACAAAATTGATGTATTTGATGAGTAAGAAGGATACCAAACCAAGGATAATTCAAATTCTATTACTTCAAGAGTTTGTTTTTGAAGTAATAGACCGGAAGGGAGAAGATAATAGGTGGAAAATCACCTATCGAGGTTGGAGAGTGGACACTAGAGGTTAAGGAGATAGATATTAATGATGATTTTCTAGATGAGTATCTTTTGGTTGTATCACAGGACTTAATACCATAGTATGCAGACTTTGTCAATTATATTATTTTTGATATTCTACTATCAGAGATGAACTTTCATCAAAGAAAGAAGTTCATGCATGATGTGTGGAATTTTTTCTGGAATGAGCCCTGTTTATTTAAGGTATGTGCTGATGGGATAATTTAGAGATGTGTTTCAGAGTCAAAGATGATGAGTATTCTGGAGGCTTGTCATGGTCCCCTATTGGGTTCACCATAGTAGTATTCGGGTTGTACATAAAGTTCTGCGGTATGGGTACTATTAACCCATAATCTATTAGGATTCACACTATTATGTTAACTCATGTGATCACTGACAGAGGCAAAGATGCATTTCGAGGATGCATGAACTATCGCTAACTCCAAACATGGAGGTAGAGTTGTTTGATGTCTGGGGTATTGATTTCATAGGGCCATTTGTATCTTCACATTGTATGAAGTACATTCTTGTAGTTGTGGATTTATATGTCAAAGTGGGTGGAGGATGTGGCTCTTCCAAATAATAATGATAAATGTATCACCGCATTCCTAAAGAAGAATATTTTTGCTAGATTCGGTATCCCAAGAGGTATGATTAGTGATGGGGGATCCCACTTTTACAACCAACTATTTGGTACCTTGCTCTCCAAGTATGGGGTAAATCATAGGATAGAAGCTCCTTATCACTCTCAGACTAGTGGGACGGTGGAGGTATCTAATTGTGAGATCAAGTTTATTTTGGAGAAAATTATGAATGCTACAAGAAAAGACTGGTCCCACAAGTTAGATGATACTCTTTGGGCATATCACCGTGTACAAGACGCCTATAGGAATGTCTTCATTCCAGTTGGTGTATGGAAAATCTTTCTATCTATACATTGGGCTTTAACACAAGGCCATATGGGCCTTGAAGAGATTGAATCTTGATATGACAGAAGCTGCTGAGCTACGACTTGATCAGCTGAACGTACTTCATGAGTTCATACCGAGAGCTTATGTGAATGTAACTTTTTATAAGGAGAGGATGAAGATTTAACATGACATAAAAACCATAGAATAAGTTTTAGTCCCAATTATAAGGTCTTATTGTTCAATTCGAGACTTTTTTTATTTCTAGGTAAAGTGAAATCTAGATGGTTTGGGCCTTTCACTATGACATATGTGTACCTTATGTTAGTGTTGATATGAAGCAAAGGATGGATATTGGTTCAAGGTTAATGGATAAAGGTTCTAAGTTGTGGGTTTTGATATGCGGGTAAAATACAGCACTAGAAACCTCTATAAAAAGGATCTGTGGTTGTTCTAAAGTGATATTTTGTGAGATGTATGTGCTTGTTATGTATTTTCAAGGATTTTGATGCCGGAGAAGAATAGGAGCAGAATACTGAGTTTGTAAGCTAAGTAAGGAGAGATAGGGGCCAGAATGGTCTCTACTAAGCTGGGATGGACCGTGCTGACACTTGTTCTGATCGACTGAAGGAAGGTTTGGATAAAAGTTGTTGAGTGCCAGTGGACGGAGGGTTGAGCGTTCCCGTACCTCGAAGGGAAAGACCATGCTAAAAAGACAACATTTTAGACTGCATGTGGATGATATAAAGTTCTCAAGTGTAGAAGAATGAAGAATAGGATGGACCATATCCAGTCGGGACGGTCCGTGCTAAGCATGTTCATATGTATTTGTTGAAGAACGTGTCATGACCCGACTTCTCGGAGTCATGATGGCACCTACCATACCAAGTAGGAGAACCAAACCCCGTAGTCCGTAGCCGAAGC
>JBDJHY010000001.1:10187785-10200246 GCA_039654485.1 Withania somnifera | reverse complement strand
GTCCACATCCAAAGAATGTCCATTTCTTCTCTTCTTTGAAGGACATTTTTCCTTGTTGAAGGTCCTATTTCCAAACTACTTAGGTCCTTCAAGTGGATTGTAAATCCTTAAGAGAGACTTTCCATCATATGGAAGGATACCAATTACCTTACTTACATCTTGCTTGTCATGTTGATCAAGCATCAACTTTCATCCAACGCAAGTGCAAGATCAACATTCATCGTCAGGGTCAAATAGAAAAGATTTACAAACACATCGGTTAAAATAGCACTCAATTGCCCCAATGGCATTCCCTAGTTGCATACAACACACACTTCACATCAACACATATATCATTATATGCAAATAGGTAATAAAGAAATGTATCTCTCAAAATGATTTCATCCAAAGTGTCCTCAATTGGAACATCATCAAGGTTTGGGACACATAAGGAGGAAAGAGTGACAAATGTAGAACAAGGATCACCTTTCCTTTGAAATGGTCCTTTCCTAGAAGTGTAGTCTCATCTTCTAGGAAGAGATTTCCAACTTTAGAAAGGATGTCTTCCCACTATAGGAGTTTCTCATATATATGGTAACCCGTAAGAAGATTTCCCGCATCATCATGTTTCACTTCACTAGGCATCTCACAAGGAGTGATTTCATGATCATATTCAAACAAGACATTATACTTAACGAGGAACTATCAATCAAAGAAAAAGACTACATACATGTATGTTCACTCTCAAAAAGGCCAACATCATTGTTTGACACATTATTATGTACATGGTCTGTATGAGCAAGATAAGAAATAAGATCTCAACACATGCTTTATCCAAAGAGCCACTCCTATTGAAATGATCAAGTTTCTCAACTTTATCACTAAGTTGAGACTCATTTAACATATCACATATATCCTCAACTAGTAGAGGGCATTTCAAACCAAGTTGATCATCATCATTACCACAATATAATGTACTATCATTGAGAGTACATGTAGAAACACTAGGTGAGATGAATTGATCTCACACGAAGAATCAATCCGGTCATCAATAGGATCAGCTAGTGTTTGAACATCCTCCACAAAAATAGTATCACTTTGTGGCAACAGATCATATGACAATGCACTATCAATCAAGGCACAAGTGTCAACACTAGGTGGACTTGAAGTGTTCTCGCTAGAAGAATCAATTCGGTCATCTAAAGGATCAACTAGTGTTTTCACGATCTCAACTAGTACATTGTCGATACAAGGCAAAGTATCATCAAGCACATACATAGTTATGCCACTACCCACATTCATACTATGATCATGTTCATTCACAATAATAGAAGTATTGAGAGTAGCTAATATACCTTTAGGCCCACATGAAAATCTTTTTGTCTTTGGTTATTTTTCTCGGAGAACCTTTTTTACTTTGGGAAGTTTCCAAGTGCCTCATGGTTCTCCATGCATTGATGTTCTTCATTCCCTTGTGGGTGAGGAATTCCTTTGGAATCCTCCACAGGAAGTTGTATCTCATTTACCTGCAAAAGAGAAGAGAAATAGTAGTCAAAGTGCTAGTATCCATATTAGTTTGCAACAAGGGCTCTGTATTGACAAGTCCTACTAAAGGGTGTTCTTTGTCTCCACAATTGGATCACTACGTAACTCCCTTTCTTGAGCCAAGACCTTTTCCCTTTGCTTCCTCCCACTCTCCTCCTTCTTAAAGGTTTCCACGAGTTCTCTCACAACCTTGTAATCCTCACTCACTTGGTAGGGTGTCAATGACGTAAGAGTACGTTTTTGTCCTCCAAATACAAATGAGTACTAGTTGGACTTATCATCATACCAGACATTCCTATCAACGAAACAAGGATTACCAAGCAATACATGACAAGATTGCAAGGGCATAACATGAAATAACACTTCATCTTGATACTTGCCCATGCTAAAACTTAGGACCACTTGTTTGTTACCTTCAATCCTTTACCCATGTTAAGCTCTTGGAGTTCGTAAGGCTTGGGGTGCTTTTGTATAGTATCTTCATAAGTGCCACCATGGTGTCACTCACAATATTGGTATTGCTCCTACTATTAATAACCAAACAATACACTCATTCCTTTATTCTGCACCTCTTATGGAATAAGTTCTCACTTTGATCAAGTTCCTCTTTAGAGAGGCCCTCTATGACTAGCCTTAATTCATGAGATGTGTATAAGTCAATCTCTAATGTTTCATTATCAATGTAAGCTCCATCTTGAGAAGTCTCCTTAGAGACTTCCTTATAGGACAATCTTTTGCCTTATGCCCTTCACCTTGACATTTATAATATTGCATCAGAGAAGAAGTAAGCAAATGAGGTATAACAACATTAATTTTTGAGCTTTTTCATCCCCCCGATCTTGTAGCTAGCTTGCGAAACTTGACTAACATCTTGAATTTGTAGGGGTCCTCCTTTATAGCATGCCAACCTCAGTCCAATTCAACTCTATCAACCCTTTGGACACCTTGATCTCCACACCATCCTCCATTACTTCTAATCCTATCTCCACTATACCCACCCATTTGATACTCCATGCCATCATATCTAGGGTTGTGGAAGTCTTGGTTTGGAAATTGGTAGGGTAGCTAAGACGCATATGATATATTTTGTGGAGGTATGTGGTTTTGGACTTGGTTTGTCTCAAAAGGATGATATTCTTGTGGTGGGTAGTATGGTTCTTGTGGAATTTTGGTTGGGAGGTTGCCCATTGGTAGGTGGGGCTTTGGTAGGGCTGGGGTTGTCTTGGATTGAGAAAAAGTCATACACTTCTTGCATCCGCTCTTCTTCTTTAGTTCCATCTTCCTACCTCCTCTTTCATTCCTGACAATTGCCTTGACATGTTGGCAAATGACCTCCTTGTGCCCTCCAACCTCCTTTTAGGCTCCACATGTGATCTATGAATTGACACTACCCTCGCCTCTATAGCACTCCGTTTAGGATAGGAAGTAGTACAAGACGAGTGAGGTACTTCATACTCACTACTTCTATTTCCCTTACAATATTCCTCTAAGGTTTCATAAGACCTATGAGCAAAAACATTGTACCTCATATTATTCTCAAAGGCATATAGTGAAGTGTAGTGTGAGAACATCCTTTACCATGCTCTTCTACTCCGCTATCATCATAACAAGAGCTGTTGGCCTCCTCTACCTCAACTTCACCGTTGGAGTAGTAGTCCTCTTCACCATTTTGATCATAATCACATGGACTATCATAGCTTCCGTAGGCTCCATCATCAAATTCATGAGTTCCACTAGCATGTTCATAAGGACCATGATAGCCCCCATAAGCTTCCTCTTCGTATTCATGAGTTTCTTCGTCGTACTCATAGATTTCATCACTAAAAGTATACTCACTAGGGCCATCATCACAAGAATCCAAAGATACGGATGGCATTCTTCCCTGTACCACCTTGAAGTACCTAAAAAACTCAACAAACAAGTTAGTGGTTATAGCCTCATGTCACTCGTATTGAACTCTCAATTTTCCTTAGTGGAGTCTTCCGAAATTGATTGCGAACTAGCTTGAGTCAATCAATTCAATGGTCACCGATCCTTTACGGAGGATTGGATTTTTGTCGATCCTAACAAAGGACAGTAAAAGAAAACCGGACTAGAAATAAGGAAACACTACGAAGATGTAAAACAAGAAAAGAACGAAAGAAAAACACAAGAACAAAAGGACACTAATTCAATCTAATAATCATAAGTATGAACTAAAACTTAGTGTTGATTAGTTGAGGAATTTTGATTTAGAGAAGAGGGAAAAGAAACTAAGAAATCCGAGGTTGGAATCAATGTTCAAACCTTAGAAAATTTGTTGAATTTGAGACCAAAGTTTACGGCTCGTCAAGACGGGCTCGTCAACTTGACTTGAATCTGCCCCAACTTGTTGCTCTTGATGACTTGGCTCAAGGCTTGATGACGGCTCGTCAAGTTAGTGACTTCTCGTCAAGGGCTGGTCGTCTGCTGACAAACAATCTGCCTCAATGTGACTTCCTTGACAACTTGGCTTGGATGGAATGATGGCTCGTCAAGAGGATGACTGCTCGTCAAGGATGAGGCAAGGCTGGTCGTCAGCTGGATTGGCTGCTGCCTTCTTGGGACTTGGCTGACGACTTGGAGGTGGCTTGGTTGACGGCTCCTCGGTCGCTTGACAGCTCGTCACAAGCTGTTACTCCAAGTCGTCAAGGGCAAAGCTTGCTGCCTAGCGAACTTCCTTGGGATTGGATTTTCTCTTGCAATCTCAACTTGTTTTGACCCTTATGCCCCTTGACTTGAACAACAATGAAGCCCCAAACACCTTTTGCAGCTTTGACTTGGGATTTGGAAGATCAAATGTGCCTTTTTAACATGAACAACTTCAAGAACACTTGAACAATTTCAAAACCAAACTACCTTCAAACGAACTCCGATTCACCCCAAATTTCGACCACGAGTTCCTTTTGATTTAGGGAACAAACCCCGCTACTTTTTACGCTCAAAACTCTAACGAATTGAAGCTCCAATCAAACCCTAGTTCTTGACCTTCAAGATCTTTAAGGTCAACAATGGTCATCACCCAAAACCAACCCGGAATGACTCAAAAGTGAAGATATAGACTCAAGAACACTAGAGAACAAGTTTCCAATGTTCGAAAGACAAAATCAAACAAGAAAACTGTTTTTTTATTTTTGATTTATGAACCTAGGATTGTAATTCAACGGAACGGATTATTAGCCTAAGATCTGATACCAAATGATGCGATCTGGGTTACGAATCACAACGAACAACGAGGGAGAAAGAAACAAACAAAAAGGATAGGTTGAGTTTTACGAAAACTTACTAATTTATGGGCAACAAGGGACTTTATACCCTCACCTCCCAATTGAACCAATGAATCTATGTAAAGAACCAACTTGGAAATCAACAAAAGAAAACCAATTGAATCCACAAATGGGTGACTCTATCGATTGAACAAGCTAAAATAGTTGACACGCAATTAGGGAATCCTCAACCTAAATGCTCACCAAGAAATTAACTAAATCGGGAATTCACCCAAGCTACAATCTAAGCTAAATTACCCTAAGAGAACTAACAAAGCTTTCAAGCTTTCTCTCAATATTCATTCATCATCTCAAACTAATGAAAATGATGGAAGACTAGCTATTTATACTATTCAAAGTTTTGCTTATTACAATTGGGCTCAAAAGTGACCCAATATGTCAAATTAGCCCCACAAGTTTGGGTTTCTTTTAATAAAATCCCCAAAGTCTTCAATTTCCCCATGAACATGACTCGTAAATCCTCGAAAGCCTTGGCTTGACTCCATATGAATGACCTCATAAGGTGCCAACCGTGGTCGTATCACACGGACCCTGCTTTGTTTATACCTTCTGTTGCAACAAACATTTCCCCTTGACACGTGAGTTACCAGCCTTCCAAATGTAATCATCAAGTATTTTACGTGGAGTTACTCTTTTGGAACTATACGCGGCATATCCATGTGATTATCCTCCGTGGCAGCCCCCATGTCATCATTGTCAGCAACTTGACTTCTCTTGTTCAAAACAGTACTCTCTTCCTGAAAAACAACCTTGTCCTCAAGGTTGGGGCTAGGTTGATCTGCAAAAGATGAGGTGCATAGAAGCTGCAATAGAGTGACTTGTTGGAATGGTTTGCCAACACAATGCTTCAAGACATAAAAGTGGAACACAATGAATTTTAGCGGCCTCAGGAAGATCCAACTTGTAAGCCACAACACCCACACGTTTCAGAATTTTGTAAGGCCCAAAGTAGCGCCTTCCCAACTTGTGATTGCGTTGTAGATGCAGAGTAGACTGCCTGTTAGGTTTAAGCTTCACATACACCAAGTCCCCTGCCTCAAAAGTAATTTCAGTGCGAGATTTATCCGCAAAAGCTTTTATGCGAGTCTGAGTGTTGGTTAAATTGTGCTTGAGCAGACGCGGCACTTCATCCCTCTGCGACAAGAAGGATTCTACTAACTCACTAAATGTGCTCCCTAATATATAACATGCAATAGTGGGAGGCTCGCGCCCATATAGAGCCTGAAAAGGAGTCATACCAGCTCATGTTTGGTACGAAGTATTGTACCAAAACTTAGCCCACAATACGGAAAACCAAGTAGTAGGAACATCAGCAAGATAACACCTAGGTATTGCTCAATACATTTTTTAAGTGCCTCGGATTGGCCATCCGTTTGAGGGTGATAAGCCATACTCAGCGCTAACGTGGACCTCTGTAAGCAATGAAACTCCTGCCAAAAAAGAGTGAATTATCGAGGATCCCAGTCAGTCACAATGGTCCGGGGGGTTTCATGTAACATAGCAACCTACACCATGAATGCTTCATCCACCGTATGAGTAGAGAAAGTGAATGTTAGGGGTATAAAATGCTCATATTTGGTGAGACGATTCACTGTAGTCATGATAGTAGCCTTCCCTTTGGAGCTCGGAAGGCAAGTGATAAATTCCATCACAATATCCTAAAATACTTTGTCCGTTATTGGTAATGGCTGAAGTAAACTCGTAGGGTGCAAGTGAGAGTCTTTCATCTGTTAGACAAATGTGGCAAGTTGCAACAAAAGACAAGGCACATATGTTTCCAAAAGAAGCTGGAGGCCAATCGATGGTAAGTCCGAGTAACCCTGGCATGTCCCCCAATGGAAATGGAATGAAACGCAATCATCAGCTTGTGGTACAAAAGTGAATCAGTTGGAATTACTGTCCAAAACTTTGTCAAATAGTAATCCATCCTTGAACTGGTAATCAACAAAGCCCTCATCCAATCTCTACTTAGCTTGTTGTATTATGAGTAACTCCGGATGTTTTGCTTTTATTTGTCTCAATTCTTGTTCAAGTTCCAGCGATGTAACAGATATGGTCATATAGGTTGCCTCAAAATTACGAGAAAGTGCATCAACAACAACGTTCTATTTAGCAGGTCTATAGACAATCTGAAAATCATCGACTAACTTAGATAAGCCATTTTTGTTGCTTTGGAGTTTGGATGGTCTAATTCATAAGGCTCTTCAATGACCGTTGATTGGTAATAATAGTGAACCTAACAAGTATTTCTGTTATTTGCTAACTGCCTCAGTGATGGAAAACATTAAAACATTTCTCGATGATAAGTGGACTCTCTCTGCATTTGGGTATTCAATTTATGACTGAAGTATGCAATTGGATGGACCTTTTGAGAAAGTACAGCGCCAATGCCTTACCAAGATGCATCAGTCTCGACCTGCAATTCTTGGCTAAAGTCAAGCAGATGTAACATAGGAGTAGAGGCTACTTGGCTTTAAGGGTATAAAAGGCATGTTGTTCTGCCTCTATCCACTGATAGAAGTTTCGTCGGAACAAGTCTGTTAGTAGCGCTGTTATTGCTGCATAGGGATGAATAAAGTGTCGATAATACCTAGCGAGTCCAAGAAAGCTGTGCACCTCTTTCACCGTTTTAGGAGGGGTCCGTTGTTGTATCGGCTCAATTTTATCTGGGTTCACTGCCAAGCCTTGCTCCGAAATGATATGGCCCAAGTAATCAATTATTGGCTTCCCAACAAGCATTTTGAGCATTTAGCCACCAATTGCTGTTCTCGTAGTAATTTGTAAGACATTCCCCAGATGCTCCAGATGAATGCTCCAAGAGGGGCTATAGACCAATATTTCGTCAAAGAAGATGAGAACAAAGCGTCGCAAGTGAGGTATAAAAATCTCATTCATAGTTGCTTGGAAGGTTGTAGGAGCGTTAGTTAATCCAAACAGCATTATCAGGAACTCGTAGTGGCCATCATGAGTTCGAAAGGCATCTTTTAGGCACATGCTCAGTTGACACCCAAATCAGGTGGTAACCTGATAGTAGGTCGAGCTTAGAAAAATAGTGAGCCCCATTCAGTTCTTCAAATAATTCATCAATGGTTGGGATTGGGAATCTCCTTTACTGTGATTGCATTGAGTGCTCGATTGTCAACACAAACTGTCATGTTCCATATTTCTTTCGAACCAGTAACATGGGCGGCGAAAATGGGTTTTGTATCTATTTGTTCCATGACCTGTTTCTTAAAATAAGTATACCTATAGGGTTTAACATTTACTTGTTGAGCCCAAAATTGAAGTGTATATCATGATCTTGGAGATGGGATGGTGGCAATCCCGCTGGCTTTTGGAATACATCAGCATAACGTTCTAACAAAGTCGCTAATTCCACTGTAGGCTGCTCTGTTGTGGAATTCGCTTCAGCAACTATCTCAAGGCAAGAGCATGATGCAGTGGCCTCCGTAGCTGTCATTCTTCTTAAGCTATGCAACTGTACGGGTTCCACATCAGTTATAGATGCACCTTGCCATACTACTTGACTTCCTCCTAAATAGAATTCTAGTGTCCTTGTGCATAGTTTGTGAGCATCAGACCTAGTTTTTCCAACCAAGAAACTCCAACGACGAGGTCAACACCATGTATTGACAAGATATACAGGCCCTCGATAAGCATGGTTCCATGAATCAACACAATGAGTTGTCATTCCACCCCATCACACCGAAGGTGCTGTCCACTTCCCACTGCCACAGGAAAGCTGGGATGGTTGCAATGGGCAACTGTAGGAAGTGTGCGACCCGTTCCTGAATGAAATTATGGGTATTCCTACATCCACCAAGATCTAAATCGAAGTCCCATTCACTTTCCCTGGAAAGAGAAGTGTGGAAGGTGAACATCCGCCGGTTAGTGCATTGTAGGAAACGGAGGAGTGTTCCTGTACCTCTAAGCACTGTAACTCCTCTACCAAAATATCATCTGTGACAAAGCGTCCAGCAATAGAGGATCCATATCTGATCCATTAGTAAGGAGTAGGAGCTGAGGTGGGGTTTTACATTTATGGCCTGCAATATACTTTTCCTCACTGTAATAACGAAGACCACACTCTCGCCGGCTATGAATCTCAGCATGTGTTAAGCGCTTGAGTGGTGGTTGGTTTTGCATTGGTCTTGGCATGAAGCTGGAACGATGGATCAAAGGCTCTTGTGTTAGGGCTAGGAAGCAATGGCGGAACCCTATTAGCAAAAGCAGTTCGGACATGCCCCTTTTCCGCCTGAATCCTTTTTTCACATGTATGGACCAGAGTAAGAGCTTCCTCAAAAGTTTTAGGTCCATGAAATTACCGAACTCTTAATATCCTCTCTTAGCCCAGGGATAAATAGATGAACCATCAGCCCATCAGAGATATCATTGTTTGCCATAGCCTCAAAATGTCCCTGGAGCTCCAACACTGTGGTCATCTGACGCAGCTTCAGCAATCTGCCCTGCCCCAACTCGATCCCCTTTGATTGAAAGCGAGTCTTCGCCTTTTCACCGAAGTGGTCCCACCCGCCTAGTTGCTAGTTGTGAAACAACCATCGGTACCAATCTAATGCTTATCTGTCGACGTAAATGATGCTAAGGTCAATCTGTGTGCTGCTGCAGTGCCGTAGAAATCAAAGTAATGTTCATCTTAAAATAGCCATGCTTCTGGGTTCTCGCCGCCAAAACGACCCAACTCAACTGGAGCTGGTTTATGATGACGAGTTGGTGCCGCCTGGGATCCATGGCAGGATCTCGTTGAGGAGAACCCACCGGAACTATTTTCTCCACCATCTCTCTGAAGAAACATCGCATGTCAGCGAGGTCCTTGGCAAGTGAATCCTTTACTTCTTTCATCGATTCTGCAATTAGAGCCTTGAGTTGTTGGTCCTCCATTAAAGACCTCTGGATGAAAGTACCAATGTAGCGACAAGATAATGAACAATAGCTCACAAAAACCCCTTTGTATTGATAAACTGAACCAGTTACAACTTCAGGAAACTGTAACACTTGATTAACTGTATTCAAGGCAGACTGAAATACAAGAGGAAGTAACGAGAGACAGATATATATCGGAATGGAGATGAGAATACAGAATGAAGAAGGAGATAAGAAATTAGAAGGATAGAGAAAGAGCCGTCATGATTTTCCCTCCACCATTATGCCCAATCCCTGCTCTGTTTGTACCTGCTGTTGCAACAAACGTTGCTCCTTGTCACGTGAGTTCTCAGCCTTCCAAACGTAATCATCAAGTCTTTTAGGTGGAATTATTCTTCTGGAACTCTTACGTGGCATATCCATGTGATTATCCTCCATGGCAGCCTCCATGTTGACCTGATCAGTTGACTTCTCTTGTTCACGACATTTGCTCAAATTGCCACACTCATGCATAAAACGAGGAAATCTGTTGTATATTTGACATTTCCTTAAAACTAGTTGATTTCAAAGTTCGAAATTCAAAATTTAAAAATAAGAAGAAAAACTAAACTGATTGGTTCCAAAATTACCCATAAAAAAATCCACATTAGTTGGGATTAAGTTCTAGTGGTGGTTTTGGTTACAGAAACCCCTAATTTGTCCCATTATAATCTAATTAATTGTTGGAAGGAAGGAGAACCCCGATGGAGCGGTGAATGTAGACAATTTGCAATTTGTGGTCAGTGGCCATGTTTTTAAGCTCGTTCAGATGACTATACTCAGCAGACAGGGTACATATATTTCTGGCACGACCCTATTTCTCAGGTCATGAGAGCACCTAAATCCCACCACCCAACAAGCATACAAGGCATGAATAGTAGACTAAAGCGGAAGATATGATTTAAGTAAGGGAAATGGATAAGCGGAAGTCTAACATAATCAGCCATATAACCCCAAAATTTGATATCTAGTACACAAGCCACTAAAATAGGAGTACAATGTCTGAAAATGGAAATACAAAGTCTATTTCAGATCCAACAACAGAAGAAGATAATAGAAAGGTAAACGAACAGTTCTGAATGCCAGGAGTGATTATCTACCTCAGCAATGGAATCAGGGCTCGATCGAGAGTTAACGCTGACTACTCGTACTAGGATTTGTACCAAAAAGATACAAAAGTGTAGTATGAGTACCAAAAAAAGGTACTCAGTGGGCTAAACCGACTGGGAATATATAAGAAATAAAGACAATAAATAAACAGATAAAGAATACAAGTCACAAAGATCAACAAATAGAGCATGTAGGAAAGTTGGCTAATAGGATATAACAAATATTCATCCTAAGTAACTAGTTGCTAACAAGTAAGATTCAGTTAATAAAAGAAGAGAACGTACCTGAGTCCATGCTCAACTAACACGGAAAAGTAACCAAATAACAAATATGACAGTATACCGGTAACCTCAAATAAAAGGGAAGGAGAAAATAGCTAACAACAAGTATATCACTGAGGGAATCATGATAGAGAGTCCAGCAAGTATAACTTTACATTTAACAACAAGGCAGAATAATAATAAATAAAATAGTCTCCATGGCACCTTATAATACTGAGAGAATACAAAAAAATAAAGCTCACCCGCTAATCGCCCATACAACCAGAAGGTACATACAAGAAAACAAGTGCGGAAAGTAACATAGATATGAATGCAAATGATACCGGTACATGCGAATGTATCTGTGTATGCTCCCTTCCGGTGCTCTAAGGTCCAGCAGGTAGAATAACCATGGAAAGACTTTCCCGTATGCCCAAAGTCATACAGTATACCCCTACCCTGCTCATATGCAAGTCAGCGCCAGTTCGGCAAGGTCCATGGAGGGCCTCCCCGCATATCATGTCAATAATCATCAGAATTTGAACTACTATCTCTAAATATCAATCTATACATGAATATCAGGCCTTTCTCGAGTCCAAGTCAATATGATCTCAACAGATGCTTGGGCTTAACCGAGTCTGGAGCTAGCATAAGTCATAAATGTAGGTTGCTCGGACTTCACCGAGGCCAAATTAGCATGTATAAATGATGCCTAGCGCTCGAGCTTTATCGAGTCAAGCAATATTTCAAAAACAGTGGTTATGGTGCATTTTATCTCATTTATTATAGAAAACTGGTAAAGCATCTCAAAACTGCTCATTTAATCTCACAAACCAAAAACGAGCCTTCAAGGCCATGCAAGGTTTCAAAATTAATGATATCGAGCTCTTGGCCATAAAATAATGGAAACTAATGCATTAAAAATCAATTTTCATGATGATATGCTCAATAACAAATAATATTACTGGCAAGCCTTATGACCTTGCACAGGCTCAATATCTACAAGATACATAGCCAACCGAGTCGATGTCTAGGACTCAGACATTTCTAATAACCCACCATCTATGTTCCAGAGCCATTAAGACCATTCGGGGTCACTGGGTAACTATCATCGCAAATGCAACATCAATACGTAGCCAAAAAACCGGCTAAAGAGCGGACAATATCATGGGTGTTAGAGTACGTAACCATACTAGAAGGGGGGTTGAATAGTGTGTTGGTATTTCGAAACTTTTTGCGGAATTTATGAAGGTATGAAGAAAGCCGAAAATAAATAGACACAAGGATTTATAGTGGTTCGTCCTTGCCTACCTCCACTACCTAAGTTCAACAACTTAGGCTT
>JBDJHY010000001.1:10157297-10173538 GCA_039654485.1 Withania somnifera | reverse complement strand
GTTATCTTTTATCCCAATCAAAGTATATAGCTGATCTGTTTGACCTTGCTCGTCTCAATGATAGTCGGATCGTTGATACTCCTCTTGAGTCTAATGCTAGATATGCTCCATCAGATGATACTCCTTTAGAGGATTCCAGTCTTTATCATACCGTTGTTGGCAGTTTAGTTTATTTTACGGTGACTTGCCCAGATATTACGCATGTTGTTCACGTGGTTAGTCAGATTTTTATTATCCCTACTTCAGTTCATTGGGTTGCCGTGCTTTGTATTCTCAGCTACCTTCGGGGCACGCAGTTTCAGAGCCTATTGTTTCACTCTATGTCCTCGATAGAGTTGTGCGTTTACTATGATGCAGATTGGGCTAGTGATCCTATGGATTGTAAGTCGACTACTGGATTTTGTACTTTTCTTGGTGACTCACTTATTTCGTGGAAGAGCAAGAAACAAGATGTCATTTCTAGGTCTTCTACAGAAGCTGAGTATCACGCCATGGCCTCGACTACTTGTGAGATTGTTTGGTTACGCTGGTTGCTTGCTGATATGAGTATCTCTCTTTGTCACCCTACTCCGCTATATTGTGATAATTAGAGTGCTTTTCAGATTGCTCGTAATACAATATTTCATGAGCGAACCAAACATATCGAGATTGATTGTCATGTCACTCGCCACCACCTATAGATCGGCACCATCACATTGCCCTTTGTTCCTTCTTCCTTACAGATTGCTGATATGTTTACGAAAGTACACTCGACTCCGCGCTTTCGTTTTTTGTCGAACAAACTCTCAATGCTTATCGTTATAGCATCGTAAGTTTGAGAGGGGATATTAACATATATTAGGTTTAGGGTTATTTTAGTCTTTTCTATTTTTATCTTGTAACCTATCTATATAAACTACTCTTGCATTTTTATCTTTTTAATTCATTTTAATAAAAAAAATTTAGACTTCTTCTCTATTTTAACAATCCCTACCTTCAACAGTTTTCCACCACTAAGTCCCTTTCTCACCTACAATTCACAATAGATAATTAAGAAAAAGCTTATGACAACAATAAATATCCACTAAAGAGCATCACTTTCTCACCTCTTTTGTATACTAGATAATTCCATCTCCTAAAAGAATTTAATATACCAAGAAAGATACACCAAATAACCCCATTTGCAGTACTCCATCCGCAAATAACCCCTTCTGTAATTTTTCTTTTGCATTCCTTAAATCTTACCACCAGTATCATCCTATCGTAGCTCCCATTGTCGCCGGCAATGGCCGCTGAAATAAAAATATCTTCAACAAAAACATATGAAATGCATCTGTTCTCTAAAGCTTCTCCAAATCTAAGGAGTGAATACGAAATAATCTGCTAATAAGGATATAAATAAATGCAAAATATAAGAGATGATAAATTAAGATATTTATTTTGTAATAGTTAAACCACCAAAGAGTTACTTCAATTTTAATCTTTTATTTAAATAAATTAAATTTTACATAATCAATAAATCATCAAGGAGTTACTTTCCTTTAAGGCATTTGATTAGGGATAAGGTAGTAAAAGAAATTTTAACTTTCTAGAAGTGAGTAATTTTTCTTAAAAAGATGCACTCTAGTTAAAAACACTATTTATTATAAAGTGGTGGAAGTACCAACTTTCTTCGGTTGTTTGAACAAATGAGTTAGTGAATTTTATTTATATGTGTGACAATTGTTTATGGAATATATTTTATTCCTTAACAATATATTTTGATTATATCCTACTGGTATAATAGAGTTTACTCCACATAAAATTGGCAATAATAGAATTTAAGTTGAACTAATGAGACACACTTATAATTGACAATAAACATTTTTACTAAAATTTGCACTATTTAAACACATATAGTAGCATTAGGTTGTGTTATTTTGATATTTTCTATTGACTCAGCCAAATATGTAAAGAGCATGTAATACATTGGCCGGTAACATGTCAAAGTGATAAACTAAATGAAGATACCTAGAATTTCTGAAATTATAGTTAAAAATGTATTATGAGGAAAATATTTTTTCCAAGAAAAGCTAAAAATAAAAAAATTATTTTCTAAACCTTAACATCACCGACCCATTTCCCTTCTTCCCCTTTCTAAACAAACTCTACATTCTTTTCATCGAAACATGTATTTTTTTGCCAAATTTTTTTTTTTCGTGGACCTTTAGAAAAAAATTACATCTATTCATATAATTACTAAAAACAGGGGATGGGATGATCACCGAAAAACTAAGATAAAAGTGGAGTGATCGCCCGAAAACGAAGACCAAGGGTGGGATGAAGAAGAAGACAAAGGGTTGGGGTGACGTTTCTTTTTCTTCTTTGGCTTAAATTCTTCTTTTTTTAAAAAAAAAAAAAAAAAAAAAACTTGAAATGCATTTTTTCCTTTTTTTTCAAAAAAAAAAAAAAAAAATTGAAATGCATTTTATTTTATTTTATACAAATGCTAGATATTTTTAGAGAATCGTAGGGGTCTTAGTTTTTTCCAATCAATAAAATAGCAATGGTAATTTTTAATGGTGGAACTTTATGCGGAGAAGAAAGAGCAAAAAAAGAAAAAAGAAAAAAAAAAGAGAAGGAAATAAAAGCAAAAAATCTATTGCTTCGTGCAAAAAATATGCAATTTGTGAGTGTGCGAAAAGTGTTAGAGTTATATAATTGATTTTATTATAAATATTTAGATAATTGTAATTTAAGTGTTCTAGTTAAAAATAAAGTCAATTTAAATATTTTATAGATGAATTCAATCTAAATTTTATTTAGTACAATAAATGCACTTTTTCATTTTTTTATATTTTCTTCTCCACTTATATGATAGGAAAAAACTTTTAATTTATTACTCCCACTATTATACTAAAATCAATGTTTTCAGACTCGGCTTGGCAAGCGACTCGGACGAGTTCAAGGGTCGGAGGTTAATGGATCCGACTGGTTGATCCGAACATAAAAACCTCTTTCGACTCGGATAACGTCATAATGATGTAATGAATATTTTTAATATTATAAATATATCCAACACTAAATTTAAACACATAATTTATCATTGTTTAGCCCACAAGATATCATTCAACACTAATAATATTCAACAACTAAATTAATCTGAAATAAAATGAAGAAATCACCTTTTAGTTTAATATTGCTTTAACTGTAATTTTGCCTATTTTGGCCATCATTAATAAAAAGTACTATTTAAAAAAAAAGCCCCAATTTTTCTGCCTAATTTTTTTTGGTTGAACCGAATTTTAATTGGGTTTTAACCGGGTTTGACCGAGTTATTTTTATGGGGGTTTTGAAGAAAATCGAACCGATCTAGTTTTCGATTCCCGATCCAGTCTGAGTCTGACAACATGGACTAAAATTCAAGTTGAAATTAAGTGAGAGACTAAAGAAGGAAGAAAAGGAACAATTTGTTTTTGGGGAAAAGATCACTATACTCTTATATTATCAAATATCTTGGTTATGTTTGTCTTTATACTTCGGAGTCGTTATATATTTTGGTCCTAAATAAATTATTTTATGTTTTTTTACTTAATTATAACAAAGTTTTAATATAAAAATCTTAATCGATGCATAACAAAAGGTAATTTTAAATTATAGTAAAAAATAAATACATAAATCTAATATTTTACGTGATTTTAACACATGGAATGTATTCGATCCACCATTATAAATTTACCAAAGTAAAAAACGAATACAAGACAACTTGCTAATAAGGATATAAATAAATTCAAATATAATAGAAGGTAAATTCAAACTTTTCCTTCTACTCCTTGCCTTTCTTTTAATTAAGCTAATATAAATAATTTCTACCGGACCAATAAAAAGAAAAGATGGAGACTTCTTTCTTTAATCGAGTATAGGAAAAAAAACATTTATCGTAATTTTACGTGTTATACAAAACTCTCCAGTGCGTACAACCTTTCCTAACAGCGCGTTGGTTTATCATCCATTTTTTTCTTTAAATGGACCGAATCCCCTCAGTAGTAGAAGTATATTATTTTATTTTTAAGACACCCAGCCCCCTTGTCTACCCCCCTTATTTCTCTATATGCAACATAATAGAAAAATAGTCTCACATTTTTCCTCTATTTTGCCCCTCTCTTTCTTCGAATTCAACCCACCCCCAACTCCATGAAGCATACTCTCTAAGGTACAACTTCACCCTTTAAGCTTTTTCTATGTTATATACATGTTGAGACATCATGTTCTTGAATATGTTTGTTTGTCTCTTTTTTTTTTTCTTAAATAGTTCTCTTATTTTTTATGTTCACGTTTTCTTTGTTTTACATCTATAACTGGTAGACCCATTTTATCTTTCACGTTCCTTTTTTGCTGACAAACATTTTTTTTTTATTTTGGATTATTTTGCTGTCTTGTTTTATGTTATGTGTGTGTGTGTGTTAGGGGAGGGAGGGTATGGTTTTCTGGGTATTTAGATGCCTTGTTTTGCTTGTGAAACACGATTTGGGTAGTGGGTTTTTGACTTGTTATGGTGTTTTGATTTTATTTAAGGATCGCCATTGGGAATTTTTTTAAGTATAGGTGATAACTTCTTGCTGTGGTACTTGATAAAGATTCTTACTTTTTCTGCATTGTCTTTTTGTTCGTTTTCTTTCTCAGTTACGTTTTTGGTAAGAATGCTTTGAATATGTGCTCTTTGTTTTCTTCTGTTTTGAATTCGGGGTTAAGGATTTATGTGAGCGGTTGTTTCAAGGTTTGTGTTTATCTGAGATGAAGTTTTGTGTTCTTTCCTAATATTGGAGTTGCTTTTTGTTAGAAAAAGGGATCTGAGGTTTGATGTTACAAGCCATATCACTCTGTTAATCTTTATTTCTTATGATTATCTCTTTTCCTTTTGAAAGAATTCTCTTATTTTTTGGTGCAAAAATTGATTCTCTTTGGCAGTGTTCATTTTTTTTAGCACCTTTCATTTTTTCGGTATTAATTAAAATGCACGAGTTTTCAATGGTTTTTGAATGTATCTGTTATCAAGTTTTAAATTCTGAGTTTTATTCCTGTTAAATGGCATTCTGTAAGTTATCTTTCATTTGGTAATTGGACTTGTCGAGGCCTTCTTCAAATGACATTTTACTTGATTTAGCTTGATTATTCATCAACATTTTATCAAATTAAGTCTGTACTTATACGTCAATCTATCTGGAAATTTAGGCAATAACTTGATGGATAAGGGCAGCGGAATGTTAAAAGAAAACTATGAAGAAGAGAGATGATAATCAAACTCATTGATTTTCTGAATTAGGTACTTCTTCGTATATTTGTGCAAGGAATTATTGAAGGACTCTGCTCGGTATTATATACTTCACGAAGTGTTGGTGTTTCAGTGCAATCTATGGTGAGTAATTTTCTTTCAGAAGTCCTGTTTTGCTTTACACGCCATTCCAATTGTTACAAGCCAATTGCATTCTTAAATTGAACCACCTAAGTGCTTTAAATAAAAGGTACAAGCAACAAGACAGGTTCAGAAACTATTTTTTTTTTTTTTGGGACCTACTAAGTCAACTACTTCAGTATTTTTGCTTTTCACGCTTGGAAGAGCTAATTCGTGCACTCTTATTGTTTCTTTGGTTGCCTTACATTATAGTGAGTAGATCATTGGTTCCGTCCCGTCCGAAACCTTTGGACTTAATATGTTTCAGGAGAGTTATTTTTTTCTTTATAATTGTGTCGCATGACAGAATCTCGAGTTGCTTTCTCTTGCAGATGGATTCATTTGAAGTGAATGGAGATCACATGGATAGTGCGGATCAGTTGCTTTCTTTTGAGTCTTCTGATATGAGTGGAGTGCTTGGAGAGCCAGAGATACCTCCTCGAATTGGGAATCAGTATCAAGTTGAAATTCCACCTCTGCAGGGAGACTGCACTTCATATAGTAAAATGCGAGCTGATCAGGAGACCGGAGCTGATATTTCTTGCGATTTCATTGTGGGATTACCTATACCACTAGTGTGGGTCAATCAGGAATTTGGCAGCATGAAAAATGAAAAGTTGGAAGATCCGGTTGATTCAACAAATGCAGCCAATGATAGTGTACCCTCAGAACCTGAAAGTACCAGATTAACCAGCACGCATTCAGAAACAGACAGTATCACAGTAAAAAAGGAGTCATCAGAAATAAGCTTGCACAATAAGGTGACACTAGGAGAATCATCAAATATGTTTTCTGAAAAGGAACTACAGGAAATAAGAGGCCTGCGATATTGTTTAGTCCCTGGTGTTGACCTAGATCGTTGGACCGCTACTGAGAAGGCAAGTTTAGTTCTAGGTTTGTACATCTTTGAGAAGAATTTTGTTCATGTTAAGAGGTTTGTTGAAACTAAAGGGACTGGTGACGTCTTGTCATTTTATTATGGGGAGTTTTATGGATCCCCTGAGTACCGTAAATGGTCAGAATGTCGAAAAGTGAGAACCAGAAGGAGTGTCTGTGGACAAAAGATGTTCACTGGATCGAGGCAACAGGAGCTGATGTCTCGGTTACTTCCCCGCATTTCAGAAGAAAACCAAAAGGCTTTAGCAGAGGTATTCAGAAAAGCTAGATTTACCATATCCTGTGATTTCTCATGTTTATGCCCCCTGCTAAGTAATTCTTCCTGGTTAGATGTATATTTTACTTAACACTGGCTTTTTAACATTTTCTGGGTTGTTCATCAACCTAGTTGATTTAGTTGCTTAATATTTTCTAGAATAATTACATCCAAGTTCTATGTGATAGTTATTTATTCTCTCCAACATTGGTACTTTAGGTTTTAGATTTTTTCAAATTCCCTTGTCATATGAAGAACTATGATGATCCTATCATCAGCAAGCTGATGGCTTTGGATGTGCATCAACTCTAGTAATCTGGATAAATGTGCATTAGTCTAAAAATCTTTCATAGATGTAGGGAAAAGAATGTGTTGCTATTAGGTTATTCCGAGTTCCTAAAAAGACAAAGAAGGAAAGGTTCTTCTGAGTATTAAACCAGAGATTTCTTGATTGATAGAACATGTACATGAACTTTTCATAATGTAAAGGATTACAAGGATGGATTTTGTTTGAACTTAAACTTGAAACCTCATAACGTAAAGGTCTGCAAATTGCAATTTTTTCTGATTATTTATCTGTCTGATTATGTGAATTGGCTTTAGTTAGAGTTGTATAATTTGTGATGAGTTCAAGAGTGACATCACTGGTAAGTTTTTGGGCAATATTACTTCTTGTACCTTACAGCTTTTTTAGGTTGAGGTAGTAGCATGAAGGAAACTTTTTCTTCAGAGAATATTGTTAATTTGTACCAGTTACAGTGTTTGTAGCACTGTAGCTGGTTAGGTTTCATTTCTAATTTGGTATTCGTGCAGTGCACACCCCTTTCTGCTTGTCATTATTAAGAATAAGTGAAACCTTATTTATATCTGATTATACTGTAATTAATCTGATTGCTTGGCAGGTTTCTAAGGCATTTGGGGAAGGAAAGATATTGTTGGAAGAGTATGTCTTCTCTTTAAAGGCTATGATTGGGGTAAACATGCTCATTGAAGCAGTTGGTATTGGCAAAGGTAAATATGATCTTACATGCATGACCTTGGAACCTTCAAGGTCCAATCATGCTGTACGCTCAGAAGTCCCAGCTGGCAAAGCGTGCGCTACTCTTACAACTGACGAAGTAATTAAGTTTCTAACTGGAGATTACCGACTTAGTAAAGCTCGGTCCTATGATCTATTCTGGGAAGCTGTATGGCCCCGTCTATTAGCAAGAGGTTGGCACTCACAGGAGGCTAAAAACTTGAATTATGCTGCTAATCCCAAGAACGCATTGGTTTTTCTGATGCCTGATGTTAAGAAGTTCTCTAGGAGATTAGTCAAAGGGGACCAGTATTTTGATTCTGTTACAGATGTATTGGGTAAAGTTGCTTCAGATCCTAAGCTTCTAGAGTTGAATGCCGAAGGTGAATGTACAGATGAAACAAAGTTAGAACAAGATGATCTTCCAACAAGACAGCGCCCTTGTTATCTTCAACCTAGAACTCCTAACCGATATACGGATGTTATGAAGTTTACGGTTGTCGATACAAGTCTCTCTGATGGTAAACCCTATAAATTAAGAGAGTTGAGAAGTCTTCCAGTGGATATCTCAACCAAATTGTCTTCCGGAAACAAAACTGAAGAGAGTGAAGAGGAGTCTACTGATGAATCAGACTCTGTTGGTACTTCTGTAGTTAATGAAGCTGAGGCGAATCTTAATAATTCCTCGAGAATTATCTCCAATGGAGAAATGCAATCTTATGAGAAAGGTAACAGAATCAGTGTTTCTAGCCAGAAGTTTCAGGAAGCTTCAAATGAGGGCATTCCTACATCTTTTCCTGCTTCTTCTGCTGTACCTGTGAATGATTCAAAGAAAACCAAAAACAATTGTGAAGACAAACAGCCAAAGAAAGTGTTAAAATCCCACTCGTTTAAGAGATTGAAGGAAAACAATGTGGACTTTGTAGCTCCCATTGCCAAGCGGCATAGGAGACTAACGGCTTGTAGTCGTGGAAGTGGCATGGTAAATCCTATGACGGTTCCAGGAATGGAACACGAAATGCGCCACACTTCTACTAGCAATGACCTATCACTGAACAACATTCCAATAACTTCGACTGAGGATAAGGTGTCATCAAGCAACTCGTCAAAGAGCAGTCCTTCTCAAAGTGCCGAATGTGCTTCTCCTGATGGTCATGTCTTGAAGCTTCCTGATGCGGAACCTAAAACTAGGACAATGATTGACCTCAATGAACCTCAAATCCCCTCTGATTCAGAATATGAAATTCTGATGCCCGCATTGACGGAATGCCAAAGTGGTAACATGAAGAGCCCTGATAATGTTTCTGGTGAGTTGAAGACATTGACACAAAGTGCTAGTATGGAACAGCACCAGCCTAGCTTGAACTCACGCAGGCATAGCACTAGAAATCGGCCTCCAACCACAAGAGTACTTGAAGCTCTGGCAAATGGTTTCTTGACCATGAATACACGGCAAAAGAGTAGAGAAGGTGGTTCAAAACGGAAGTCGACATCCAGGAGTTTGCGACAAACCCCTGGTGGTATGAGCATTACTGACTTTAGCAATAGCACAGTGGTTTCCCAAATGGAAGAAGATAAAGGTGCTGTGTCTATGGGGGGCAATAGCAACATGTTTGAAACAATTCAGCAACCGCCTGAGGAGAGTGGGATGCCAATTGCAGGTCCATAAATTGGCAACATGATTAAACAAGTGCTTCAATGTCTTGTTACTCATATTAGTGCTCTCACTTCATGTGGCATTGATGTCTGTCTGTTAACAATCCCAGAAATGTGGGATTTGACTGCCAGCTGTGACACCAGAATGGCTGTAAAAGATAAACATTTCACCAGTAAATGATGTATATGCAGCCCGGGAATTGTGGATACTCAATAATAGAACGAGGAAGAGAAATATTGTTGTTCAGATTCGAAAGAAGAGGTTTTTACATTCATATGATTGCAGTCACAGGAAGGAGCAAAGATTAGTCGCAGCAAAAACCTTTGTTTTAGGACCACTGATCCTGTGATTAGTGTTGTCTTAGTTGAGATTGTAGATATCTTATATTCAGTCCATAGGCCATTGAAACTTCCCCCCTACCCCCCAAAAGCATTTCCTCCATATCCATATGGTTCCTTAGTTTTGTTTTTCCTAGTCTATTACTAATACTTGAGTTGAACGGAGCAGCAAAGCGTTCTTAAGTGTGTACGAGGAGCTTGGTTTGTTGGTGTGGGTAGCACCTATTACGTATAACTATCTCCAACATGTTCCATAATGAAATGTTTTGGAATGTCTTATATTTTTTTCTTTTGAATTCAGGAGTTCGTCATTAGTAAAACTAGTTGGTCTACACAGTTATAGGACGGAGAAAAGAAATGGGCAAATACGATTTCATATTAACACCCATTTGGATTTTATCGTATATAGTTTTGTTTTAGGGTATATTAGGTACGAAGGAAAATGTTTCTTTCAAGATGTTTCGATTGAGTTTCTTATTTATTTTCTTATGTTTGGTATACAAGTGAAAAATTAATCCTAAAAATATCTATACAAATATTTTCTTTTAAGATGTTTCGATTGAGTTTCTTATTTATTTTCTTATGTTTGGTACACAAATGAAAAATTGATCCTAAAAATATCTATACAATTTAGACAAATATTATGGAAAATGGTGAGGACACCATCGATGTGCAATGTCATTTGTGAAAATTATTTGTTTTTTTAATTGATGTATTAGGAAGTCTTTTTGCTCAGTTTTAAAGAACTTATTTGATACGATATTGTTTGGGGTCAAACCAACCAATATCTAAGACACGAAATAAAATAAAAAATCAAACGTGAATTGAACAACAAACCAAAATTAATTGAAGAATTCAGTTCGACCAACATTGACTCCTATTTGAATCCACAAATGAGAATTACAAGACCTGAAATCGAACAAAAGAAGCTACCAATCAATCAAATAGGTGATCTAAGGGTAATGTAATTGAGTGAAATTCATTTTGTATCGCACAAGAAAGGAATTCCACCAACACCTAGATCATTATGCGAAGATGTATCCACCTACATTCTAAGTGCGATTACACTAATCCTAATGGGAATCCACCCAACTATGATAGTCCTATCAGCTAAGAATAAGCTAATCCAAGCTCAAATATCAATCAACCAAGTCTAAAGTTCAAAAATCAACTAAGGCTAGTATTTTATACTAGCCTTTTACAAAGCATGAAAAATGGGCTTTCTAAGTAGTATCGGTGCGCCGTTTTAGACATGAGGTCTGCCGAATGAGAGGGTGATTCGCCCTTTGTACCTTATGGTTCACCAAATACTCAAGTGAGGACTTGAGCAGGTGATCAAGTTGGCGATATGGTTGTCCAATGGGAGATACGCCATCTAAGTTGGCGAACTAGTCTTGGTTCGCAAAAAGGGACCATATGTTCCCTTTCCTTCTTCGAGACAATACTTGCTCCAAGACACTTTCATAGATGATATTGTTTGTTTAGGAGCTTGAAGAGGTCTATCAATGTCATCCCTTGCCTCGTCTTAACAAACATGGGTTCAAACTTTATATCCAACCTAAGGGTGCCAGGTGATATTGTATCATCCTCTCCTTATTTGAAAGGATACGTCCTCGGATCCGAACCCTGAAACACCACAAGGACCAAAAAACCCATAAATTTCTCACATCACAAGAGTTAGTACAAGGGTTAGCACCTATGAATTCAAGCCAATGATGCAAAACAAATTCCAAATGGTTGTGAACAACTGATGATCCACCGGGGTCAAAAGGATAGAAACTGTTGATGTTTAATTCTAATGAATGACAACATTAAGTGATCCATCAAGAATGAGTTTTGTACTGCATTAACAATGAAAGATGGTATGAATTCTAAGTACTACATTGGAAGATGCTGATATTTCAAAAGCATAAGTTAGTACTACATTGGAAAGAGGATGATCATTAATGTGTTGTAATGACCCAAAGGTCATTTCCCCTTTTTTTTGAGTATTGTAACTATTTTTCCCTTCCCATGGTCTCATTATATCAAACTAAGTATGATTCCATGACTGGTTCATGAATGAGATGAGTTTTGATATAAAGTTTCGACAATTTTTAGTTTAAAACTTCCAAGTGTAAAATGTAAAACTCTAGGGGTCATCTAGAGTTTGGGACCTCATATCAGGAATCCATCAGTTCCATCAACTCTAGAATGTCGATTTATGTCTAATATACCATTTGTTTTCAACTTTAGCCCATTATGATATTTTTGAGGGATTTGACAGGATAAAATTGAGTTTTAAGGAAAATGGTTGACTTTGGTCAACATTCAAACTTAAAGTTCTCGAATTGAAAATACGATGGTTCCCTTGGATTCCGAAAGTCGAATTTGGCCTAGAATGAGGTTTTCACTTTTTTTATAGGCCCGAGGATGTTTTGGTATATTTGAGCTAAAGTTAGTTTTTGAGCCTTAAATGTGTATTAGGTCACAAATACCTCGTACGCATGCTTTGATGGTTCTATTGAGTCTAGAACGTCGAAATTAGTGGAGTTACATAAATATTTTGGTTGCACGAAGTTCCGGTCGAATCCCAAGGGTCCATTTAAAACCTTGAGTCTTTTTGCTTTCACTTGGTATTGTTGTTCTCTTTGGCCACTGGGCGCCTCGCCGTGTTCGCGGTCTTTTGCCGCGTTACGGTGAGAGAGTAATTCCTACTTTGCTTTCGTGTTCTACTAGTAGTGTTCGTGTTTGCGGAGGTATTTTATCTTGGGCATCGCTATCGGGGGGTGGGACCGTGATCGCGATGAGTTAAATTTTTTGGAATACAACGATCGCATCCAGTTGCCGCATTCGCGGTGAAACGTGCACTTGGGTATAAACTTAAAGCCCTGAAATATTTCAATTTCTTTGGGAAATTTATCATGTTTCACTCATTTTGGGCAAGATCAAAGGAGATATTTTCGAGTATACCACTTGGGTAAGTTTTCTAAACACATTATCATTAATCCCCACCCACTTTAAAACGATTTCTTCAATCCCAAGGTTTTTGAATCTAATAATGGGGTTTCATGTACGAAATCAAGATTTGTAAAACCTTGATTTGAACCTCGAAATGAAATGAGTTTTTGTTCAAACTCGATAATTGGATTCCCCAAGTGTTGCACAACCTGTTTTCACAATAAAATTCGAATTTTGATATTGCAGTCCGGGGTTGAAATTTTTATTTGAATATTAAATATCAACATTTGGTTGTTGATTGTTTTTATCTTCTTGTGTGTGATATGTTGTGAGTAGACTTTGCTCGGAGCTATTCCAAAGGGGAAAACACTTGAGTAACTCGGTTCTTCAAAATTAAGTAAGTTGAGGTTTATTGACTTTCTATAAATTATTAACAATTACTTTCTAATTTCTTTGCCATTTGGGGTGCCTTGGGTGATTTGGGGTTACTACATCTACCATATTGGGACTAGAATTGGACTAATTGAAATGATGTAAAAACATGGGGAAATTGTGGGCTTATATGTATACTTGATTGAAATTGTGAAGTGTTGGGTTGATTGATGTATAACAAATAGGGTACCTTGGTGTAAAGGGTCTAATTATGTACTTGATTGGGAAAGTGCCTTGTTAAACTTTAGGTAATATTGTAATGAATAATGGACCACTTGTGGGGTTAGACATAAAGCAGAGATGTCGATTAGGCTTGACGTATGAGGAATAAAGTCATACTATCTCCTTGTATTTGTTGATGCTATTAGACTTGTTTTTATTTATTGATATGAGATAGTTTTTGTTGAAATTGTTAAGAAGCCTTAATGTTATTATTTGTTGTAGTAACTCGTTCACAACTCGATTACTCTTGAAATGACTTGACTAGGCCTCTATTATTATACTCGTTCATGATTTGATTATTTGGCAACTTGATTCTTGATATCATGATTGGCGTGGAAATTGACTTGTAAATTGTTATTAGTTATGGAATACCAAAGACCTGGTTGTGTTGAATTTCGATAACATGATTATATATATGGAGTAAGGATAACGATGCTGAAACCTGATCGTGTCAGACTTCGCAGCAGGTATATAAGTGGGATAATTATAATATTAAAACCTGACTGTGTCAGAATTCATCAGCAAGTATATGAATAAGGTAATGTTGTTAATGAAAACCTGACTCTTTCGGACTTCGACAGGAGGCAAACAAATAAGATAATAATGTTAATGAAAACCTGACTGTGGCGGACTTTGACAGTGGGTATCTGATTGAGTTAATATACATATACTGGATGTATGACTATGACAGTCTTCGTAGCAGGTGAATATAGATAAAATATATATAAAAAGCTGATGAATTGCATTACCTGTATTCGTGTTGCCTTGAGGGAACTTTATACTTGAGTCTTATATTTTCTTTGTTGTTGATACTTTGTTATGCTTAATGATGACTATGAAATATGACTATTTGATGACATTTCTACTTATATTTGGTTGAAACTTGATATTGACTATCTTAAGGTGATTGTTGTGTAGCACACACTATTGTTGTTAGAAATTAGAGTGTGGTAACTTGATCACATTAAAAATTTATTGAGGTAAGCTTGGTAACCAGTTTACATTGACAATGTATTCCCTTATAATTATTGTAACTTGATCACGTTATTCCCATTTAGTGCTTCAAATGTGGTAACTTGCCCACTCTTTGATATTTGTTGTGGTAACCTGTTCATAACATGATCTTTATTTATACTTTGATCATATTAAGGACTTATGGAGGACTTTAGATTTTGGATACTTGATTGATATCTTGAAGGCAACATTAGGTGAAAAATGGAAAATAACCAGAGATTATGTATAATATTGAGGCTAATCGATGATGTTTTGGATTGTTTTTTTGATTATAAACTATTTCTGGGCTGCTGTATAGAAACTGTTTTCAGGTTGTAGTATTTGTAGGACCGTTAGGGATATGATGAGTTACTGTTTCCTTTTTATAGTTACCCAGCCAAGGACACTGCTGAGTACCATTGTTTGTACTCACTCTTTCTTTTTCTGCACTCTTGTGTAGGTTCTGGGCCTAGCATTTAGTGATCGCTTCCTTCTAGTAGTACAGACTTATCAAATATATTTTAAGGTAGCTTTTAGTCCATTCAGTAGTCACTGGATATGATCTTAGGCATTTACACATGCCATAGAGCCACCTAAGTCCTATGTTTTAGCTTTGTTTTTAGAATATTTATATGATTTGTGAGTGTCTTATGATTAAATACGTGTAAAGTGTCACTAACCAATGTGATTAGTATTTTTCAGGTTTATTGGGCAGTTTGAGGATGATAGAACAAGCTCGGAAGCAAGACGGATGGAGCAGGAAAAAATGCAGAAAAATGACCCCTATCACGATAGGGATCATGACGTGATGGAAGATCCATCACGATAAGGATCACGTCGTGATCCCATTTGTTCCACCAAAATAAAAAGCCTTTTCAAGGTAGGATTAGTAAGGGTAGTTTGGTCTTTTCACCCAAGCACCTATATTAGCATTGGGAAGCATTTTTCTTGGGGGAGTTCTAGTTTTTGGCATTAGAAAAGAGAGGCAACACTTGGGGAATTAAAGACACAAGCAAAGAAGAGAGAAGACAACCTAGGGTTATCTCTACCTTTCAATTCTTATAATTTCAATTTTCTTGAATATATTCCCAAATTGAATATGAGCTTTAGTGGCTAAATACCCTTGTTCTAGGGTCATAGTTAACACACTTTGTATGGAATTAATTTGATATAAATTTGTATTTGTTCTTATCATTGATTGTTCTCACGCCCTGTAATTAATGTGTTTCTAATTATTGGCCACCATTAGATGCAACTCCTAACTTGCAAGATTCATTGAATCCAATATTCTTGTGAGTAAAATAGGAGCATGAGGAGCGTATTTATGTTGATGACCTTAATCCGAGATTAACAACATAATGAGTAACTGAGACAAGATAGTCTACTTAGTGCTTTACTTGGTTTAACAGTGAAGAAAGTGTTAATGTATTTATAAAGTAATATCACACATGCCGATAAGAGTAGTTGTGTGCTTACATAAATAGGGACTAGAGGGCCATAAATCCCTAGTCGTGATTTCAACCCCTAAATCAACAATTAAAGAATAACTACCTTTATGAAAGATTAAGACTGTACTTGTATGTGTGCAATGCCATAACCCTGGGATTGTTGTTTAAATCTATCTTGTTTTATTGGTTCATCCCATATCTCATTTAATTATCCATAGTTAAGTAGACTTAAAAAATTACCACACTTCTATCCTATTCTTTTACGTTGCATTATAGATTAAGATCTCACTAGAATCATTTGGAAATTCTAATTCACAATTCCAAGTCCCTGTGGGTTCGACATCCGGCTTGCAAGAGCCACGGTATTACTTGTGAGACCATGTATACTTACGTGTGCTAGGGAGTCAACAAGTTTTTGACGCCATTGCCGGGGACTTGGTAATTAGACAACTTATGATTCATGTAAGTGATTTTTTTATTGTGCAATTATTAACGACTTGATCTTAGCATTTTTAATTCTTTGCAAGTGCTACTACATGTAACTTGGCAAGGGAAAGAACCTTGGTGGAACCATTTTCTGAGCCACAACGGTTTATTCACACTCAACGTAAAACAAGGGTATTCCCTCTC